>BLKR01002110.1:0-222200 GCA_011170035.1 Teleogryllus occipitalis | reverse complement strand
GCGGGGCGGGGCGAGGCGGAGCGGGGCGGGGCGGGGCGAGGCAGGGCGGGGCGAGGCGTGACGGGGCGGGGCGGGGCGGGGCGGGGCGAGGCGGAGCGGGGCGGGGCGGAGCGGGGCGGGGCGGAGCGGGGCGAGGCGGAGCGGGGCGAGGCGGAGCGGGGCGAGGCGGAGCGGGGCGAGGCGGAGCGGGGCGAGGCGGAGCGGGGCGAGGCGGAGCGGGGCGAGGCGGAGCGGGGCGAGGCGGAGCGGGGCGAGGCGGAGCGGGGCGAGGCGGAGCGGGGCGAGGCGGAGCGGGCCGAGGTGGAGCGGGCAGAGGTGAAGCGTGGCGAGGTGGAGCGTGGCGAGGTGGAGCGGGAAGAGTTGGAGCGAGGCGGAGCGGGGCGTGGCGGAGCGGGGCGAGGCGGAGCGGGACGAGACGGAGCGGGGCGAGGCGGAGCGGGGCGAGGCGGAGCGGGGCGAGGCGGAGCGGAGCGGGGCGAGGCGGAGCGGGGCGAGGCGGAGCGGGGCGGGGCGGAGCGGGGCGGGGCGAGGCGAGGCGAGGCGGGGCGGGGCGGGGCTAGGTGAGGCGGGGCAGGGAAGGGCAAGGCGAGGCGTGGCGTGGCGGGGCAGAGCAAGGCGAGGCGAGGCGAGGCGAGGCGGGGCTAGGTGGGGAGGGGCGGGGAAGAGCAAGGCGGGGCGGGGAAGGGCAATGGGGGCTGGGCAAAGCGGGGTGGGGCAGAATAACCAAGGCACTTCACGGCAGGGCGAGACATGAAGGGAGAAAGGTGGAGCGGAGAGAAGCGGGCAGCCCTGAGCCGCTGGTCTCAGGAGCCCTGAGTAGTCGTCGCCTCCGCGACCGCCAATGCCTCGTGTTGTCCAGTGCTATCTATCTTCGCTCAGTAGCTCGCATCGTGCTATGTACTCCATCTCATACACGCACTCTGTTTCCTCTAGTTCTTGCTCTTGTTGATTTCAGAGAGTCCGAAGTTCCTTGTCTCCGTCTCTTTTATGCCCTCCCCGTGTCTTCATCACTTTTGACTCCTCCATTCCATAGCTTTAGCAGAATGAAGTTGCGCGGAGTTTGTTTTAGAATCTGTCCCTTTTTTTCTTTTAAAACTGATTCGCTCTCTTCTGTGAATATGAAAAAGCAGTCTTCTCTTCAGATAATTGAAATACGCTTCTCAGAATTATGCAATATAGACAATTCCCAATCGTTTGAAAACCGACGATAAAAAATTCAAGACATTTTATTATTTTTAAATAAAAGTGTACCAATTCAACTATTTTTGTATTAAAACGGGAATATTTTCATTTTTGTAATAAAAAAATAGTTGAATTTGCAAACTGGTTAGAAAGAGAAACTAAACAAGAATTTTAATGAGGCAAGTATGAAACTACGCGTAGATTCTCTACGACGTCTGCAGGACTGCTTCTCACTGCCTTATTATTTCACTTTGTCATTCTTAAATTCTATTCCCCGCTTCCCATCGACATAGCAGCTTCTGCGACTCCTTAACCTTCCTTTATTAATGCTCATAACTTTGAAACGTTTTGAATATCTTATAAAGTTTGAAAATTCCTGAAAATGCATTTCTTCTTATCGACCCGAGATGAATTTACGCTTTCTTTTCTCTTAAAATTGGAAAAATGAATCATTCACAAATATGTTCGTGGAAACCTACCTTTGCTAGCATAAATTGTTTCCGATTCCTTCATTGTTATGGAACAGATATGTACTCCACGAAAAAGACGTAAAATTTTAGGGACACGAATTATTATTAATATTATTGTAGAGATGGATTGAAAGATATGGTTATATTATATAACTTGTAATATGCATTTTTCTGTACCTCTAATGTTTAGTAAAGCTTGCTTATAAACAGAGTCTCCTCCACCCGCATTAACTCTTATCAACGTCTTCAGGATATTTCATTGTTCGAAAAATCCGTTCGGCATTTAGCTGCCGAAGTTTCCATCAAGAAACTATACATTTTCGAAATGTCTGTTAATTGGGACCAGCTGGGAAAGTTGGATTATCCCAGGATGACCCTTTGCACTGTGTTCTAAGCTCAGAAATTTTATTTTTTAATCACCACAAAACGAAACAACGAATTGAAAATCCTTTGAATTGCAGTGAGAAAAACCACGATCCTATATCAGCGCCGTCCGGGGCCCTAGTCTGTTAGGGTGCTGGTCTTTCGGGACGCGTCATGCAGTGGTGTTTGGCGGGAAGCCTAGCTTGCACTGTATTCTAGTGGTTTAGATTCATAGTTTCGTGTTTCCGGTTTCGTCTACTTCTATAGTCATTAGTCCCGTAAGTGTAGAGCATATTTTTATGGTGAGATGGCGGTGATCTTCCCCTAGTGAATGATGAGATCTAGTACCGACCTACGCGTCTGCTTACAAGGTTTACCTCAACCAGGTATCTCCCACCAGCGAGACACCGCCCCAGTCGAGACAAGATCTAATCTCCTCGTCTCCCGACTAGTCTTCCAACAAGTGTGGTGCACGTTAGTGTAAGTGTGTGAGGGAATAACAGGTGAAGGTAGGACAAGGAATTGGTATTACGGTATTGCTCCGGCATGTGCCTGGTATTGATAGGAGAAATCACGTATAACTACCCATGAGAGCAACCGGCCGCTAGAATTGTCCTCCACACAGCGGCTGAATTCGATCTAGCTATCTCACTAGAATTGAAATTCCTGTCACCGAATAATGTAGAAGTCCCACGATTTGAAATGCATGAAAATATTTTTAAACATAACTACATCGACTATAAAAATGGTCAAGAGAATATTATTTGTCATCTAGCTACAAAGCCGTTGTTGGATACTTCATTCAGTGGAAGTGAATTAACTATTTGTAATTTTTCCTTTCGAAGGGATGAATTGCCAGATAAAGGAGTTGTCAGCAAGAACACATCCTTCTGAAACAATAAATACGTTTTATCAAGTACAAAATAAAAATAATAAAAAGAGACATGTGTTAATGCTAATTGTTTTATTGAGAATTAGGAATTAGGAAATATTTATACACGTATTCGGCGAATTAATAAAATTGTGTAATATTGCAGTAATATTTATTATTACGTTGTAATAATAATAATAATAATAATAATAATAATAATAATAATAATAATAATAATAATAACTGCGTAATATTTCTACCATTTGTGCCCCTTAACGACTATACTATTTTGTTCAAACATTAACAAAAGCTAATATTCGAAAAGGAACTACGAGTGGGATATGAAGATCTGGGAAATGTACACACTACCGCCATGCGCGAAAAGTTCAAAAGGCCACTTGTTTCTTGATGCTTGTGCGTTTTTGCGTAGTTGCAGAAGACCTCATGGCCATAGTGGCGAGCCGCTGCCAAAGGGAATATCCAAGAGGGGACTTCACGAAGAGGAAAGTAATTCTGTTTGCGGTTTCTGTGGTACCACTGTGACCACAAAGCGGCATTTAACCGCGTTTGCTGCATGCTCGTTCCCCCTTTATACCTGTTGAACTACTCCAGCACTTAGTCGGTTGTATGCTCAAGGAAGAAAAAGTATAATTGCATTTCAGGATACGATTTCCCCGACAGGAGATGAATCAGATAGATGTAATTTCTCGGATATCATTTGGAATATAATATACAACCACTCTATCACTCAAGGTGAAATCCCTTTTTAGTATGTGCGTGACAAACTTATAGGAATATATTTATAAGAATTATTATTAAAAATTTCCTGATATATCGCTGAAATGTTAAATGGAATTAATATGAAAATTACTTTTTGAGAAAATTAGATTTTATCATTACTTGTAAATTTCAAGAAACCGTTGATAAAAAGGAAAATCACAAATTTTTAATGAATCATTTATTTTATCATATATTTCAATAAAAATTACACTAGTGGAAAAAGTTGGAAGTCAATAATACGCCAAAAAGAAATATCATTTTTGTACAACTGTTTGAGCCAATTACTTTTTTATTTTACTGAGAATAGTCCAAATGTATTTGATTGAACCATACATGTACGATTATTATTATTATTATTATTATTATTATTATTATTATTATTATTATTATTATTATTATTATTATTATTATTATTATTATCATCATCAGAAATCAGTAAATGTTCCGTGTCAGGGACATAAGTAACAGAGAGAACATGGTGTTCCATCACGAGAAAGATTGTAGCAAAACAGTGTTAGTCAAGAAAATCAGAACACTGCTTTTATCTTCTGAATCGTGAAATATTCGAAGATGGCATTTACACACCTCAAAATATATATAATTTTTCTGAATACTTTTATCCTGAGTTGAGCCGTTTTCTTTGAGGCCAAAGACAATGACAGGTATCCGGTAAGCAATCTTTATAACATGTCATCGTAGTGCAAAAGGCATCTTTGTAACTTTGACGGTTGAGGAGATAAGTGACTTGATTTATAGTTGATATCACTCTTTATATTAGTATCTTCGAGAATAATTTGGCATAAATGCGTTCAAGAGAAAATCCACAGTTTAAAGGAATTTTATTCCTTGCAGAAATATTGATGTGTTTTTGAGACAAGTTTGCGGTGAAATTAAACGACGTGATGTTTGTCAACATCAAGGACAAGATGGCGCCTTTAAACTAAAAATTATTTCAGCAGTATTCTTTCAAATTACGTAATTTTTGGTCATGCACCTGTTTTTACATCATATTACTTGCGTGTAATGTTCAAAAATGTTTTTTGCTTCATTATCAATTTATGCCGGAGGAAATGGAAGTGAGATGCAGTAATAAAATGATAATAATAGTAAATTTATTTCGCAACTCAAAATCAGTGTACAAAAATGCAAGTTTTGAAAGAGAATTGCATAATCATTTATTATTGTTGTACGATATTCAGGGGGGAAAATTCACAGTATCAAAACAGAAGAAGTATTTGAATAAGTCTGTCTCTGAAAGATCCATAGACACACATTATTTGGATATATGCATTTCAGATATTATTATTATACATTTAAATAATATTTATTAAAATACTAAACTAAAAGCAATCTAATTCCAAAAACAGTTTCAAGGGGAAAAGTTACGGTATCACTCAACTCCAGAAAGACAAAATTGTAAACCGTACTCGAGTGCGAATTTGATATCCACGCACCGCTCTAGTCCGCAAATCGAAGGGCTCTCCAAGGGTTATCGGAGGGTTGCACTCCCTCCGGCACCGGAGAAGAAGACTATCCCTTAAACGAAAGCAGAGGGCGGGCGAGCGAGCAGGGGAGGGCTTCACGGTGGCAATTGCCTCCTGCGACCGCGGGGCCAGCTACTTTGTGTAGCGAGGCCGTTGTTGGGGTCGCTTCACAGCGGTAACAGTTTATTTTCATTACCGACACACGCCCGGGCGTCCCACGCCGCCTCTGCGGCGGCGGCGGCGGCGATGGCACCACTCGCCATGCCATGAAAAGACGCGATGCAGGGGGAAGGGGAGGACGGGGAAGGGGCGAGGCAGGAGGAGTGAGTGACGCGGTGAGAAGGGCGCACATATACGTCGATGTGAGTAAAACTTTCATTCTTTGGAAAGAAGAGACTGAATGGATGCACTAACGTTTCTTATTTGTCGAAGATTCTTCCGATACTCAGGATCCCAAGCCAGTTCAGTGTGTGTTATGGAGAAAACAAAGGGACAACATTCAAGAGTTATGTTTCATTGCAATAGGTTTAGGTATTGTATGGGTCAAATTAGTCATGACAAAATTGATTGTTATATAAGTAGGGGGTTTGGAATTTATTTTGTGCACTTTGGATTTGATATCAAGAAACAGATAATCTGCCGTTATATACAAGGGTTTACGGTTTCTACTTTCACCTTATATTGCGACTAGTTCTTTATGAACATTTAGCTTTCGTAATCATTCTGGCCGAACCGTACTGCTACATTCTTTGTGTAATCTCGCAATCGGTAGAAGTAATAATTACTTCTATAATGCGCGCATAGTTAGTTCGACTTCTTTTTGTTTGTGTATGAAATGCCTTGAAGAGCTAACGTAACGCTATGTAACACACATATTCATTGGGGCAATTTTTTATGTCTTCATTTCAGCCTTTAAAGAAATGGATAATTTAAAAAATGTCAGAATCTGGCCTCTAATTTTAGTTAACATTTTATTTCGATCCATAGCATCACCACATCTTAAAGCTTATCATTTCAGAAATAATTTCCTTGCTTGAAAGATAGTTTTTCATTTTCATTTTTTTTTCTAATCAACTTCATTTGGATGTCACAATAGTTACTTTGAAAAAGGTTAGCCGGGTAAAATGGTAAAATCTGCCCTTAAGCAAAATGATATAAAACGTTTTGAACTATGAAACTGAAAAGAACTGCTTTCCAACTATCTACTACATGTAATTTTATCTATGTTATTTTGACTGTCAAAGAATGGACTGGTTTAGCCGGGACTCAAAGTCGATCTCCCGAAATACACCACGTTCTGCTAATTATTTGTTCTGCCGAGACAATCAACTCTTCGAACAACTAAGTATCGATGGCTGGATTCCTTACCACTGAAATAGATATAAAATCTATGCAGTTAGTGTTAAATAAAATCTGGAGAAAAGAAAATAATGCTTATTTTAACATGCTTTGATATTTGATATTACTGACTTTCAACAATCTATAATTTTTTTGTTTCTTGCCTACGTTCTTTCATAGTGAAAAGGCAGTATTGTAAAGCTGCAGATACTTTTTTTTGACATAAAAACTCGTATATTGGGTCCTTGTTATCGAACAGCCTATATATATAGCTCTTGTATAAAGAGTAAACTACTTTATCGAATAGGGTGAGTAGTCAGAATCCAAATTTTGTGAATCCTTGATACCGAACAATTGGTTTCCGGCAAAACTTTTCTTTCTGTCCGTCCGTCCATAGCGGCTAAACTGTTCAGACTATTTTCTCTAATATTGACATTCCCAGTCGTATTAATCCGAATTCGAGACTGTGCGAATTTGAAACGGGTATTTTGGTTTTGGGTATAACTTTATGTGAAGCTTTAACATATTCACGTTTTTCTAAAAAAATGGTTCCCAATTTTTGGATTAAATCACATTCTGGAATATAGCAAAATACGCTTAAAAATGACACAAGTCTCATTTTCCTTCCACACTGAATTTTTGAAAATTGCTTAAGTTCAAAAATTTTTCAGCGTTTTTCTACAATTATAATATTGAAGATTCTGATTTGGTTCTTTAATGCAATCTATTCTTTAAAACCGTATTGAAAAAATGTCAATGAAAGTGTCTGAAGTTTTCAAAATTGCAATGCAAATGTTCAACTTTGTTTTAAACTTTGTAAGTTTGTGTCTGATGGTGCGAGTAATGCGAGTCTGATGGTGTAGGTAAAAGGTGAATGACCTGTTAAACTTAAGAACGTGAAATATTTCTCTCTAAACCAATATTAAGAATGTGAGTTCGAAGCTCAACTTGGGATTTTGTATTGGGAAACATTTTCTCAGGTTCTTCTAGTAGTTGTATTATAATTTGCGTAGCCGTTGCAAATAAAGGGAGAAATTATGTGCTGTTGTAGCACCACTATTTTCTCAATAAAAAGTACACAAATGTGTATATATGTCCAAAAATGCAACTCCAAACACGATGCGTGGTTTCCTTCCCAGTAAACCTGGCAAATTCTCGTTGAAATGAGTTATTAAAATCTATCGCCTTTATGGAATATTAAACGCCGCATGCATCAAAAGAAAGCAAACACAAACATTTGCTGCACTGTTTATGTGCATACGCATGTGATACACTGTGCTTGTACAATACTGTGTTTGGAAGCTGTTGACACAAACCACATAGTCCTCTCATTTTCAACGTAGTTTGATATGTATTAATAAAAACGTGGAAAACATTTCACATCCACACGTCTATTTTCCATTGAAAAATCTTTGCAAGAGAACAGAAAAATAGAAATATTTATTGGACGACCCAAAAACATTTCGACGCATTTAATTAACCATTGAAAATAAAACCTCGACGATCTCTCATACTGCAGAAACAAAGTTCGTGTAAATCTGGAAGGCATTATCTCAAATATTACACATTTTTCATTTCTATTTTCGGTGGTTAGAGTTTTTCTTGTCGGTGTAATTTACTATACATCACGTTACAGATGTGTGTGTGCGCGCGCGTGTGTGTTTGTGGGTGTGTAAAAGAGTATTTTATACAGGTTAGTCTGAGTTTTCATTACGTTTTCGCAATGGTTCTGTGAGAATGTTTGGGGGTTTTGTTTCAAGTTTTTAAATATTTTTTTTGCTTAAAATATTAATTAGAAGAATAAAAATGCCAATTTATTAATCCTATGACAATTTTCACTCGACAAATACTGCAAGTAAGTTTCTTCCCGGACATCATTTATAAATGAACATTAAATTGCAATACAGCTCTTAATTACAAATTAAAATTTCCTAATACTCCTCTGAAAATGATCACATTACTTCCTTACTAAGATTTGAATTTATGGCAGAAAATTTATGACAATAATTTCACGGACTTGCCATGGCTCTTACTTTTCTCAAACGTCCTCCCTTTTTATGTAATTTCTTTCCTCTCATAAGCATGGTCGTAAATTTCTTGCTCTAGGATAATTATGCGATTCAAAACTCGATTATGAGGAGCAAATTAACAGTTGGATTTTAATTTCAATTACCGCGTCTAAATGGTTTTTTGGCCGCGGCCGCGGAGGGCGGCTCGCTGTGGGCCGCAGGCGGCGAGCGCCAGGCCGCGGGCCCGAGACCGCGAGCGTCGGCCGGCGGCGTGACCTTAGGCCTCGCTAATTGAATGGGCTCGTCATGGTTGAGGTTAGGTGGCTGGCAGCTCGCCCGGCCGATAATTCTGTCCTATGCAACGCGGCCCCTCCTTTAAGGCGGCGTCCTGATAGCGTAACGAGCACTGCGGAGCCTCGTGGCCCCACTCCTTCACGGGCGGCGCCCCTCGCTTCCTTTCGCGGCGTCTCTTCTTCTACAGGCGATTATCGCAGCCGTCTGTTTTCTTCGTTTGCTGCAATTATCTTTTTTCAAGTCTCTAAATATCCGTTGTTTGTATTCTTCAGCACCTCTAGAAGCATCATTTTCTTCCTTTGCATTTAATATCTTTCCAATTCTCTTTGGTCTTAACTTTCGCCTTACTTCTTCCGTTTCTCTTGCTGTTTGCATTGTTCCGCGTGCCTTTTGTTTCCCATCTTCTTCCTCCACCATCTCCTCCTTTCTACTTCCATCCTCCGCCTCGGCCCCGTCGGCTGCGACGCGTTGCCCCAAATCCTTGCGCGCTGCCCCTCTCGGCCTAAGCCGTCTGCCTCGGCCAACTACTTGGTTATTCACTAAGTGGTCGTAACGCGTCGGTGCGTTCTTTCCCGGCAGCGGGCAGATTGCAGAACACGGGCATTGGGCTCCGGCCGCGAGCGCCGCCTCCGCCGCAGCCATCGCCCTCGTCCTGGACCTTGCCCTCGCCCTCAGCCACGCCCTCGCCCTCCCTGTCCTCTTCCTCACCCATTTCCTCGCACTCTTCCCCGCCTTCTTCCCCGCCCTCTTCCCCGCCCTCTTCCCCGCCCTCTTCCCCGCCCTCTTCCCCGCCCTCTTCCCCGCCCTCTTCCCCGCCCTCTTCCCCGCCCTCTTCCCCGCCCTCTTCCCCGCCCTCTTCCCCGCCCTCTTCCCAGCCCTCTTCCCAGCCCTCTTCCCAGCCCTCTTCCCAGCCCTCTTCCCAGCCCTTCCCAGCCCTCCAGCCCCTTCCCAGCCCTCTTCCCAGCCCTCTTCCCAGCCCCTCTTCCCAGCCCTCTTCCCCCCTCTTCCCAGCCCCTCCGGCCCCTCTTTCCCGCCCTCTTTCCCGCCCTCTTTTTCCCGCCCTCTTTCCACCCGCCTCTTTCCCGCTCCCTCTTTCCTCGCCCTCTTTCCCGCCTCTCTTTCCCGCCCTCTTTCCCGCCCTCTTTCCCTGCCCCCCCCTCTTTCCCGCCCCTCTTCCCCGCCCTCTTTCCCGCCCCTTCCCGCCCCCTCTTTCCCGCCCTCTTCCCCGCCCTCTTTCCCGCCCTCTTTCCCGCCCTCTTTCCCGCCCTCTTTCACGCCCTCTTTCACGCCCTCTTTCACGCCCTCTTTCACGCCCTCTTTCACGCCCTCTTTCACGCCCTCTTTCACGCCCTCTTTCACGCCCTCGTCTTCCTCCTCTTCCTCGAGCCCTCGTCTTCACCCTTGACACTTCTCCGCGCTCGCTCACTCGGGAGAGATTTTTCCCCGCAATCTCCGTTAGTGAACACTGCGCTCGGAATGGGGTGCGGAGTTGGCACGATATTTGCCACACTTGAGAAAATAGCGGATTTCTTTATAGCGACTTTATACTGCAGTCTCATTTGTTTTTTTATCGCAGATCTCGGCCACCCTACAGAAATAATTCTCCTTCTTCATCCCTGTTTTCGTAGTACTTTTTCTGATTAATTCTTCAATTCCTTTATCTAGGAAAAGTATAGTACACAATGATTTTTCGTTTCGTTCATTGCTGCTCTATACGAGACAATCAAGGTAAAGAGATTTCTATTTCTTACTGACTGTGCAATTCGTATTGTAATGCAGCGAGGAAGAACAAACTGAAAAAGCACTGTGAAGAAAAATAGTTCCATTTCCATGCGAATCCACATTCTCAGTTATTTGAAGAAGACAACAATATACTTGGACCTTCAACCACAAATGTGATTCTCGAAAGTGTTCTAATCACATTTTCGTCTCAAATACATCCCTAATGTGCTCGATCTGGGTGGTAAAATATATCCTTCAATTTTATGTATGTAATACTGTCACAGAACTTTCAGTAAAATCCTGTTCTTGAGAACTGTAATTTAGAAACGTTTGACCTAGAACAAATATGCATTTTAGATCCGAGAGGCGAAGGAAATACTTCGTGATTAAAGATCTAACCATGAGTCCTTGGAAGGTGACAGTTTGAAACATATATTACAAGATATATAAATATTAACATGGGTGCCAAGATGCCTTACAGACAAAAATAGCGAACTTGCATCACAAATACTATGGATACCTGATGATGGGTTGAAAACTTCACCCGAAACATTGTTATGGCTGTTGTATTTTTAATAATAAAATTGTAAATATGACGTCGTGATCTTTCATTGAACGTGAATGACTGTTGAAACAAAAAGGACAGAAACTATTATGTATAAAATGTAGTCAGAATAATATAAACACATTGTGCAAAATTTCAAAACATTAATACAAAACAGTAACGTAATTATGTTTTGAATATACTGTTACTGTTTATGCAAAATACTTTGTACTGATAAACTACTGTATGAAATACACTCTCCTAAAATAGTGTGATGTGTATTAAGTCAATCAATAAATTGTGAATAAATTTCCTTATTGAAACGCATTGTACGATACTCAAATTTAAATATCCCTGTCAATGTATTGTTATTACTTTAAGCCTGAAACCAAAGCAAATTGGAATTTCAAAAGGTGAAGGGCGCCTTCTAATTTTGATAGATTTTGAAGAACTGTTTGTGTGCGTTGTTCTTTATTCAGACCAATTGTATAAAGTGTAACAGAAGCAGCATGAGTGCGCAGAGCAATATTAGGCATAAATCGTAGATTCTTAACCTAAAATTGTGAAAAATAATTAACTTTTTGTTTGTGAAATGTATTTCGCTGAAAATTATCCTGACTATAAAAATGTATCTACAAAACTTCAAAAAGCGCCATACTTAAGAATATTAGCCTCCTCGTTATAAAAGAGCGTGCAAAGGTGAAGTAAAAGGGTATAGAAAGATAAAAAGGATTAAAAGAGTGGATGAGACCTGCAAAGGAAGGACTCGGAGAAAAAGAGAAATTTCAAAAGCGGTACCTTGGGGATCCGTAATTTTATAGAAAAAATTACCGACTTAAAAGGGAGAATAGTGTCATGCCGAAATATTATCATACAATGTAGCATTTAAGAATTTGGAGATGCGGTACTGATGCATGATAAAAGTTGTTATGAAATGCAAGGCAGGGAAGCTTAAAAACTCCGAAAAGCCTTGCCATAAAGCTGCTGCCACCTCTAATTGACCATGAAGTTACCCCTAGTACATAGATGTGAGTGCTGAGCGGCCTGATCTCCAAACGACAACATGACTCACGCGAATAAACGAGGCACTCGAGACTAGACAAGGGTGAGCCACCTCAAATGACTTTGAGCGGTGAGGCAAATGTAAGTTAAAAGAATTCTGCAAACCCAGTTAACAACATAAACAGCATATTTACTGCATTTAAAAACACTGAATTGAATACTGAATATATGAAACACTGAATATATCATACTGAATTGCATTACACTACTTCGCCATTGGCTTGCCAACAACTAGCGGAAACGGAAATGGAATCTAAATTTTCCTTGTCGAAAGGTTTACCATTGTCTAATTCCAAGCACCTTATTTGACAAAGGAATTTTCAGAGACAGCTAGCTGAATATTAATTTTTTAATTTCTTGTGTAAGACACAATTGTATGACAGATAAATTCCCCCAAAAAAGTGCGATTGTCGTAATGTACAAATTATTTCAGACTAGATCTGCGATTCTGAAACTGTCTCACATTCCTAATATCCCAACATTTTTTTAATAGAATGTCATCAAACTCGTCTTTCAATTGAGACTGTGTTTGATAACTGTACTCGCACAGATTTTATGCCCAGAAGTAAATGGCGAAAATCGAAGTTACACAATCATAATCATGTAACTAATGGTGCAACAATATCACGTAGTTTCTTGAATTATTTGTAAAGATTTCGTAATTTTATGTTATTCTTGAATTTGTTAAAAAATGTTTCAACATAGTCATTTTTTAGCCAGAATTACGCTCAAACGACTCATATTTTGAAAACATTGTGAACTTATTTAAAGATCTAATTTTGAACAATAGATTTCATTAAGAAGAAGTAATTCTAGTCTTCAATATTGTAAATTGTAGGAAGACACCGAAATTTTTTTTTGTAATATTCGAAAATTTATAGAATTCAATGAAAATAGAACCTTCACTATTTTTACCAGCGTTGTTTTTTTAATCTGAGAAAACAATTGGAGCAATTTCTGAAAAAAATAGAAACTGTGGTTGAGGTTTTGAGAAAAGGACCATCAAAACCAAACTATCCATTTCAAAATGTTTTTTATTTAACTTCTTTTTTGTAACTTATTGTGAGTCAACGTAAACTTAATGCATGTAAAGTTAAGATATTCTGCCACGAAGTTATGACACTTAATTGCAGACTTAAGAATAAATCTAAAAATAATATTCAAAGAGCCCCGACATCAGACATGTCGATCGTGTAATGACTATTTTATTTTATTTTATTTTATTTTATGAAATTTCTGCTTATAATTTAACGGCTAATGTTATTTATAAAAGAATGGACGGATGGACGAGTTCACGTAAACTAAGTTTTCTGAATCAAGGACCCACAAATCGTGGATTCTGACTACACAGCGTGTTAGAAGAAGTAACTTACTGCATTTTAGAACAGTAAGTATCCACTTTTCCGGAATCAGGGACCTACGAATCACGGACCTTTTTCTGCCGCACCAATACATAATTTTTCTATACAATGTACGTAGTGTATACATTTCCATACAGTGTACGTAGTGTATCGAGAAATTAAAAATGAAAGGAATTTACACGCTTTATTTACAGTGTGGGGGTATGTTGATAAAGCATTATGGAAAGCTAAGCGACTTGCTGCCGCAAACACTGCGAAGAGGGAATGTGAGTGGGCGATCTATTTACCAGAACTTGATAGGACTAGGATAGCGAATCGTTGCGCCCGAGGGCCCTTACCGGCTCTTAGGGAGGAATGCGTAAGCGGAGTGCTGGCGGGCCAGCGACTGCTCTGGAGGCGCTGCTCTCCGCGGGATCGCGGCCTCCTCCTGCATCGCTTGCCCCGCGTTACGCCACGCCGCGCGCTCCTCCGAAATCGCGAAGCACCCGCGCCACTCAGCCCCGCAGCGCGCTCTCGGATCCCACGAGAACCTCCGCGCTCGCCCTCGCCTTCGCCCCCGAACCGCGAGCCCACTCTCGCGGCCACTCCCGCGCTCGCGTATACCCCGCGCCCGTGTAAACGAGTGGTGCTCCAACACCGCATGCTTTCTCGCATTATTTCCAACTGATGTAATTTTCGAAAGTTCAGGGTTCAACGAAGATGAGACAGTGGCCATTTACTTAAACCTCATTTCGATATTCTAGAAAAAAAAACGAAAGAAAAAGTTTGGAATAATTTTACATATTTTTTAATTATTACACTATTGCAATGTAAATTTGCAATTTTCGAAAATAGAATTCCCACAAAATAGTACCTGCACTATTTCTAAGCATCCTTTGCAATATCTGAGGAAAAAATTTAGAGCGGTTTTTGAGAAAATGTTAAAAAATGCTTGATTTTGCACACTACGCAAAAACATATTTTGAACAAATATACATTACTTTATTTAAAGATTTGAAGAATAGATTTCACTAAGAATAAAATCTATCATCAGCATTCTAGTTGAAGAAATATGCGGAATAGGTTTTGAACTTCCGCAATTTTCGAAAATTCTGAGATTTCAACGGAAATAAGACCTGTGCTATTTTTAAGCCATATTTATTATTATGGCGCCCCATATTTCAGCGACCGGCCCGTCTTTCGAGAAACAGCGATCCTCATAAACGTATTCCGAGCGTTCGGGCTGGCGCGATGAAATTTCCTTTGAAACACAATCTTTCTCGAGAAAATATTTATTGTATATAATTCTGCTCTCCATGAATTTTTAACAAGGAACGACTGAATAATTGTTATGGAGTCGTGGTTGTAGTCTCCCTGGTTACCTAAATTGCCATCTTTTAATGAATACTTAGGGGATAATTGCAAAATGAGATGTACGTAGAAAACCTTCATTTGGAGGAAGAGGTCCGGTCGTCAATTGACGAGAAAATTGCCCCAGACGCCTGATTAAAGAGTAAATCAAAATATATTGTAAAAGAACCAAAAAGGCGTTCTAGCTGTTGGGCACCACATTCATCTTCTAGGATTAGTTAATAAATGAAACGCACATCTGTGGCACACATCTCAGCCTGTGGTTGAGTTAGCGCTTCACCGGGCTACCAGGGAGACCGATGCCTCCACTCGTCGAACAATGGACACTTTCTGTTTTTTCTGCCCTCCATTCACTACCAGTGAGCTCTAGCGTATAATCTAATGCATAAAAAACAATATTTCTTTGTTTGTTCGTATTTTGTGCGCATTCTTACCGTTTATCCGATTTGATAAACGGTAAGACAGCTGATAAAACTTAGTCGACTTATTGATTCCACTTGCACGAAAAATGTAGGCATAGAACAATGGAAATGTGTGTGTCTGTGGCACATAGACGTGGGTTGATGATTTTATGCGTTTATGATTACTCAAGCGACCCTGTACAGAAGCTCAGCGCAACCCGCCGCACGTCAAATATTAAGCGCATCTTCGCTGGATATTCTGCCCCTGCGATTGTGAAATATCGGCTGACATTATTACTTGAACGTTATCTCGGGCAAGTAAATCAAATTTCTCCAAGACTGTGTCATAGCGAATGTATGCTCTAGCTTGAGGGAGAACGTTTTAACTATAGGTTACTTGGCAACCCAGTCCTAACCAAGACACGGAACAAACCCATACTCTTTTATCTATGAAATTTTTTGCAGAGCGCAGCGTAAAACGTGATTAACAAAGACGTGGCCAACAGTGCGAGTCAATACATTGCAGTAGCGAAATATTAGCGGGTTCTCTAGTGTGTTATAATATTGAGATCACTGTTCATCACAGCTATCGCACCATCAGTTCCATATTTTGTATGAGGCCGCTCGGTGAATGGCAGCTTTGCACGGTTCTGCCAAAGGCTATGCTCGGTGTTGCAAATCTCTCGGTCTTCAAGAACTTAAATGGCCAGCCTTTTAGTGCCCGTGCACATTGCGAATTCTCATGTTCTGCATGATGACATCAGAACTTCTCTATCAAAAGAACACATGTCCGACTATAGACCGCTCCAAAAGAAGGACCCAGAGAGGTGGCTCAGGGCATCACATGCAATGCCTCTGAACGGGAGGTCTCAGGTTCGAGACCCGACGGTGGCAGATGGATAGGTCGAGTTCAGTCGCTGTCTGGAGGATAATTCTAGCGGCCGGCTGCTATGATCGTGGTTTCTCCGAACAACACCAGGCGAGTGCCGAAACAGTACTGTAGCGATAGAGCGACAAACCCGCGCAATCTTCCCTTCCACTTCTTCATCCCATGTTCACCCCTTACTTACACACAATTACACGTACATGCACACTACCTCACATACCGGGAGACCGGTCGGGAGCTTTGTCCCGGTTGGGGCGGTGCCCCACTGGTGGGAGATAACTGTTTGGGGAACCCCATTAGCCGACAGTAGGTCGGCGCCGGATCTCAGCATCCAGCGAGGGAAGATCACCGTCACCTCTCGAGGAAAACATACCCTACACTTACGGGACTAATCGCCTTAGACATCGACGCGCCCGGAATCACTAATCAATCAATCAAAATTCAAAATTAAGCGAATAATCGCGCGTGTTAGGAAAACTCGAAACCAATCTTCACAATAGTTATGCACATTACCAACGTTTTGATCGGCGAAATAAAATAATTCAATATTCTGAATCAATTTTTTTTAGATAATAGCGAGTGTGCTGCAGCCACTGTACGTAAGTGTGTATTATGGGGAGAAAATGAAATTTGGAGCAACTTTGGGAAAAATCGAAAATCTCCTAGGGTCTTCTTCCAAAGTACTCACAAAAATTAAAAGATTCGTTTAAAATTCCACGTGTCGCGACATCATCCTGATCGTCCTGGAAATTCCAGTTTGGTAAAGTATCTTATATTCTTTAGACACTAGTACAGTTCAGACGGTGTCAAAGGCAACAGAACGTGTATTTTGATTATACTAGGTATATAGGAAAAAATATTTTACGAATAAGAGAAAGAAAACTAGAGACCCCTCAACAGCACACACTTTCTTGTATTATTTGAAACAGTTATGTAAAATTATTATACTAATTGACTTTCGTAATTCTTTATTGGTAAAACTCTTTTCTGAAAATTTTTTGCCGTGGTATTATAGCCACAGCGTTTATTTCTACTGTTTCAACGTTTAGCAACGTTGGAGAGCTGATAGAAAGTATTTGATTTCATTAATTAGCAGTAAATGTTTGATTTAGTAATCTATGTCCTGCAATAATGTTTATTGTGAAAGTGGATGTATTGATTTTTATAACCGTATGTTCTAGATTGATAGTTGGGGATGAGATGATTTGGTAGGGCTGGAGTTTACTTTGTTTTGCTACACCTCTTCCACGGAGATACTATTATTGAGGGTCTCTCTATAAGCTTCTGTGAAGAGTTTCAAAAAATTCCAACAACCAGAGATTAAATGATTGTGCAGATGTAAAGGACTCAGAGGAACATTTTTCTTGGAATGAAAATGAACGGATGGATAATTTCTCTGAAATGAAAATGGACTGCGTAAATTTCATATTGTACACGAAGATTTTAATCATCATAGGTCAATTATCATAAATTGCCTAGTTAACTACTTACAAAAAATAGTGTCATTAAGAAAATTTTATTTTTTAGAATAATTGTTTAATATGCTATTTGAACAAATTAGACTTTATTATGTGCTGTGCTTAATTTTCAAGAAGTTTTGCTTAAATGTGATTCAAAATTCATATTATTCGAGGCCGTAACTGACCATTTCCTGCTGATCGAAGCAAACATAAGTGAAAGTCGTCGTTACACTTTTTTATCATTCGGTGTTGTTGAAAGTTTTACCTTAGATTCAACTCCTTCCCTCCCATTGACCTCCGTAAACATATCAGTAGCAGACTGTCAAAAGTCGTATCATAAAATCATATTCTTTTCCTCTTCCTGAAATTTCATTAATACTATTTATAATCGCTCAATAACTATCTTCCTTCTCATCGCTGCAACATCATTGTTTTGGTCTTCTAACGTCTTCACCTCAATCTCATTTCTTATATTTCTCTAACGCCTCCACAAGTAAACCATTAATCATTTCCGTCTTAGACGTCGTTATATGCTTATCATTTCTTCATAAACAAAGATTGGGATTCCTGCTGTTCTCCCATATCAGATCACATCACTTGAACTACATTCATCTCCACTAGCCAGTAGACAGACACCAAACACACTGATAATCATAGCTACCCCAATAATACTCGCCATCACAGCCGCAACTACCACCATCATCAGAACGTCTATCATCAAAAGTCTTCACTGCCAATATTCTCAAACACCACCACTGTCGCTGCCATCACTACCGTCATATCGCGAACTTGTTGCTCTCCGCTGGAGTACGCTATTGCATCCTAGATGACAGTACGCTCTCCCAAACGACATCTTCTCTCGCGCAGTCTTCCTCCTCTTCTATTATGTTGCTCCGCTTTTCTTGAACGTTTCACACGGTCGACTTCTTTCACATCGCCACCGTGTTCACCTTCGTCATCTGCTTCTCTTCCTACCCCTACCTCCTCCGTCTCCTCTATCATCTTCTCCTCCTCATCCTCCTTCGCCTCCTCCTCCTCCTCCTCCTCCTCGTCCTCCATCGTCTCCTTCTCCTTCGTCTCCTCCGCCGCCCCAGATGCATCCGACGCGAACGCGCCTCTGCGAGACGCGCGGTCCCTTCGCCCACTTCAAGTTGCACAATAGCCCGCTGCAGTGACCCGCCCCCATGCGCGCTCAATATGGTTCCTGTAATAGCATTAGCGAAAGGAGGGGCTCGCACTTCCGGAGGAGCGCCGGATCCATACTCTTGTCATTCCAGAACACCGGCGCTAAATAAGGAAGCTCGCGCGACAAACGCACTAGTCGATGGCAACTGTTTTGGAAGATCACACGAAAGGTAGACGTGGCTCGTAAGGGCATACAGGGTATTCGAAATGGAGTCAAACAATTTTTCATACATTTTAAAGAATCATTTGGAATTTTTTCTTCTCAAAGTTAAGAGTCGTTGTTATTACATACTGCTGTTTTTATTGTTAATTAAGAATTTTTATTGTCCATACTAGTACGTTATTCAATTGCTCTCTCTTTTTCCTTGGATGTCCCCGCGAAATAAGTTTTAAGTTATTTATCCATGTACTGCTTCAGACGTGTTCTTCAAAAGTAGAAGGCACGTAAACTATTATTTGTCGCACCGTATTCTTCTGCCATTTTCTAGTATAATTTTTGTATGATTTTGTCGTTATAAATTAGAATACTTCCAAGACACGAGCTAAGAGTAAAAACATCTGATAGAAATTGCTCTCTTTCTCTCTATAAAGTTCTTGAGTCATTTTCATATATACCGAACATACTAATTTCTGGTTTTGCAATATCCAAGACAATAAGTGACTACATTATTTCAGTTCCGCAAAATTGGTTGGGTCAACCAAATTCTTCACTGCATTAAAACTGAAATATTTCGTGTAGAGAAAATCATTAGTTATTCCTCTTAAATTGATAATTAGGTGCTTAACGTATTTGCAAGAATTAGCTGCCAACCATGCTTTCAACAAAGTTGAATCATGGGTAGACAGTATCATCTACTACCTATTACGCTCTTCCGAATCGTCTTCCCTTAGACTATCACTTAAGTATTCAACATCCCTGTTTCGAGTTTAGATGTTGTACATTATCATCAAAAATATCGGCGAATATACCTAAAAAGCCATTCCACAATGTACACAGACTTCCATACCGTGCATCTAATCTTCGTCCGGTCACTGAATCGCGCCTGCCGCTCTCGTCCTGCTCTTCTGTGTGTAGCCCCTTCGCCGATTGTGCGCTCGTGGCCTCTCTCGCTCCAGCGCTGTCGAAGGTCTCGCGCCGTCAGAACGCCAGGCCGCTGGCGACGGCTGCGGCGGCGGCGCTGACGACGCCCGGCGCCGTTATCGGACGCGCTAAGTCGCCTTTTCAACGCCGCCGAGCGCCGTCTCCAAGTGAGCCTCAGACTGCACAAAGGTTTTACTTGGAACAGGCGAGGCACGCCGTGCTCCACGGGAGCAGCGAGGGCGAGGGCGAGGGCGAAGGCGGGGACGGGAGCGGGAGCGGGCGGCGTCGGGGAGGATGCGGACTGCACGAAACATGGCGCCTTTCACCTCCCCTGCACCGCCCCCGCTCTCCCCCACTCGTTGCCTCCCCAGTTTAAATCCCTGCACCTCCACCCTCCGTGACACTTTCGCCAACCCCATCTTAGCACTCCTTCACTCTTCTCCAATACTTTCGGTCCCTTTTCTTTTTCAAGCCTCACTGTGCAGTCACGACTATCCGCATGGAATTCTTACCTTCTCTCAGATTCCATACGTGAATTTTTTCTGCTTTTATTAACCCTTTCTCAAATTTTCTCTTGTTCCCCTCCGTTTACTCCCTTTTGTTTCCGTTTTTTGTGGTCACTCACTGCACAGTCTGTGATCGGTGATGGTGGAGTGGCAACACCGCTGTTTCTGTGGCATCGTAGATTGAGAGGTCGTTCGGTTTGAGTGTGACGGTGGTGAATTTTCTTACTCGAGCTATTTACTTGTAGCTGGGTCGATTTTCTCCACCGGAGAATTTAAACGACCAGCTTCTCTCATAGGTAGTTTACCGTGGTTACCCGTGATTTTCCGTGGGTAGTCTTCTATCGATACTAGGCGAATGTTGGAATAGTACCATGACAAACGGGTTACGGATCATGCGCAATGTTCCCTTCCTCATCCTTGGTCCCTCCTCTACCTTAAACTGACACACTTATATGTGCAAAATTACCACTCATATGAGGAGACCACCTGGAACTTCCAGTGTCTCCCGATCGGGCGATGTGTGCCCGACTGGGGTAGATACCTACAGCGAGAAAACCGCGCATGAGGACGTGTAAGTTGTACCGAATCTCACGTTCAAGCGGAGGAACACCGCCACCGCCCAGAGTATAACACACTACACTACGAGACTAATGTTCTAGGTAGTTGATGCGCCCGGAAATAGTCAATACTCCCATCCACCTAATCGCTTAAACTCCTCTTCCGTCGTTTTGATCCCGTATCCCTAACCCCTTGCACGCATTGCGTACTCTTCCACGCCACTCACACAGACATCTCACCCACTCCTCCACCCCACACAGCCATCCAGCCATGCAGTCACCCTTGCAACCATTCAACTCCACCGCCCCACGGCCGCCCGGCACCCCGCGCGGCGGGAGGGAAGCGCCGCGAAGCTGCCGCTGCGACTGATTAGAGGAATTACAATGGGCGAAGTTGCAGGCGCGCTGAGCCAGCGAGCCGGCGGCGGAGGCGGCAGCCCGGCCGCGCGCCGGACCCGCTCCCGCCCCGCCCCGCCCCGCTCCAACCCCGCCTCCGCCCTGCCCCGCCCCCGCTCCCGCCCCGCTCCCGACCCGCTCCCGACCCGCTCCTGCTCCGCACCCGCTCCGCGCCACCTCGCCACCAAGCGCCGCGCGTCGCTGCCAAGTTGCGGAGGCGAGTTTACGCCGGCGGCGGCTGGCGCCGGCTGTCTGGCGGACCGCCCTCCGGCTCGGCTGGGCTCGACTCGGCTCGGCGCCGCGTCGCCCCGCGCAGCGCTGCCGTTTTCTGGCGGCAGGGATGCTGAAGTCACGTAGTTGTCCCAACCCGAGGAATGTTTTCGTCGACACATAAATCACGGCGTAATTATATATCACGTGACTTCGCTGAGTTGGCCGTTCTCGTTCAGTGCGCGGCGTTTTCTTGTGGGTGCCACCCCCTCCCCCCTCCTGTCTGTCTGGCCAACTGGCCTGTAATGCTTAACGGTTTGACGTGTCGTCTTAGAGTTAATCCTTGGCCAGATGAATGAATTCTTTTAAACCACACACACATTTCATCGCTTCATCTTCCCATTTGGAAGTTCAATTATTGGTATTTTGATTCCCTGTTGGTCATTTATTTGTTTCTCTTGGATACGTAGATGATATCGTTTTCCTTTGTCTTGTTTTATTTTCAATTACTTCCCCCTCTTTTCATTTAATTTTATACTCTTCCCCATCATTACTTTCTCAATATTAACATAATAGTAATTACTTTCAGTATTTGAACTGTCAACTTAATTTTTCAGAAATTATTCGTTTTATTTTTACTTCATCTCTCTGGATTTTGCATGTTACATACTTAACCCCCTAATTGTTTGGGTTCTTTGTTCTCGTCCGCTGTGTTTGAATCCCCCTGACACACTACTTAGGTACACTCCAATCGCATTTTCTAAGTTTTTGATCAAGTGAAGAGGAATGTTGGTATGAATTACTACAAACATTGGATAGTCGCGCTGAAGCCATTGAGCTTACGTAACGAGTTACGGATGACGTGTATTTAGTTTATGACATCATATGTTTAAATAATCAGTAGCCTAATAGTGGCTTCAGCCATACAATCGACATGGAAGACATCTATAAATTGTTTACTCCACAATTATGCGCATCCTATCGAATCGATATCAGAAAAAATGAAAACTGTATTTTGATTAGAACTTGACAAGGGAGTGGAAGAACAATTTTGCAATGTCCAGACCCATTCCACACAGGAGCGCGAAGGGCTAAGAATATTATATTAGTAATACTGGTTACATATAAATAGAGACACATCATTCAAACGTCACCCGTCGAAATTCATTTACTGACCGACCGTAGTTGCCATGACAAATTTCATTTGTGGTAGACTCTTTAAGGTACTCTAGTTTTTCCTATAACTTCATCGCACTATTCTACTTCGTCTTCATTGTAATCACCATTATAGTTTTCATCACATTCGTCACGTTCATTGTCATTGGAGCAACGAGTGAGCGTTTTCCACAGCCCCATTCATTAAGCGTGTATTTTTACGCCAATTCAGTCAGTGAAGAATGAAATTCCAGCATCTCAATTTCTCTGAAGCCCTTGATATATGTGATCCGTGAAGATTCACTTAGCTTTTACACAAACACCTGTTTCTCTCTATCTGCCATGCATCATCGTCAGCGAAATTTCACTGATCTCTCGCTCGAAGCGAGGTTGGACAACGCCCTGAACATCGGGAGGCAGCGTTTTATCGCGCAGGTGTCACGCGCTCGCCTCGCCGGACGAAGTTGCTAGAGCGGCCACGAACAATAGGCTGAGCGCATTTTACTGTCAACACGACGCACGGACGGACGTAAGCGTCTGGTCACAGTGGAATTGACACTCTGATCAGCGCGCAGCGGACAGCGGCGAACGGCGTCGGCGGGCAGTGGGCGGTGGGCGGTGGGCGGTGGGCGGTGGGCGGTGGGCGGTGGGCGGTGGGCGGTGGGCAGTGGGTGGGGGCGATTGGCAGTGGCGGTGCGTGGGTGGCGGGGTGGTGCTATGCGGCAACGGGTAGCATCGGTGGCGGCGCGGCGGCCGCTGCTACCGCCGCTCGCGCGAATCAGAGCGACGTGTTCAGAGCTGCGAGCACTCTGTCACAGGCGAACAATCACTAATCGACACGCGGCAGACCGTCGCCGCCGCTGCCGCCGGCCCCTCCACTCCACCCTCTCCCCCTTCCCTCCCCCTCCCTTCTTCACCCTGCTCCACCCTGCCTCGTCCCCGCCGCCCAAAGTAAATCTGCGCGGAACGGCTAGGTGCGCATATCGCCCAGTGCCACACCGCTCCCCCACCCTGCAGCTTTCACGCGTGCCTCAAGCGGATTCATGTCCCACGAGCGTCTGGCCGACGCGGCTTCGCTGGATGCGGCGCAACGGGTTATCTGAAGTGGCGGGCGGGGTTGTTGGAAATGCATCGAAAGCTATTTCCTGTGTATCCCTTCACGCTTTTAAAATGTTCGAAATGTTTTAATCTCTTTCGAAAATGAATATTTTTTCCTTCGGCGCAGTTTGCGTGATATACAGACTGTTTAAATCATTATTTTCTAAAAAAAAAAGAAACTTAAAAATGATGCAGGTCTAACAGATTTAGAACTGTATTTTTGAATATTGCGAAAAATTAACGTTACAAAACTAAAATATTAATAATGATAGAAATTGCTCCCTCAATAAAATATGTTCTAAAATATATCTTTAAAGAAGATCTTGTAATTGTTTTTGAAAATATGACCAGTTTTCGTCTATTTTTTTGCTTTAAATTAGGTAATTGAAAACTTTTGCCAAATCAGCTCCAATTTTTTTCTTTAACTTTTCTTGAATAGAACGAAGTATACTTTTAAAAATGACACTGGTTCCATTTTCTTTGAACACTCTGAATTTTCGAAAATTGCAAAAGTTTGAATCAAAGGGATGGTATGTGTTGTTGTAGAATCAGTAGTTATGTTAATATGTTAGCTTAATAGTACTTTATAATAAAAACGTGAAAAAGTATAAACAATACATACACAAGTGTTCTCAAACAAGGCTCCAACCTATTTCTTTCAATATCGTATTTTGCTTCAATAGAGCCACATTTTGATTAACAATAGAGCACAGATTCGATTTTTAATTAAAACCTGTGTAATTTCAAATCTTTCGCACACTTTCATCATATTTCGAACCAATCTTACACATTCAATATCAAGCTAAATGTATTTCTTTTTGCAATTCATTTCTCGATATTAAATCTGTAAATAAATCTTTTCAGTACTCTTCTTTTGGAAATGTTCGAAATATTCACGTAATTTTAATAGATGTCGTGACAAATTTGCGTCATGTGTATTAAAAAAACAGAACGGTAAGAATTTCTTCTGTCACCCAGACATACACGAGTTGGAGTAGTACAGGGGAAATATAATTTTCGTAATTGCGTTCTTTTCGTAATCGATTTCAAATACCCGTCGAAGCAAAACTTTTGTAAAAACCTTTTTGTAAGTATAGACCAAAATATATTGAATTCAGTGGTAGTAATACTTTTACTTAAATTCAGTGGCAGTAATACTTTATTTAAACTTTTTTGATTTTGCAAAAAAATAAATGTTTCTTTCAACTTCTCGCGCTTTCTTTGGCTCGATTTTTTTCACGTAGTTGCTGAATAGTTAGTAAGAGAGAAGTTGCATGTAATAATACAACGTAACCGATCGCAATAAGAGGAAATATGTGCTGTTGTAGAACCACTAGTTTCAATGATGTTCGGTCATCAGCTTGTTTCTTCCCATTTAATCGACTCGTGAATTTGCTGAGTAAATTGTGTTACAATCTACTATCCCCCTATAAGTCCATCCCTTCTTAAGGCAATTTACACTGAAGCCAAATATCTGAGTTGACATCTGCCGATGCATGCATGGAATCACAAAGACCAACAGGGGACCCACAACAGCGCAAACAAGTCGCCGCCAAAATCCGACCGTATAAGGAACACGGAAACAGTCAGACCTGACACTCTTTCACTCGTAAGATTTGGAAAGGCGCGTCCCCTTTAGAAAGAAAAGCCTTGGAACGTAAGAAGATTTGTACGGAGGTGGAAGAAGTCTTTCTGTAAGCAGGGCCGGATCAGGCGACCGCTGCGTTCTACGCATGCAAGCCACGGGGTGCGAACGCGTGGCGCTTACGATGGCCATGCGCGTGCTGTGGGCTGCGGCATAAAAGAAGCTTCCTAATCACTTCTTGGAAAGCCTCTCTTCAGCATACAATCGACGGAGATAGAGTGGGGTGTTACTTTTATGATGCTTTGTACTTGTTCTGCGAACGAAATACAAGTTCCTAGAACCGAAGAAATGTCTCAATTTAATTTATCAACAAAGAAACTGTTAAAACTATAGATGCATTAAAAATGAGCATATACTCCACACGTTTTCTAGAGCACCAGATTCCACACACCACAATATCTTACTATTCATAGTCGCGTTATGTTTAACGATTCCAACAAGCGTGCTTGGCAACATTTGGAAATTAGAATTTTTTGCTCTCGAGTAATAGTAAATGTATATGCATCAGTAAACAAACTTCAGAGTTGATGTAATAGTAGTGGAGGCAAATGAAAACCGCCCCCTGCTCTACTCCTCCCCTAGTGTAACTAACAAAAAGGGAGTTCGACAAAACGTTTGCATAGTAAAGAAACATTTACAGTTCAGAGCGCACAAAGTATGCATTTCTTCATTTCTGATCTTCACAACAAATATGCTCGCTTATTCTCGGTCAGAAAGGAAGAAAAACGCTAAAACCTGAGTTACGACTAATGAATTCCTTTTTATTGAAATACTCTCATAAGGAATCTCCAGTAGCTTCTTTCTGACATCGAATGCGACGTATTATACATTCGTGCAGAAGTTTCTCCAAATCTTCAATTTGGAACGCAAATTTCTATATATCATAATAAAATCCCGCTATTCTGACGTAGTAATCTCTCTGTGATATACTTTAAATTCAGTTGTATTATATGTTCATTGCTTTTATCAGCATGATATGTTCACATATGATGATGATCAGACCTTTCGACAAGTACATCTGTTTGCATGTAGGTATTTCTCAAGAAGTCAACCTGCAGCCGAAGGACGAACCTTGCAAGCAGCAATGATGCCAGTGATGCCTTCGCGCATCTCGAAGGAAGGCGTCAACAGAAGTTTATTTGGAATGACTCTTATACTATAGCTCCTATGCTGTAAAACGCTGACGGCATTTTAGGACATTTTGGTATTTTTTTAATTTATATTCTCACTGGCCGGCACGTTAGACTTAACATGAAGTTGATAAGCCTATAATTTCATAATCTGAATATTTTCTCAAGAGCATCTAATTTTAAAAATAAAATATAACGAAAACTAAAAAGCGGGGTAATTAAGTCTTCAAGTGACTTAATGCGAAAAATATATTTTCTCGGTATAAAGAGACAGGATAAAAGCTCTTGTTTAATATTATGTAATGGAACAATAGCAATTGATATGGCGCGTATTTACACTCGTGTAATCAATTTGTCCGTGAATACTTAACACGCTCTTTGCCTAAACCTGCAATAAATTTCTACCTTCAATGCATATTCCGACCGCAATCCTCGTCCTCTCCAAGGCAATGTTCTCATCATACGTTGAACATCTCCGTCTATAAAGAAATTGCGCATCAAAATCCCCTTTGCCTGACTTAATCTCGCGTTTAGATCACGCACCAAGTGTCACTTGCATTCACCTGCTGCGGCCCATCAACGTTATATGCATCAATCTTCACGCTCGCGCGCTTCCCAAACACTGTATATTCAGTACATAACATAATGCAGCGTAGACTAGTCGAGCTTAGCACAACACAGCTTTCTGGCCGCGGAAGCCTTAAAGCCCGGCCGAACCTGTCGCGTATGACGCATAAACCCTCGCGCCGCCGCCGCCTCCGCCGCGTCCCCGGGGAGGCGCGGGTGCCGCGGGGAAGGGGTGGCGATTTATTACGCACCGGTAAGCAGGCGGGATGAAGTTTGCTTTATGCGGCGCCGCGCCGTCAATACGCGGTCCGGGCTGGGCGTCGACGGGTGCAGCGCGCCGCGCCGCGTCGGCCGACCCGCGGTGTCAAAACTTGCCCGTTTCTGCTCTCAATATTTTACGCCCCTGCTTCCCGTAGTGCGGCGCGGCGAGGCGCGGCGCGGGGGAGAGTGAGGCCACGGGGCGGAGAGGCGTGACGCGGCGCGGTGTGGAGTCACCTGGGGGCGTGGAGTGCAGCGGGGCGGGGTGGGGCGTGGTGCGGTGTGGAACGATGCGGAGAGGAGTCGCCAAGGGGCGCGGAGCGGAGCGTGTCGGGTCGGTGAGGGGCTGGGCGGGGCCTGAAGGGGAAGAGAGGTCGGGGCGCGGCAGAGTGGCATGGCCCGGTGTGTTGCGGAGCTTAGCCACCTCCGCCTAGGGTTAGCGGCTCGGATCGGAGCCGCCTGGGGGAGCGGAGCGGGGCAGGACGGGGAGATGCGGGGCTGGGGGGCCGGGCGGAGCGGGGTGGAGTGGTGTGACGCGGTGCGGAGCGGAGTCGCCTGCGGGGCGCGGAGCGAGGCTAGGTGAAGTGGTATGTCGCACCGCGGCGGGTGTGGATGAGTGGGGGTACGCAACGGCTGCCGCGGAGGTGGGGGGACCACGTAGAGGGTGGCGACTTTGTTGGGAGACGCCGGATGGAAGGACCCTCCCTGAGGCCATGGCCTCGCCGGACAGCGAAGCAGCCTTCCACCCGGTCGGTTTGCAACATCGCGGTGGAATGGTACTAGGTCGTGAACACCTGGCCGAGATGAACGCGCGTTGAAGCTGGAACACGCCGGACAGAAGTTTACGCTGCCTCTTGTCGGTATTCCGTCAAATTATTGTCATCCACATTGCATCTACGAAAATGAAATGACGCATCAGAATTCCATTAGCTCGTTTTCAACGTGCGTTCGATTGCACACCAAGTGCCATATACATGATTAATGTTGAGGTCTGACAAAAATGGGTGAGTCTCCTTGATATGCGTAAGGTGTCAGATAAAAGTTAAAATAGATGTGTAGAAAAATTGAAATATGTGGGGCGTACGTTGTATAAATTCAGTTCGTGATCTCTTAAAACATCAAACTCGTCAAAGACAACTGACGATGGTCAAATTATCATTTCATTCTTATATTACTTAGTGAAGAATCTTTTTAAGTGATAACGGTATAATCCCCGATAAAACCAAAAGAACACTTGATTCGACTCCTTTAATGCAGTTGTGGTCTAGGTCCCATTATCGCAGTCCCTCCAGGATTGACCGAGGGAATTGAAATCGATTCGCACTTGCCTTGACGTCGGCACTCATATAAAGAAGAGGAACAGAAAAAATGAAAATAAAAAGGAACAGTAGGAAAAGTAGTAGGGAAATGAAGAAAAATATGCGCAGGGAAATTCAGGAGAATCGCGGAGGAATTTATGTAGCAAATGTAACGAATATCACGAATTTCAGTAAAGAAATCAGCACCAAAGTAACAGCTTTACACTTCAGTTCATAAATAACAGAGTAAAAATACAACCAGAGAAAATCAGTGACTTCATAGACATTACTAAATATCTTATTAGCACAGGAAGACAATTTCATACATACAAGGATCCAGTAATCAAAAACCGAAACACTTCAGTGACAGAAGACAATATGTAATTTTAATGAGTGAAGGGTGTTTCACTTTCAGTTCAGTATACAAGACTCCGAGAAGACAACAACCCCATCCCAGTAATAGTAACCAAATTCTACGAAAAGAAAGTTTAGAAACTATTTTAGAAATAAAATAAATGTGTAACCTTATTGTGAAAGCTGAAAACAAAAGAAAACCTAAAGGTCCCATTTAATGCTTGAGATGTTTAGATTTTGGTCACGCAAAAAAAAAACTGTAACCATAAAATGCAATGTATTTACTGTTTCAAAAAACATTATTCTGCAACTTGCCTCAATAAAAATGAATCATTCAAATGTTATAACTGTTAAGGAAACCACAGAGCAGATCTCAGAACCGAAAATGCCCTTATTATAAAAAAGTCAGCAAAAATCCTAACCACAAAAATCTCCTTACTAGGACTAGAAGTCGTGTACCCCCAACAGCACCACCTTAGAATGCCCACGCTAACTTCCCCAGATTGACAAAAACTGTCTAGTCTACCGACTTTTGCCGAAAGCAGCGAGACTGATGATAACGGCCAAGCCGTCGAAAGCCGGCTATCTGAATAAAAATACTATGTTGACGAAGATGACCTCTTTTATTTCTTTACCAAAAACTCACACAGCTCGCCTCATCTCCTAATTATAAAGTACCCTCCAGAGTAAGATTCACATCCACCTAGGAAATAATAAACGTAATAAAAAGACTCACCAAAAATGCTTCAGGACATGGTAGAATAAATAACAAAATACTCAAAAACCTGCCAAACCAAGCCATAGCATTCTTAAACAATATTTATAGTTCATTAAGAACAGGTTATGTCCAACTCTTATGCAAACACTTTGTTATTTCCATATCAAAACCTAACAAAAATCCATCCAATGCAGAAAATTATAGACCAATTTTTTTCCGTCCTTATAAAAAATCTAGAAAAAATCATTCAGAAAAGGCTCAATAATTACCTCAACAAAAATGATATCATACCCAGACATCAATTTAGATTCACAGAAAAGCTATCAACCACAGATCAATTGTTAAGAATCACGTAACATATCCATACATCATTCCAAAGAAAATTACATACTTTATCAACATTTCTCGACATTTCACAAGCTTATGACAGAGTAAGGCATTAAGGTCTCATGTACACACTGAGAATCAATGGCACGCCTGAATACCTAACCAACATTATCAGTAGCTTCATAACCAACAGATCATTCTCAGTTTCAATAGACAAACATCTCTCAAACCTCAGATCAATATTGGCTGAATTTCCGCAGGCATCCTTATTGTCACCTATATCATTTAATCTCTATACAACTGATATCCCTACATCCAATATAATCAACATTGCACAATTTGCAGATCATTCAGAATAATATTGTTCCAGCACTTCACTTGACATATTAAAGAGTTCTTTACAACAACATTTAAACCTAATCGATTCTTGGTCAAACAAATGGAAAATTAAATTAAACCCATCTCAGTCAACCGTAAAATCTTTTGATTAAAAACAATTTCTACACCGGCACCATTCACACTGAATAATAACACCATCCCTTTGACTCCACAAAACAAAACAGTGAAATACCTAGCACTGCACTTAGACACTAAACTCAATTGGAAGGAACATATTGTGACCGTACTTACCTCGGTTTCCCGAATTAGGGATTCTGGTTGACCACGCAAGTACGTACTACATTTTAAAATTTTGAATGTAAGATCGAAATGATAGGGACAAGGGATCATTCTAGGGGGGATCGCCTTTATTAGGAGGATGTTGGCTTTGGATTTGATACTTTTCTCGTTCAATTTACGACGCACCAAGTTACATATTATGATTATTCGTTTATTCATAGAAAACATGAATATGTTTAACAACTATACAAATCTTCACTATATGGTCGTATGCTGTTACTGTGATTAACATGTAGCTTCACTATGCGCACGTTTTGTTGAACTTTCCTTTTGCTTGTAGTGGTAGTAGAGCTTAGGGTGAGTTTTTATTTTGTTAAAATACAGAAAAATCATATCTGTTCGTTCCTTTACCGTTAAAATAAGTTTTCTATAATTTGGCAACGAAAATATCTAGTTTTTGAAATGTTAATCTCTCGCTTTTTTAAATTTGTTATTATTATTATTATTATTATTATTATTCAACTATTAATGGTTAAATTATTGGGAAGTGATTCTGAAACTCAAGAAAGCGTGCGCACATGATTTCTCCCCCATACGTCACGTACAGTTTTGACTGTTTTTGACTAAATAAATAAAAAATAAAAACATTATTACCAATTAAACTGTTTGAAATATCTAACCATCCGGGAGCTCCCTCATTCTTATGCAATAATAGTATACCAACATTCTACATCAACATTAATCAATTACAATCTATCCCTTCCTCAGTACACGGTTGTGATTGTTCATCATTATGTCCTTCCTCCCCCCAGTGTACACTCGGAAACTTATGATTACAATGATTCAACCCGACTTTCACGAATATTACGAGCTTCGTTACTTATCTGAGGGTCCCATCGTCCTGTCGTGGGAAATGTAGCCGCCTCTTCTAATGTCCTTGACGAGGTCGGGCCGCCCGCCCGCTGACTGCGTGCTGGCCGTGCCGTACCCTGCGTTTTGCTATTTCACCGTTCGCTTTCAACGTCCGGGAACGAATTCGGTCTCCTCGTTGCGGTATACTTGTTCGAAGTCGTTGACTTCTCCTTACCATTATAGTTTATAGCCCACGCACATTGCTGCACCCCGTGCCTTCACATCACTTAATAGTTTCATGCTATTTTTGATGTTCGGAACGCGCCGATTTTTAGTATTATACATTAGTCCGATGCTCCGCGTGCCCGTTTACTCGCATATTAACCTTTCCACTCACTTTCACCCCTCGATGTATTCCGATTTCCTTCCCTCACCTCACATACACCACACAGCCCCGTGCGCGCCATTCGTCATGTCTCCTTGTACTTTTCTGACTCCTGCCTCCCTCTCTCACTGGCCGTGACTCGTACCTAGAGTCGTTCCTCTGGAAAATCGATCTGTGGTCTTTTCACACGCGCCAACTTTGAATTGGTTCTCTCTGTTCTTTTCCTATTTAATGACCGAATGACCGTTAGGTCGTAATATAAACATTAAAGATAAACATCAAACAAAAGTACAACTAATCCAATTAAATCCTTTAATAAATGACCACGGTAAAACTACAATAGAAAATGCCAAACTCTTATATACCGCAATAATAAGGCCCCTAATGCTCTATGCCTGCCCAGTCTGGATAAATGCAGCAAAAAACAGTGTCTACAAAATAATGGTCAAACAGAATAAATTCCTGCGAACAATAACCAATGCTTCCTGGTTTATCGCAAACAACTCCACAAAAAGATTCAAATAAAATCTATCATTCACCTTATCACTAAGTTATCCCACAACTTCTATAACAATATCTCATCAATTCCACATCTGTGAAAATACAATCTAGACAAATTACCCAGCAGTACCACCAGAATAAACTAGAGGTTCTACAGAATGGCACAGACTTTCTCGTAGTGAAGTTTTCTAATTTCCTTGGTGTGGACTGGGTTTAAAGTCTTGCCACATCCTCTCGCCAACTGCCATCTATCGTCGCATTAAGTACCTTTTTTAAACATTTTCTCAAATTTTCTTATTGTAGAACAGAAAAATTACATCTAGAATGATAAAGAAGAGTGAAACCTCGTCCTCAATATAAATTTTCATCGAAAAATTTGAAGCTGTTTTTAAGAAAATGGCGTTTAAAGCATTACTGGAAATGCGAAATTTAAAGCTCCTTTTCACAGGAATCTATTGAGTTTTCGGAGATCTTCATTTAACGTCATTTTAAGCAGTTCGACTCACAAATACAATAACAAATCATAATACATAATAATCATCAAAAATACAATAACACGTATACAAATCGATAGAAATGTGCATATTACGACGTGAGAGATATTTTAAAAAACATTTCTGTAATTTTTGAAAATACAAAAGAATACACCAAAATTAACTTTACGTCATATTAAACAGTGCAATTAGCACTATCTATTGGAAAAGTTTGAAGAAAAAATTTGGCGCCATTTTGAGAAAATGCCGTTTGAGCGTTTTGAAAATGCGGAATTTTGAGCTCATTTTAACAGAAAACTGTTCAGTTTTCAAGAAACTTTATATAAAATTATTTAACGTACATGCAATCATAAATACAGTAATGTGAAGAAATTGCCTCTAATGTAAATATTACCACCGTGAGAGACAAGTCAAAAAATTATTCTTTTTAAATTTTTGCAAAAACAAAAGAATTGAGGAAATTGGTGTGTATGTCATCGTATAGGGTACATTTCGCACTACCCCTACCAAAAATATAAAGAAAAAATTTGGGGCCTTTTTGAGAAAAATTTGAAAATGGACAGGGGTTTCTTCAATTTTTAAAAATTCTACGAATGGTTTAGGTGTTAGTTGTGTTTACAGACGGACGGACGTTCGAAACAAACATCACTTTTTCGGTATCAGGGGACACTAAAACACGTTTTTCTGTTGAAATCTCGAAATCGATTTTCCGCAGCATTACATCACTTTCTCTATACTATGTATATTACTCGATATATGTGTATGTATATGAGTAAGTAAAAATAGATTTTCTAAACATGTTTTTACATACAATTTGGAAATTTGGGTGATTATTTCTCAGGTGTTCAGTGGGTCTCCTCTCCCAAAAAGTAGTAAAGCAGTATTAGCTTAGAATTTTATATTAGCATCGTAACACGTGAAAAACTTTGCAATGTTAAGCTAACCCTTGTATACTGATCAGAATAATAAAAAAAGTGAAAAAAAAAACACTCCCGTTGGCACGACACAGCTAGGTGTCTCGACCTTCGTAACAATATAAAATGGTCAGTGATATATATAGTTGTTCTTCGAAAAACTATTGTTCAATGTGCTACAAATACATAATTTTAATTTTTTTATAGTAGGAAGAGGTGTGGAAGTTATGTTCTCATTCATAGCTATTTCAGACGTAGTCTTGGCGAATAAAGTTTATACCGTCGAATTGTGGTTTTCGTTAGTACGAGTACTACAATAAATAATAAAATTGTAATCCTAATGGCTTCTAACTTATGACTGGACTGAAATATAAAATAGATTTCAAAATTTTACATATTTTGTGATTAAAGTGTTTCTGTTCTACGATATAGCTGGCAGAGTGATTGTGTCGTGTTTTGTGTGTACGTACGAGTATTCTTTCAAACTTTGTTTGAAAGAATGTCTATTGTCTGTCAATTTTATCCTTTGTGTGATATTTTCCAAAATAGTATATACTCAATGATAAATTAGTGAAATATTTTCTTTGGTGCAACATTTTAAGCGATATCTTTCTGTTCATCTCTTCTGAATAATGCAGAAGCCTACAACTTATAAAATGCAGTAAAGAAATATGGTGCGATATCGGAGAAATGTTCTACACTCAACCAACGAAGTTATGAGGGCAATAGAAGCAATCGTGAAGCACGAAACTGTAATATCAAGTTGGGCATCGCCTGACGCCCAAAATATTTGATGGCAGATTATAAGGAACAGACTGAATGGTTGCAAAAATTATGCAACAGGAGTACTGGGGCTAGATGATATTTGCTCAGATATCGCCAACCCTGATTAATATTAAAGGAATCATGTATATACTGTATGTGTAAAATAGAAATTTACTGACTTATTGTATTATCTGACGTATGTGTTCATTCACATGAGTATTAATAATCTAACACTACAATTATTTCTAAATTTAAGTAATATGTAGTACAGCTTGTGACTCTCATCGAGTGAATCACACATACATACTAATAAATGAAATTTTACACCCATAAGATTAAAATATTTGACATGAACAATAAGAAAGCGTGCATTTTGTGTTCACGAATCAATATATATCGTAAGAGTACCTTATGTACCATATGTGCCTATGTAACATACGGTAAATTGTAGGAGCCGTGATATAAATATAATGAATATTTCATGAAGAGAGCAACAAAGGCACAAAGGCGATTGAATAATTTTAAATTTAATTTTCATTTTGTTTTAACTTCCGATTTTGATTTGATTATTCTTTGTATGTGTGAACTGTCGATCGTTACAGTTATTAACACCATCAGACCGATAAAGAGTAAATAACATGCGGCTGAAATTTGTAAACCAAGGCGATAGCCGAGGTCAACCAAGTCTATTATTAGTTTTATCGGCCGTCGTTTGATAATTTTCGCAATACTATCTTAGGGGTCGTCCACAAATTACGTAACGTTAAGAGGGAGGACGGGATTTGAGGTAGTGTTAAGCTGCATTACATAAGGATAGGGGGTTCATAGTTTAGTGTTAAAATTTATTTTTAAAATCTTTCAACATTTCTTGAAATAATTTATTTTATTTAGTCTTACACTAAAACATTAACAAAAAACTGAAAATAATAGTAATTTCAATAAGTTATGATGTATAAATTCCTACAAGTAATGGAAATGTTTTTCATCAATGGTTTATCTGTTTTCATCAATGATGTATTCAAAACTGATTTGTGGTATATTCTAGAATTCCAATTAAATTGGCACAGTAGACTTTGAGCCCTAGCATCATCTGCGACGAAATGTGTACGGCTTTTTGAGAGAAATTTTATCGCCCATACTTCCTTCTTTCATTCAAAAATCGTTCCCATTTTATTGTTGTATTCAGTATGCACCGCCAACTAATTCTAACTTTAATTACACAGGCACCCAAAATTTAAAAAAAATGTCAGGCCCAAAGACTTGACTCATGTTTCTCTATATATGTCGACGCGTTGAATCTGAATCTTAAGCCATAATTGCGCCATAAATCCCAATCCAAGCCATTATTACACGACCACTTTCCATTTTTTTAAATCGCAAAAAAACAACCATGAAATTTACAATTTCACTGTTTTTTTGCGATTAAAAAAACTGGAGGGTGGTGACGAAATTCTGTCTTCAGATTCGAATTCAACGAGTCGACATTCATGGAGAAACATGAGTCAAGTCTTTGGGTCTAACAACTATTTTTTGTGTGCCTGTGTTATCATGAATTTTGTTATATGTAAAACAAATACAATTAATACAACACGTCATTTCTGTTTTGTAATTGATGTTTGCTTATTGTAATTGGGGGAGGTGGTGTCGTAATCGTTACATAATCTTTCTCTAATAAGTAGAGGGGATTCAAGGGCAGGCTAAGAGTCCATTACAGGTGCGAGAAGGGGTATCCAAACACTCCGAATTTGCGGAGCAATTTATGGACAGCCCCTTAACAGAAAAAATCCTATAAATAAGAAATACCATTCTTAGTATAAAGCTACTCATCCACCTTCTTTTGTTACAATTCAGTTGTTTTGATTTCACATCACGGACAGTAACTGTTAAAATCTTAACGGACTCGCGTTAAGAGTGACCTTCCGCTCCTCTGATTCGTTTAATGAGCCGATATAACAAAATAGAATTACGAAAAGTAAATAACTAGGATTAATCTAGTGGCGATAGCTCTATTATATAGGTACTAGCGTGGAGAGAACTCTCGCATGTTAAATTCCACCCTTTTCCCTAACTTTTCTTTTTCATATTAAGAGGGGAACGTATTACAATACGTGTTTATTTGTTTAAAAAAATTGAATAGATAACTTCCAATGTACTTATAGAATTTGAAATATAAATAAAGAATAATGAAATTGATTTTTGAAAGAAATTTTGAATAATGGTTTATTCAGTACCTAATATAAATATTTTCTTGCAATAATTCACAAGACTTCCATTAAAACACCGTTTGAAATAATTATACAATCTTCCTTGACAGTGACTTTTTTGCTTTCTTTGATAATCACAAAAATATTAGAAAAGATTTTTACTCTCGAGAGAGCTACTTAAAGTTGTCCATGCGAAAATACAGGAGCGAGTAAACACAACTCTACTTATTGGAATATTATTTAAGTCTCTTACCGAACTGAGGGATACACCCGTACAATTTAATCGCCTAGAATATCAAGTAATTAGTTTCCTTTCACAAACAGTTGCAGATGCTGCACGTCTCTGAATAGGTGGGTAGTATCAACTAGCAAAATGTAATAGAATGTCCAGGAAGCTCTTGTCCTATAGATTAAGATGCGAGAAACGTCTCTTTGTGACCATCGGCTTCAAACTTCCAGATTTTAAGGCCCTAGAACACTTGTGAACAATGCTGCCCGAGTGATGCGTGATGCATTTGATATGAATGTTTCTTTTACAATTCAGTAAACAAGGTAAAACAATTATTTCTCTTAAATTACTTGTGTTAGGTGTTTAAAATCAACCACACCAGAAAAAGTAAACATTATTGTGAAAGAAATATAAGCATATGCGTTCATTAAATTTCATTTTTAATTCATGTTTTAAAAAATCTCTTGAACTCACCTGTCCATGAATGTACAATTGATACTTAAATTAATGGAGTTTGAAATTTGAGAGGTGAGCGATAAAAAGCGACAAAAATATTTTGAATAAGAATAAAATGAACGTTGAGTGATATGATAGATGTGGCACCGTACCAAGTTCATGAGTACTGTAGATTATATCACAAACTTTTCACAGAAACAAGAGTGTCAATACGTACATTCGATAAATGAACGGTTCACTACACTCATAAGAGGCAATCTTTATCAGAATCAAGTAACTATTAATACTTCTAATTATTACTGCGAGAGCATTTAGGTGTATTTGGATTATCTTGAATTAATGATTATGCGAATAAACCCCATTACTCGGTGAAAACCACGGTGTATACAGAAAGCATACATATAAATTGGAGAAATCTAAGCCTTCTAAACGTTACGTCATAAACAAATATCGCCTCTAGCGCCTAGTAATATAATTGGTATTGGATAGTATCGATACGCGCGAGACCAGCAAAAATGTAATAGAAAATACCAAGTTTTAATGTCCTAGAACGTTTCGTTTAGGAGTTATTTAACTATATCGACTTTGACAGTGTTGCGGGTTGCATTTGAAATGAATGTTTACAAGTTTTTAAAAAAAAACAAATCCTTCAAATTTTGAAATTGAAAATGCAATTAATCACGTCTCCGTGAAATTCTTTCATTAGAGGCGTCATGTGTAAATATTCGTTACCTGTGAGAGCCGCAAAAAGGAAGTATAGTACTGAAATAATATGAGACGATACTTGTTTCACCACAGTATCTAAAACCCGGCCCGTTTGAACGAGGTTGAATTGAATTGGAATGCAGCCGATGAACGGCGCGGACAACAACAAGACCTCAGACAGCTCGGGGCGTCGTCGGCCTCGCGCGGGGACGCGGTGCCAGCCGCCAGGCGCCAGCCGCGACGCCGGTCGACGCCATCTGGCAACGGCGGCCCCGTCAGACGCCCCCCTTCGCCCCCGGGGCCCGGCAAAAGCCGCGCGCCGCCCCCGCTGACAGTTCGGCCACCGCCTCTCTCCGTCCCCGTCCCCGCCCACTTCCCCGGACCCGTATTTCATCTCGCTGCATCCTTTTGGCGAAGCGATACGGACATCGCGCCGCCACGGCCTTGTCTTCGTTGTGCGGCATCTCCTTTCTTCCGCGGTGCGTCCTTCTCATGCTCCCTCCCTCTCTCTCTCTCTCTCTCCCCATCTCTCACTCTCTCCCTCTCGTTATTTCTCCGTCTTTTTCTCCCGCTGGCTATATGACGCTCTCCCGGAATAAAGCCCCAAATCCTCTTCAACTGCTGGTCGCAGTCTGGCTTAGTCCTGATTAAAACATTCCCGAGCAGGCAAGTCGGCGAAAGCGAGCATTTTTCCTGCTTGTGCTGCTTATTTCCACACTAGCTTAGCAAACAGCGAATTGCTGGCTTTTAAAACGCCCCGGATAGCTGTTAAATTGTTTACGTACCGGTGCAGCCGGCAGGGCATCGCGGTAGGTTTATAGGCGGCGAGTTACGGCTCCTGGGTGGCACGTTCGCCCACGGCCGTGGCCGCTCCGATACCCCCCTCCCTCCCGACCTCGCCCTTTCTGCATCGGACAGCGTTACCTGTCCCCCGTGGCTTGCCCTGCCACCTTGTGGCGTTCTTTCCGTTTCGGTCTCTCGTAGGTTTCGTTATCGTGGATTGATCCGGTGGCTATTGCAACATTCTCTAGTGTTGTTTTTAGTATCGTTCTGCATCTGACCCGAGGTTGTCTCGTATTTTTTCTCATTAATGTTTAAACAGTCTCTCTATTTGACTTCTCAGTCCTTTAATGGTCTTGTCTTGTGCTTGTTTTAAGCCCAGACTTAAAATTTCAATTTCGTAACAGCGTGTAACTAAAGATAGAAGAAAACTGCTGTCGCTAATTCAGATGTTTTTCCGAGGCGAATGCAATATGAAGTGTCTTAAAAGTTGAAATTTCGAAAAGAGTGACTCTAACCAATCTCTTTTCATTTGCGTAATTTCAAAGACGTTATGCGAATGTTTCCAATTATAAATTATTAATGTTTTATTAAATTTGTATTATTAAAATAATGAAATAATAACGACAGCTAAACCGTAATGATTTTCAATATGAAAGGTTCGTAAACACCTTAATCTGCGGAACTAAGTAGTTTGTAACAATTCAGGTTGTAATTACGATAATTTGCTTTTGTTTAATTCATCATAATGAAACAAACACTACTTGACAGAAGTGTTGGTAACACACCTTCATGGTGCGTTCTTCTATTCGGGTTAAGCAATAAGCTGATCCCTCCTATCCGCATAGCCCATCATTCATGATCTCAAAAGGAAGCTTGAATTCTGCGATTACGTAGACGTCAGGCCAAGGATCGAATTGTGAAGCCATGAGAAGATGGATTTTAGAATTTATTGGCTTGTGTGGGACAGCATTGATCTCATACATCGGATTTTGTTTTTTGAATCCTCTCATATTACAGTAGCATTTCAATTTTATCGTCAATAAGTATATCCAATTTCACAATAATAATTTTCTTGGTTTATAGACGTATTTTAAAGGGAGGAAAGTAGTTACGGCAATGATTTAATTATATTATTGTTCTCCTTTTCAGGCTTCAATATGTTCATTAGAACAATTCTCCTTCTTAAATGTGGTTGAAATTTGCCTTCAAAATTCTAATTCAGCTGTTGGACAATATTATCAGTCATATGTGAGAATCTGTTTTTGCAGAACCGAAATCGCATTTGCGAAAGAAACGTAATGGGCCCCATTGCAAAAGAACGTGCGATAAATACAGCCGAGATCACTAGATCGGTGCTACATTGTGGAACCTCCATTTTATCAAAGTGATGAATGTAAAAAACGTTACGTTACGTTACGTTACGTTACCGTTACATTAACGTAAACGTTACGCATTTAGCATTGCGTGACACTTACTGCTTCATAATTCCGTCCGCGTTATCGCCGTAGGCGTGTAAAATGCCTTACGTCGTATCTTATGTGCAGATTATCTTGCGGGAATAAATATCAGCATGTTAATGAGAGAAATGCATTCTATCATTCGGTAGTTTCATATGACTCCTCGTATTGCCAGTATAATCTTTCGTTTATAATTTATAAACGGCGGTGATTTCCACTCTTTTTTGCAGAAATATCATCTTGAAAAGATGAAGCCTCAACTTGCGAGCCCAAAATCAATTTTGAATCATCACACACAGAATTCATGTTTTCAACAAACGCAAAAGTTCCAATATGTGCCGGTTAAGTTGATAGTAACCATGAGTTCATATTTAAGAGCACACCTTGATCGTTTTTCAAACGCAAAAATGAAAAATATCCGGATTAATTTCGCATTTTCTTTCCTCATCGACATTTATCCTTGTAATGTGAAATGATAGAAACATTGCACGGGAAATTTCCTCTAAAATATTAGGATTTTCTGCTGCATATTGACAAAAAATAAACTTTATAACACTAGGGATCGACTGCGCGAACGAAGTTAATAAAAATATTCGTGTTAATCAATTGCAAATTCTCTAATATACGTTTGCATCAAATCGGCATTATTTTTATTGTCTAATCTGTCTTTTAACCAACACGCTTACGCAGTACATTGTGTATGTGTAACTTATTTTATGAAAAGAGAACTAATTTGAAATATAAATATGTTTGTTCATGAAATTATCTCTTTAGTGTGATTTATCACACTATATTTTTATTTGTATTACTCATATCTTATTTTATCTTCAGATGTAATTTGATTCTCTTGTCAAATATCGTTCAACAAAACATATTTACTCCGTTTATTAATATTACGACGGCACACTTAACTACGATTTAGTAGATGCTATTTACTAAACTGCTATTTACTGAACTCCACATAAACTTTATTTTCAGTATTCACTTGAAACTACTAGTTCACATTAAGGAGAGTCATATAACAGGCAAAAATGGGGGGAAGGCCAGGATATAATTTAGCACTAATAACAAAACTAAAGCAATGGATCAATATAAAGTTCATCAAAACAATATAAGTTGGTATTTGCATACTTGTTTTTAATCTTTCGGAAGCATTTGATGCCATTGACCATAAAATTTTGCTTTCAAAATTATCTTTAAATTAAATTCGTGGCATTACCCTACATTTAATATCTTCGTTTCGTTATTATCGAACTCGGAGAGTTGAAATACAGAACTCGCATAAAATATATTTTTCTCGTCTTTCCGATTCAATGCCCATTGAGCACGAGGTTCCGAAGGATTCACTATTATGCCATTTCATCGTCTTTTATGCCTAAACTTTTTGCAAAAAGACGCACGAAAGAATTCAATGTCAGATGTTTCAAATTTTCACAATAATAAATTAATAGTACACGAAGTATTAAGTCATCGAAATAAATTGTTTAACATTTGCTGGGAGAGCTGCAAGTTGTTATGTCGCTGGCGATTCTAAACAGAATCCAATGTCTGTGACCTCTGAAAATTGAGCAATAAGGCTGTCAACACTTGCTGTTTGCCAACACTAAATACTGCAAGAAACATGTTACTTGTCACCTGTCTTGGCGTTATTTCCGCGTTTCGTCCAAATCTTCGCGTGAATACGTCCGCCGTGTCTTCCCGCGCAGGGCGCTTGTTCACGGAGTAAAATTTTACGTTGCCGCCAAAGATTTAACCAGAACCACTAACAGACTCGAGATAGGCGAAAATTTCTTCTCCCTATACGGCGCGATAGGCAATCAGTTGGATCTGCTGTCTAAAGAACGCGAGCTAAACCTGTCTTATGGGGAATCATCCGGAGTTTTCCAAAAACCTTACTTGGCTGCTTTGGTGCAACAGTGCTGCGCCCTATTAGCAACGCTGCAACATGGTTTGAAATGTTATATGATCTAGCATTTTTTCATTCTTTGCGCTCTCTGGTTTCCCTGTTTTTTTAGGAAAACCTAGACCATCTTGGATGTGCGATGTTTGTAATGCATGGTCTTAGCCCTAATTTATGCCAAGGAGAGCTTATTTGTTTATTTGAGATTTAGGCGCCAAATTTAAAGAAATTTCGGCGCAAATGTGATAATATGAATTAAAAACGGATTCATTGGAGTTTTGTATTTAAAACATGCTATTGAATGCGCATTGGAAACGAACGATAAGAAATTGGCTGACGTTAAGATAAAAAACATATTTGGATTTCCGAATTCAGTCAGATCCTAATTGGAATATCCGTATAAATGAATGGAACCATAAAATAAGTTAATTATTCTTACTTCTCGTTGCTTAGGAGAGGCCAGGGCTGGTTGTCACACGGGTTTCCACATCAGGCACATAGCTCTCATAAGCCCTAACTTTATCTCACGTGATCTTCCCGAACTAACCATCTTCCCACGGAAGTATGGGTATGATCAGTGCAACTATGGTGGAATCATGATCTCAAATGAGTTTTAGAGATAGAAATATAGTTTCCTAGTTTATTTCTTTTCCTCTGTAGTATTGGGATAAGAAGCTTTTGCTTCTGTCTTTTTCAGCTGAAATAATCGACCAACGTTCTTGATATTGGTAGATCAGTGTTTTAGTTTTAAATTCACTTGCCATGACTCAATTGCAATTTTTAATCTAAGAATACCAGGGTTGGGGCGGGTAGATTTTTCAATAAGGATAGGTTCCCACAAAGTCAAGCAGCTCCATCTTGTCTTCCAACCATCACCACTATTTTTATATTTTTATTCACACGGGTTTTTTACCCTACTACTATGGACATTAAGACCATTTTCGTAGTTTTCTCAAAATTCTTCGGTTGTAGTGCTAGATTCACTATCCAAGGTTCAAAGAGCAATATTGCACTTTATTCTCAAATGGCATCCGGGGCATTGTCATCTTTTCTAAAAATTGGCAATGATTAATTTATTATATTTCTTTTCTATTTTATTAATTTATTTCCAAACTCCAATTTTGTTCCAGTAGTGTTCACTTAACAACAGCACAATATCAGGTGTCGTGTACGCCAACGAATTGGGGTCACTCCCGCTGCTCCTGAGATGACGATCATGAGATTACATATGAGGCCGACTTTCACATCTCGTGCAAATCGCGCTCCGTCAGAACAGCGCTGCGGTGGAAAACCCATCTCAGGGCAAATGGTTCCCCTTCTGCCGTTCCTTTGCCAATAAGGATCACTTGCACTTGGCAGTCGTAATTACCAGCTGAGGTGGCTCATGCCTCATCTGTCACTGCAGTACCTCTAATCTGTCGGGATGGTTCTGGGGTTCGAGCCCAGACGACTGCTGAGAGGAGTAATTTTCCGTGGTTTCTCTGCTCAATATCAGGCGAATGCCGGAGACGTTTTTTTATAAACGGGGCACGGACCGCGCGAGATATTTTCTTCCGGTTCCTTGTCCTATCCTCACCCCTTGCACCCACATACACTTACATGCACTACACTACCACATATGCCGAGCACATGCGAGCGTAGAGCATGTCCCGGCTTGGGCGGTGCCCTGCTGGTTGGAGATACCTTGTTGGGATATCTGCGAGCAGTACATGTAGGTCGTCACTGGATCTCATCATCCAGCAAGACAAGAACAGTCACATCCCAGGATAAAAATGCACTACACTTACGCGATTAATGCTCATAAGAGTTGGCTCGACCGGCAACACATAATGATCAATCAATCGATTACACAGGCACACAAAAAAAAAGTTGTGAGACCCGAATACTTGACAGGTGTTTCTCTATGTATGTCGATGCGTTGAATCCGAATCTGAGGCCAAAATTGCGCGACCACGCTCCAGTTTTGTTTAATTGAGAATAACCCGTGGCATTGTATTCTTTTGTTTTCGGGGGGTTGTTTTCAGACCCAAAGACTTGACACGTTTCTCTATGTATTCCGACGCACTTAATCCGATTGTGAAGTCGGAATTGCGCTATCACCCTTCAGATTTTTATTCAATCGCGAAATTGTAAATTCCGGTACTTTTTCGCGATTTAAAAAAATCTGGAAGGTAGTGGCGCTATTCTCGCTTCGGATTGGTATTCAGCGCGTCGACGTACATATCGAAACATGTGTCAAGTCTTTGGGTCTGACAGCAACCCCCGAAAACAGAAAAGTACAATGCCACGGTGGATTTTCGCGATTTAAAAAAACTAGAGGTGATGGTGAAATTCTGGCTTCAGTTTCGGATTCAGTGCGTCCACATACATAAAAAAACATGTATCAAGTCTTTGGATCTGTCAACGTTTTTTAATTTTGTGTTCTGGTGTTATTAGCGGACATGAAATGACCATAACTTGTTGTTGTCATTAGATGAGATTTTATTTTCTAAAGAGTTACGGATCATTCATTTTCATTTTTTGCCTTACTATGTAAGAAGAGAAAGTATTGTAATTATGGACAGGAACAAGTCTTCTTTCAGTGACTGTCAACAGGTAAAAGAATTATTAAGTCATATTAAAGGTTCATTTTGAAATACTGAATTTTGATAAGATCAAGATAAGAGTATTTCACCACGACTGCTTTATTGGCCGATGCGAATTTTTCAAGACTAATCGGCGATAAACTTGTTTACCTTTATTTGCGTAAATAGTGCATTAAAACTTTCATTTTGACATTCATTTATTACTTCACACTCCCACGGATAGAGTGTCCCAATGTGCTGCATGGCCTCTGCCAACAAAACTCACAATGAGGTTAGTTGGTACATCGTGACTTGACAACTTATAGACTAGAAAAATTTGACAGTAAAACATTCACAAATAAAAATAATGCTACGATGTGTCCACGTATATTAAGTTTCAATTCACACATTCAAACTTATGAAAACTAATCCGGAGTTGTGTAAAATAATTAAAAATTATAAACTGATGCCAACCAGCCGCTCTTTCCTATAGCATGTTTGTGAGGTACATTCCTTCATGAGATATCGTGTCATGTTCTGTAGAGACATTCCAATAGGGCAAACACCAAAAAACTGAACAAAAGTTCGTAGATTTTTACAAATAATAAGTAAAATCAATCTTCGTTGTTCTCACCAGACACGCACTCTATAGTACGGCAGTTTTTAATTCATTAATAAGTAATATAAATAAGTAGATATTCAGCTACAAGTCGTACCAAAACCTTCCTTCATTTACTAATCGGTGGTTTTGTCAAAAATGACGTAATGGATGGCGGCAATACATTTTTATCCTACAGATACCCGTAATTATGACAAATGGCACAGGTATCGTATTAATCAGGTGGCGGTATCAGCAGCTCACTACAAATAATCCACGCGTAATTTTACAACACATTTCCCGATAACATTAAGCAATTAAAATCGATTCACCAGTTGCAATTCCAAGTAAAATCTTCTTTGCTGCGTAACTGTTTCCATACAATTAGAGATTATACCAAGCATAAAAAATAAAATTATATGTATTTTAATATTTGTATTAATAAGGGTTATGTGCACGTGCCCCCGGGAGAATATGACTTGGCCTCGGTGGATACAAGTGGCGCGTTTGCGTGGTATAAGGATGGCCAATTCTTGACAATAAATACATATATATTAATGATTACGTAAGATATCACTTGCATTCTATAGTGCTAAAGGACTAAATATATCTGCATTAAGTATTGTACTTGTTTCTGGGTTAATTACCTCCATCTCGATCGGTTTTTATCGTCCAGTTTCCCTGGGACCTGCGAATAAATGCTGAGAAAGGCTCTTGCCAAGCTTTTTAACTGTAAATGTAGCTTCACCGTCGACAGAAGTTTTGTTGAACTCTAGTTTTGTTACCACGAGTGTGTGTGTGTGTGTGTGTGTGTGTGTGTGTGTGTGTGTGTGTGTGTGTGTGTGTGTGTGTGTGTGTGTGTGTGTGTGTGTCGGCGGGAGGGTAGTAATTTCATCAGCAATATTTTAAACTGAAATCTATAGTTTTTGTTTTCGATGGAAGTAGTTTTCTATTTTACGTGAGCAAAAATTTAAAGTTTTCAACTGTTTTGAGCCACTCTCATAATTCGACTAAGTAGAGTAATGGAATGGAATAGGAACACTGAAGGTCAAGAAACCACTAACACATTTTCTAGTCCTCCCTCCCCACACGTCAATAGTTATATCATGTTTAGTTTTTTACGATAAATTAAAATGAAAATAATATATTGAACATAATTATGTATATTTAGAACACATACCTAGCATTCTGTTAAGTTGGCGCAGCACGCTATATTATCGAGTTGGTTGTTGAAAATGTTTAGTCTTTTCTGCGAACTGTATTGAACGAGTAAAAACAACTTACTAGGAAATGCGTCTTTCCATTATATGAATGCATGGCGTAACGGTTTTATTTCCACGTGGAATCCTTTCTTTTTGCAAGATTTCAGTATCGTTTCAAGAAGAAGCTAGGAACTCAAAGATCGTCAGTAAAATATCACTTTCAGAGGCTCACAAATCCACCTTCAGAGAATTCAACAAATTACCTACTCTTCCTTATATTTTCTGAAGGAAATCGTTAAATGCCACTAGAAGTTTTAACTTTAGATGCTTGGGCAGAATTTCGAAAACGAATTGGATGCCATGCTACAGAAGTTCCTAGAGACTTTAAAGTACAGCACTGCCTCATCGGTTGGGTGGGTAGGTCATGTTACTGTTTAGATACTCATCAAACGCTTTGGTTTTCGTATTTTAGATACTTTAGATATTTATTTAGTCAAAAACAGTAAAACCTGTATGTGACGTATGGGGGAGAAAATCATCTGCGCACGCTTCCTTGAATTTCAGAACCCCTTCCCAACAATTTAACTATTAATAGTTGAAAGATGAAATAATAATAATAATAATAATAATAATAATAATAATAAATTATTATTATTATTATTATTATTATTATTATTATTATTATTATTATTATTATTATTATTATTACTATTATATAATTAATAAATTAAAAAAGCGAGAGATTAACATTTCAAAAACTAGATATTTTGGTTTCCGAATTATAGAAAACCTATTTGTAACTGAAAATGAATTGCAGATTTGATTTTTCTGTATTGCTAACAAAATAGAAAAGCACCATAAGCTCTACTACCACTACAAGCAAAAGGAAAGCTAAAAGAACGTGCGCATAGTGAAGCTACATTTACGTCCAGAAGTAAATCAAGGGGCCATTTCAGCAATTGCTCAATGGATCAGGGAAACTGGACAAAAACCCGATCGAGATGGGGGTCATTGACTCGGAAGCTGAAGAACAGTACTTGTTACAGGCATATTATATCTTTTTAAAATTATACAATACACATATAAACTAATTCATTATACTACATCATTGTTTTGTTTAAGTAAACATTGTTTTTATTTCAGACGATCAGTAGTCTCTAATTGTATAGAAACAGTTATGCAGCAGAAAATGTTTTAGTTTTAACTTCAATTTGTGTTCCATTTTTAATTGTTTAATTTCATCTGGCATTGCGTTGTAAAATAACGTACATGTATTGTATGTGGATTTCTTGTAGTGAGCTGTTGATACTGACACTTGATGAACCTGATTTCTTCGCCGTGTGTTGTAACTATAAATATCAGTATTACATGAAAGTATGTTCCCACCGTTGTAGACGTACGTATTGGCGTTTTCAATCCACTTCTTCTACGCTTCGTTCGTGTAAATATCGAAGCAAAAATCGTGGAATACAGAAGTAATTGAAGTAGTGAAGTAAAAGCTATGGGGACACTTTCAGATCTGCAAAGTGTGTTCCTTAATACCAATTACCTTTTAATGTGTTCATAAGAAATGTGTCGTAGAATTTCAACTATACTTGTAATTAGTAAATATAACTAGGATTTCAGAACAATTTTCTGTTTGTTTCTATGTATTAGGTGCACCTGATTTCTTTTCTGAAATAGATTGTCTAAACTATTTATAATCTTCAGTAGTTTATTTATTATATTATGTATATGTGGATATTTTCTCTTGAAGTGTTAGAACCGTTTCCGTGAATACTCTGGAACCCGTGTTTCGTGTCAGACAATATATCAGTAACGGCGAAGCCGGGTCACATTCATTCCGAATAGACCCTTAAATCTTTTTTGAAATAGTCACACCAGTCGCTGAATTCAGTCTGTGCGCGTCACAGATGTAACGAGGCGGACGGCGAAAGCATAGTGTATTGAGCAGAAAATTGCGACAGGAGAAGGTTCCCGATGAGGAGGTGCTCTTCGATGGGGCGGACGACGCGGCAGTATTGAAAATGGCGGTGCATCGTTACTCGTATCGCAGGTGCGTGTGCAGGCTGCCATAAGAGAAGTTCTTTTGTGCGGACCTCCCACTCTCTTCGGTTTCCTTCCGCTTCCCTCTCCTTTTCTCCTTTCTTCCCTCGCCTTCGCCCGACGTTCTCCGGGTGCCGCCACGAAACGCCAGAATTGCAGCCTAGCTGGCAGCCAGACTCGGGGGAAGTTCACAAGTGCTTATAGAAATTCTGCTTTTCAGTCGCGCTCTTTTTTTAAAACTTGCAATTATGATGGGTAAATTTTTATTCGTCTTTCACTTGTGCCTGCAGCTCAGTGTCAGCCCACCTCATTACGGACTCATCGGCGCCAGCCCTTTGGTAGCGTTGCAATATTACTCGTACATTCGCGGGTTTACGCCTGGGGAGAGTTTGAGAGATGAATATAAAACGGAATACGCTGAAAAAGAGGCTGTGCGCGGTGAGGGGTGTGGAGAAGGCGGAGGTGGGGGAGGGGGGAAGGCGAACAGAGAACCGGGAGGGAAGCGGCGCCGCATCGGGAAGCTGAGGAGGGGGCGGGGCGGAGAGGGGCGATGGGGAGGTTTCGGGAAGACTTTGGCGCGTCCAAGAGCAGCCGACGGGAAGGCCATTAGCCGTGCGAGAGCCCACAGGCCGCCGACCGCGGGCTTGCTTCCGGCGCCGCGCCCGCTTCCACCTCCGCTTCCACCGCCGCCTGCGCCTGCTTTTAACCCACTCTCTAGTTATCATTCGCGGTCCTAGGCCTCGTTATTTTTGCTCGTCATTCTTTCTAACTTTCCTGTTCCATTCCTTTGCTGTTGCTGAGAGTTCCTACAAAGCTTGCTACTGCTTAGTTTTCCTTACCCCTTCTTCCTTTTCTATCATTTCTTTTCTTTCTTTCTTTCTTTCTTTTCTTTTTCTTTTCTTTTCTTTTCCTTTCTTTGCTTTCCTTTCTTTCTTTTCTTTCTTTCTATCTTTCTTTTCTTTATTTCAACGACATTCAATTCTAATCTTTCTTTTTTATTCGTAACTCCGCCTGCACCTCCTTTTAACCCCCTCTCAAGTTATCATTCGCGGTCTTCGGCCTCCTTATTCTGGCTCGGCATTCTTTCTCACTTTCCTGTTGCTCTTGCAGCTACTTAGTTTCTTTATCCATTCTTTTTTCTTCTTTCTTTCTTTCTTTCTTTCTTTCTTTCTTTCTTTCTTTCTTTCTTTCTTTCTTTCTTTCTTTCTTTCTTTCTTACTACCACATTCTATTCTAGTCTTCCTTTTTTTCATTTTAACTCGTCCTGAGCCTCCGCCTGCGCCACCACGCCTGCTTTTAACCCCCTCTCTAGTTATCATTCTCGGTCTTCGACTCGTTATTTTTGCGCGGCATTCTTCCCAATTTTTCTGTTTCATTCCTTTGTCGTTTCTGAAAGTTCATGCTGCTCTTTCTGATGCTTGCTTGCTTACTTACTTAAACACTTCTTTCTTTCTACTCATTCGATTCCAGTCTTCGTTCTTTTAATCCAAAAAGCTTCTGTTTTCTGACATCCACTCTATATTTATTATTAATTACTTTTGTGAACGCTTTTCGTCATTATCTTTCTTTCGCATCTCCACACTTTCTGTATTCTTAACACACACATGCAAATAATTTCTTCATTAATGACAACCAAGCCTCTCTTATATTCTTTTTTCAAGTGTTTTTTAAATACAATTTTATTCCTCTTCATTCAGTTTTCACCGCTGCCTCTGTATGACCTATGCCCTTACTGCTTTCTATTCTTGTTCTTTTCTTCATTTCTTTTTGTTCTATTCCGTGTATGCCTATTTTTATCGCCGCTCTCCTCCGGATTATTCTTCGGCTTCTTCCATTCTCACCCCCTTCCGCTCCTCGATTTTCGCCCCGGGAGCCCCAGTGCCCTTGCTGCTGCATCTCCCCGTATGAGCAGAGACTTCCCCGTCGCAGCCTGAAGCTGGTCTGGCGCAGATCTTCCCTTTTCCTTGGGCGCCGCCGGCCGGCGCGCACTGCCCTCTATCTTCGCGGCTGGATGCGCGATGTTCAGCTGCTCGACATGGCGCGTGATCGACAAGTCGATAGCGTCCTTGTTGCCAGGTGCGTTCAGACGGATGGGCAAACGTTTTGAGTTCTCTTTGAAAACGATCTAAGGCGTATGTCCATCGTAGATTCTATTTCTGGCCATGCTATTAATGCTTTCTGAGCATAGTTTTACTTACTGATGACGGATTTGGTGTGCTTTTGTCGAATCTTGTAATATCTTGGTAACATCACCGTCTTCAATAGTTTTTTTTAATAATGATTTTTTAGTTCTCTATTACAAATGGGAAATAAATTTAGAATTGGTTTTATTCTTATGTGCAAGTAGCTTGTCAAAATTATGTTTTTACACGTAGCAAATTATTGTTTCCAAACCTACGAAGTCATACAAACGTTTAAAAACAACAAAAATTATTTTATTAGAACGTCATTTCATGGAAATCGAAATAGTTTCTCCCTAAGGTCATAATGAGATTGTTCAAATGTCCGCGAGTAAGAGAAGCAATAAGGGATACACGCGAATGGACCACTGTTTAATCACCTCTCAGCGTCAGAGCGCTTTGCTGGAGATGCTCCTTTGCTTTTTCATTCTTTTCGACCGAATTTCGGACTGTGCGCTGTCTCCTTCCTTTGTTTGGATTGTTTTGTTCTCTCGATTCTTTTCTCTCTGCTGGGCTCGCGCTGCATTATTCATCTCTTCCATGGAGAACGACAAGCTTTGAATGAACTCCGTTCGGAGAATAGCCAAATTGACGAACGCTGTAACCTCCGCTTCTCACGACAGCCAGCGACAGTTGCAGGCAACTGTAGCGCGCGACGTCACTCAACAACTGACGAATATCAAACGTCTTCGATACCATACAACGTTGTGTTGACGATTTTCAATTCTGAGGCTCAATCATTATCTGCAAGCATTTGCAAATGCTGTAGCATCGTCATATTACCCACTGATCGTACTATATTCTTTCCTTCCATCGAGATGTCTTATAGTTTTCTCAGAAAGGGTGTATTATGAAGAAAATACTATAAGCACCTTTCAAGAATGCCTGTGCCTGCTAGAAAATATACGATTCCTCGTATTATTACTTCAATTGAGAGGTTTTTGATTGGAGAGGCTCTAATGATACATCCATAAAAATTCAAAAGAATAACTCAAGGCATTTAGAAAACCAATACTTGTTATTCACTACTATGATATTTTTTCGTTCTTTGTTGTAACTGATATGACAATACTAAAAGATGGTTCTGCTGAAAGCGGATTAAATACGTTCTGACTCGCAAACTATTGTGTCTTTTTAAAGATAATCCTGGATAAAAGGTTCATTCTATTTCATTTTATTTTCCATGCAACAACTATATTGATTGAGTACAAGGTACACTCTGGCTACATCGCTTTCCGGTTTTTCTGTGAGATCAAAGGATAGTCGTTCGTAGAATGTACTCACTTCGTATTCTTGCAGATGATTGTATCTCATCTCGCCGGTTCGCGTTAGGTTGGAAAAAAGAGCAGCGTGCTTCACGCTTGCCGAGGGTAGCGGCGGATTGCGACGCCACTGGTCGAGGCCGGCGCGGAGCGGATAGAATACAGACGTGGAGGAGGAGACGGAAGTGGGACATCGGGGGAGTTGGAGTTGGGACGGGTCGAAGCGGCGAGAATAGCGCAGGGCAGCGGCGCATGGGGTTCGATGCTGTGGCGGAGTCGAGACGACACCGAGATGAAGGTGCAGGAGGAGGCGGAGATGGTAGTGGAGGTGGGAGTGACAAAATTGGCGGGTCTGGGGGAATTGAGGCAGGCCGATGCAGAAAGCGTAGTGCGGCGTAGGGCGCGAAGCTATGGTACAGTGGAGAGGACACCGATTTGAAAGTGAAGGTGAAGGTGGAGGCAGGAGTGGAAGTGGCAGATTTGGCGGGTCGGAGGTGGATTGAGGCGGGCTGAAGTAGAAAGCGTAGTACAGCGAAGGCTTGAAGCTGTGGCGGAGTGGAGATGAAGGTAAAGTGGAGACGGAGACGAAAGTGGAGGTGGAAGTGGCAAACTTGGCGGGTCGGAGGGGGGATTAAGGCTGGCCGAAGCGTAGAGCGCGAAACTGTGGCGAAGTGGAGAGAACACCGATCTGAAGGTGACGGGAGAGGCAGAAGTGGAAGTGGAAATGGAAGTAGCGTTGGAAGTGGCAAACGTGGTGGGTCGGAGGGGGAAAGAGGCGGGCGGAAGTAGAAAACGTAGTGCAGCGTAGGGCGCAAAGCTGTGCGTGAGTGGAGCGGACACCGACGTGAAGCTAGGTGCGGCGGTAGAAGTGGGGAGCCGGGCGGAGGAGCTGGGAGGGGTGAGGAGGGTCGAAGTGGAGGGCGCTGGGCGACGCAGCGCTGCGCGCGAAGTTGGGGCGGCGCGAGAAAGCTTTTTATCGGGAACAAGGCGCCGACAGGGCGCGCGGCGCGGCGCGGCCGGGCGCGCGAAACGAAGCGCTGGCAGGGCCGGGAGTGGGGGCGGGGGCGGGGCGGGGCGGCGAGCGGAGCGGGAAGGAGAAGGTGGGCCAAACCTCCGCTGCCGGCGGAGCTGTCCGTCGGAACGGCGCGAGGCGACTGCGCACAGGTTCACACCTCATTAGGTGCGACGCGTTTCCAATGGGGTGCGAGTTTCGCGTGGCGGCGGCGGCGGCGGGCAGGGGGCGGCGAAGGAGCTGGCGGAGACGGCGGGCGCCCGCCAACAGATCAATTACGCGTGTTGCTTTCTTGTCGTCGACCCCGAGGGACGGCGCCGGCCTGGTGGGGACGAAACGGGACGGGACGGGACGGGTGGGGACGGGACGCCGTGGCCCCCTGGCCCCGTAACTTTTAAAACAAGCGCCGAGTGCCGGGACGCCAACGCGCTAACAAGGACGCGACGCTCGGAAACGGACAAGTTTTTCGTCCTAGTTATCTGCGGCTATATTAATGGGGAGGAAGGATGTGTTCGCGGACGGTGCCGTGTTGGAGTAAGCGGAGTGTGGAGGTGAAGTGAGAAAGCGACGGACACAACTGTTCGTCGTTAGGCCGAAAACGATGAGCATGTCTCCGGACTTGGCAGCCCTTCGTCTGGCGTTGCGCTTTGCCGGCTACCACTGTTCGTTCTTTTGCACCCCCTTCTTCCTGAATTTTAGCCACTCTCCACTCTCATTTACCTTCTTGTTTTCGTTTCTCTTGCTGCAATGTGTCATAGTTGCTGTATTGTGTCTTCGCATTTTTATTTACGTTCACACGATTGGAAGCATTTTTCTGTCAAATATTACATCTGTTTATTTCATTCCTGCACAGTAGTTAAGCGATACAGTTGGCTTAAGTTGAACTTGCTTGTCACTTTTGCGGAGATACCACTCCGAATAAACTCAAACTCAGCGTGTTTTATTACCACCACAATTTTTATTATTCTCTTCGTTTCCCTCGTAGTCTTCCTTCTTCTCATTGACATCACTATTATCATCGGCACAATCATAATCAACATCCATCCTCTCCACCTCATTCTTTCTCCTGTCGCTTCACTGCTTCCGTCCAACTTAACCACCGCTGTCTTCCATCTTGGCCTGCATCTCTCCGCTTTCTCCTGCCGCCTTCCGAGTGGCGTCCGCAGAGAGAACAGCATCAATCAGATGAACGACGGAGCGTATCATAGCGATTATTCAAGGTGGGGAGCAGGGAACGAGAGGCGGCATGAAGACAAAATGCGATCGGCGCGGCGGTTCGCGAGCGCGGAAGCGTGGGTGCGGGCTGTATGAGCAGTACTGGCAAGGGGGCGGGGCGAGGGGCGGCGGGAGCACGAGCGTGGTAGATGCAGAGGGCAGCAGGGGTAGTAGTGACGTGTGGGGTGGGAACTGGCGGTCTTGGGAGCACGGTCGTGGGAGGGTTCGAGGGCGGCGGGTGCAGTAAAGGTGAGAGGGACCTGGTGATGGGATGCGGTTACTGGCGGCGGCAAGAAGGTGGCGGCAGGCGTGATGGCGCGAGGGGCGGCGGGGAGCGGGGGCGTGGGAGAGAGTGGGGTGAGGTGATGGTGATGCGGTGGGGGAGGAGAGCAGTGGCGGGGTGAATGGCCGGCGGGGGTCAGGGAGAGGGCGGCAGCGGAAGGGGCGGGAGGGGGGAGGGATGGGGCGGGGAAAGGGCGGGAGGTAGGGCGCGGGAGAGACTGGGGGGAGGTGATGGGGAAGCGGTGGGGGTGGAGAGCGTGGCGGGGTGAGTGGTTGGCGGGGGCAGGGAGAGGGCGGCAGTGTAGGAGGCGGGAGTGGAGGAGGGGCGGGAGCGGGAGGAGGGAAGGAGCGGGGGAGGGCGGGAGCGGGGGTGGTAGCGGGGCGGCAGGTCGGTCGCGCTTCTTCGCGCCGGCGGCCGCCGCGTGTGTCGGCGCGCGCCTGATGATTGATGAAGGAGGTTAACTGGCGCGTCGTGGCGTTGCCTCCGCCGTCCGCAGTGCGCCTGCCCCGCGCGGCGCCCGGGGCGGCCCCTGCGCCGATGCCAAAGGCGCCCGGCTGCCGGTCAAGTGGCGCGTCACCGCACGGAGAATGCCAATTGAAAGGAAAATTTAATCATCGTCCATCCGACACTCTTGCAAGAAAACTTCGTTTATTCACTATTCGAATTAAACCCTTCAAATGCATTATGTGTAGAGTAGCCTATAGATAGTAAACTCGATTATAGGGACTTGACTGGATCGGTCCGTGTTTGTACCAACGTATGTCCATACCGCGGTGGTGCTCATTTCCTACAGTTACGTGAAAGTCCGTTTCTTTGTAAAATCTATTTTTCAATTTCTTAATATTTTCAAAATCATAAATTTGAGAGACTAAAAACAAATAATTGTGCATAATTTAGTAATTATTGTGTCATACAATAATGAATTTTTTTCATAACGGAGGTTTATTTTCATTGTAACAGTTGAACCAGGCGATAGTTTCTATTTTTAGTCACTAGGTAGTTCTCTTAGAATTAATCATAGGATCTTCCGCTCATAGGCGTTCGTTGAGTTGAATTATTAACAATTCTTCCAGTAAATCTGTACACTGGTTCTCTTTTTAGCATTTTAAAGCAAACAAATAGACAGAAAAAGAACCTTTCTTTGTCAGTGAAACTAGAAATGAAAATTGGAATATTTTCCTATCTCTATCTACATACAAATTATCCACATATGAAAAACCATTTTGTATTATATAAAAAAAACAATTTCGTTCTTTGTTTTGTGTAAGAAATAGAAAGAATAGATAGAATCTCTCTCGTTTCAAAAGAACGAGATAGGATATGAAGCGCATGGAAGTCAATGATCCAGAATTTATTCGAATTTACTAAATATTTATGAAGGCTTTATTACAAGTTTCTTCACTTTCACCGCATAAAGCTAGGCGGATTCGCAACATGAATAACACATCTTCTCTCGAATTCATCAAAACAGTGAGTTTTCCATTATTCAGGAAAGACTGCCTGAAGCATATTCATGTGTTAGTGATGACAGTTGTGATTCAGAACTCTTTAAAGTTGTTGCTTGTGTGAAACTCTACATTTATTAGAGCGGTCGTTCGCTGTAGTTAGACGCCCTTACTCGCTCGCTCGGCATAGACGTGCATTTTCGCTGTCAAGTGCTACATGTTGAATATGTTCTCCCTGTGATAATCTGGAAAGCAGGGACGCCTGTGGATCGTGTTTGTCGTACTCAAACATTTCAGATTCGTAAATCACTGGAGCTAACGTTTACTCTGGTGCTCTGGTGGACGCTGCGTCCCTCCCCCTCTGTCTCGTTCCCGCTTCCGCCCTCGCCTCCTCTTCCTTCTCTGTCCCCGTCTGTCCGGTCGTACAGCGCAATCTATGCCCACGCCATCGCCACCTGCCCCTCCGACACTGCCTTTACATCTCAATTTCTTCATATTTTTTCCCTTTTCGAACCTCGAACTCGCTTCTATATTCATCTATGGATGACACTGTATCTACGCTCACGATTCTCGGCGCCACTGTTTTTTTCAAATTTCCCACTCTAATTTGTGTTGCCACTTCCTCTCATTTCGTCAGTTTCTCCTCCGTTGTTGAGCAATCGTCCACGCCCCCATCCAAGCCCTCGTCCACGCCCTCGTCCACGCCCTCGTCCACGCCCTCGTCCACGCCCTCGTCCACGCCCTCGTCCACGCCCTCGTCCACGCCCTCGTCCACGCCCTCGTTCACGCCCTCGTCCACGCCATCATCCACGCCATCGTCCACGCCCCGCCCACGCCGTCCCCCCCCACCCCTGCCCACGCCCATGCCCCGCCCACGCCCTCATCCCCCACCCCCACCCCTGCCCACGCCCTCGTCCACGCCCACGCCCTCGCCCGTCACCACCGCTGCCTTTGCCATTCACCGCACCCCGAGGCACGACAGCTGGATTTTGCATTCCCGACGTGAGGGCGACAGCAGGCGGCCCCCTATTGCTGAGCGGGCGACGCACGAGATGGAGATCTACCACGCGGCCGGCATGCGCATGCCGCGCCGGCTCGTTTGAAAGGAAACTTAATCTATTCTCTCTAGGGCGCAGAGTCCTTCCCGGAACGGGCAAGAGTCAAATAACAAGACCTGTATTCCATTTCCTCTTCATGTTTGCTGTTAGTCATCAAAAACGTATGCGATATTGAAGCTGAACTCTTTCTGCGGAAGGAATGCGGCGCTTGTGGTAAATGGTAAGAGTGCACGAGAGAGAAAAATAATGTCCACACAATTTACGTAACTATTTGAGTTACATACATTTGCAGAACTCTATTTTACGTTCAGCGAATTAATCGTTCGCACTCAATATTAGTGATCAAGATGTTCTGTGTGTGAGGGTATTTCTAAATCCCCTTTGTTATTTCGGAGCCTTATCTTGCACGCTGCAAAGTTTCGATAGCAGCTCTTACGCGTGTTTGTTACGATCTGACATGGAAAGAAAAATTTGAGAGAGCAAAATGTGTTTCCAAATGTCCGCTATTAGGAGCAAGAATGTAGGCCGACTCAATAGCTATTTACTTCGGGAGACATTGTTCTTTATGTCATATTTTACGAGGACTCCTCCACTTAAGCAGTAAATCTATATACCGTGCTTTATCTTCTAGTAAATACACGTTTTTGCACCCCAAGTTTCCAAGAACTTGTGAAGTATAATTCCAGTAAATCAGATGCTTATATTCGAGAGTTGGACGACAAAGTAAACTCGTTTAACGTTAAAAAATAATGCGTCCCTCATTGATCGTATACCTGTTTTTCGTTGGAAAAAAAGGTAATAAATGATATGTTTTCTAGTTGATAAAGATATCAACTCTGTAGATAAAATAATGTTCTAAATTCCTTAAATTCATATTACACACTTTATGTGTAATATACTAATTCACTAATTTTAAAAATTTGATATTATATCAGCCTTGTTTCATCTTCAGATAATAGAGATTCTCTCTGATATATTAAATTATGTAGTAAAATGAATGTAGGAATTTTGAGTTTTAGGGTACGTATAAATGGGTCGCCAATTGTAGACCATAAGGCATTTCGTTTCTAAACTGATATATTCAATGTTTTGAAGCAAATTGAATTATTGACACGTCATTATACTATCAGTCACTAGAAACAGTAATTTGCATTCAATTTCCTGTAACGTCCACCTACTCATGAATGTGAGTATAATACATGTATAATCGAATGCAGTAGTTTGGATTTCGTGTTAGAGCGGTTGGTAGCGAAACTGCATCTATCATCAAATGCTTTGTTCATAAGATATGTAAAATTAATGAGACACTAATAACTACTGTTTTTGTCCTAAAATCTTAAACTCTATGTTTCCTTCACGGTACTCAGAGCATTTAGTATGAAATCAGATTTTTTAAATTTTGATTATTATTACCATACTATTTGGATATGTAGATAAATCTTTCATTTTGCAAAGCAGATCATAACATTATCTGCTGCTACAGTTCATATTTTTTTCCCTATTGTTCCTTTATTTTGTTTCTGCTTTTGAAGTGTCTATCTAAGAATGTCTTGTACGCCCTTGTTATTGAAAGTCCGACACCGCCACATTGTATTTTAAAACTCGATGTTTCATGCTAGAGCATTTTAAACTTTGGAGATGTCATAGTTTAGTGAAACATCATAATGAATATATACAAATAACACTGAATGTACAATCACCAATTGTCAAGTTACTAATTATATTTTCTTGACCCTCAAACGAAAGAAACACGTTCTGGTCAGCAAAGTCACTTTAAGTGTAGACCAAAACAATGAGAGCAATTGACAGTTAAGTATGTAGATATTGGAATTCGTAAACAAATTTAGAATTTGTAGATTTGAATTACTCTATTTTGCGCTTCAAAATATTTCGAAAGGAAACATTTCTTTAATTCATTAAATCTGTTACCTAACACTATTACTGGATACAAAATATTACAATTGCATATTAATAATAATTTTATACTAAACATCTTTTGACAAAGTGAATTTCTGGAATAATTAATTATATTTTAAATTAAAATCTTTGCGTAAAATCAATTTCAATTGGAATTCTCGTAACTCAAAGGAAAACGGAATACCGTTTCATGCAGTATTTTATGTGTATATGTAAAATTGCTTCAAAATAACCTGATTTATCGAAAATACTTTTAAAAACGGTATTCTCTCAAAATTGTAATATTATTGTAAGCAATACATTGGGAGATCACTGTGCGAAAAGAGTTTCATCTGTTCATCTCCTTTCATCATATTCACTAGTCGTTCATGTTGTTACTTTTCGTCGAGAGGAGCATCCCTTGTGACATCCAACGTCTCGCTTTTGTATTCGGAGAACGATTTTGAAATCGTAGAAGAAAATTACCATCATTACCAGTCTGAAATCCAAAATATCCCGTTATAATTGCTGCCGCGCTTACGCCGCCTCTCTGCGTGCACTTTTGCCGCTACAGCCCTTTCCGTTGCTGTGAAACTAGATATTCGCGCCATTTCCTCTTCGCGCGCATTCCCGCCGCCGACGCCGCCGTTTCCCGCGTCCTCCTCCCACCTCGTTTCAATGAGCAGTCGTTTTTTCCGTGAGTTTATCGCCGTGGACTGCCCACACCTGGGCGCCGGGGGGTGGCCTGGCCCGATGATTACGAGGGCGGTGCGGGCGGCGCGGGCGACGCGGGCGGCGATGGCAGCGGTGGCGGCGGCGTTGGCGGACAGCTGCTGAAGAGCAACGCCGCGGACACAGCCCGCTGGGGAAGAGCTATAAACTCATTAGGAGGAGAAGTGCGAGGGTGCGCGGGTTGCGGGGCGCGTCGGGGGTGGGGGTGCGGGAGGGCTCGGGGATACGGATGGGCACCGAACGAGCCTACCGACGCTTCACGGCGGAGGGTAGAGGACTAGTACGCGTGGGGCGGGGTCGGGAATGTGGGCGGAGGTGGGGCGGGAGTGGAGGCACGGGTGGAGGCTGGGCGGAGGCGGGGGCGGGGACGGCGGCGGAGAGCGCGAAGAGCAGCGCCTCGCGCTCGCGCGCGCAACGACTCGGCGCGGGGCTCGTAAAGGTCAACATAACTTCGGCGGGAGAGTCCGCGCTCAACGAGGTCGTGATTACAAGATGGTCGTCCCTCAGGCCGCGGCGGGTGGCGCGAACGCACCTGCACTCCGCGTCCTCCCACCCGCCACCCCGTCCCCGCCCTGCCTCTGCTTTCGCCGCCCCTCCCGCTCCCCGCGTCCGTCCCGCCGCCTGCGCCGCCGCGGCCGACGTCGCATCAGCGCCGACCATTTGTCTTCGGCGCATTCAGCGGCCTCCTCCGTCGTTTGCGCCCTCGCGGCGCCGCCACGGCTGCTGCAGGTCTTTCAAGATCCGCTCCTCTCGTGATGCCCCCAACCCTGAATTCCCGGCGGCTCTCCTCTCTGGCCCTTCAGTGCCCGCGGTTCTTCGCCATCACACCTCTTGCCTCATCCCCAGCAAGCTCGACGCTGCCGCCGCCGCCGCAGCCGGTGCGTCCGTTCGCCGATGCCCTCGCTTCGCCGGGATCCCCGCGGCGCTCCAGCCGGCCGCCTCTGCATTTTCATTTTCCCTCGCCCTCCGCTTTGAACGGCGCCCTCTGCTGCCGCCGCCTCCGCTCTCCGCCCTTGGGCTTCCGCCCTCGCTCCCTCACACTCCCGCAGTCATCCTCGAGAGTCTTTCTTTCCCGCAGTTTTCTTGCCTCGTTCCTGCCGCACTCTTCTTATATGCCGTTCGGATTTCCGCGCTCCTCTAAGCGGCGTGTTTCTTCGTGTCTAATGTTTCATTCTATGCTATTTCTGTTCTTAAATTTCACTTTTGGATTTTTCTGGGAGCTTAGTTTTGATTCGCGTCAACCGGCACTCGTTCCTTTCTCTCACTTAATTATTTGAATTGGGGCTCCTTTGGACGAACCTGATAATAGTTCATTTATGACACTATGACTTTACGTTTTGGGCTTTGAAACCATTCTTTTCCCTTTACGCCTTATGTCGTTTCTCATTTCTTTCCTTGTCTTTCTTAATGCTTTACATTTCAAGAAATAAATGTAGAAATATATAAGCACACAGAATCTTACACGATGACGGATTATTAAAAATCCTTGATTTTATCATCAATGTTTCGAGATGTGTCAAAATGTATTCCTCAATACCTCTCCTTACTTACTTATCTCGCTCTACTATCAGTCACGTTTATTCACCAATCCATTTTCATCGTACAACTGCGTTTTCACCACACATACTACATTAACATCGTCTGCTTTTCTTGCAACGAATCTCAGAGTATCACGTTCACTATCGTTCCTTTGCGTTGATGTCGCTTCTGTTCCAATCAAGGGTTCTCTCCAATTCTTCTGTATTCTCACACCGCAGCAAGTCCACCATCCTTCCATTCTTACGTTCATCCAAGTGTCCTCCGACCCCCTTCCGCTCTCAAATGGTCCTCTCCTCTCTCCTCTGCACCCGAGGCTCTTTGCCCGCAGCGAAACGACAGGGGGAGGGGTGGCAAAAGAGGACGACAGGGTGAGGGTGAGGGCGAGGGCGAGGGCGAGGGCGAGTCGCAGAGAGGATAGTGAAGGGGTGGAGGTAAGGGAAGGGAGGGCGGGGTGGGGTGGGGAGGGGAGGGGGAAGCGGGGGCGGCGCCCGCAGAGCTCTCCGCCAAGGAGCCTTCTCTGAAGGACGCTCTTCCTGCTTCCAAAAATAAGCAAAGACGATGACGCAGGGCGAGGCGGCCAGTCGCAAGTGGCTGCGCTTGTGTCAACATTGAGATTAAATTTCCTGCTTAAATTTTCTTTAATGAAGATTTCCGGAAGTGACTCGTCTCGAGTAATTTGTTTGATTATTTTATGTACTGCTTTTGATAACCAAACCGTATCAGAGAGACGACGCTTTAACGATTTCAAGTACTACATTCGAGTCGGATGGAAACTGACGAAGTTTTGTATTGTGAAATAAAGTTTAATTCTTCGTATAATTAAATCGTAAAAATTAATACTTCGTATTAATACGAAGTATCAATTATGAAAAGAATTTTTGATTTAACTTCTTGCAAAATTTAATTTTCAGTGCTTTGTAGCGTATCTCAATATTCTTGTGAACAATGTACTCGTTTATTTAATATCTCATATAATTTTGTGTAAGGATTCTTTTACATATAAAATATTATTTTCAAGGGGGTGCAATAAATACTATGAAGATTCTAAAAGTACGTAATTCTTATTTTCTAAGTGTATTTGATAAATTTTATCAGATGTCAAAATCTTAATTGGACGATCAAGCATTCATTCTATCAGATTTAGCGATATTCGTGTGCAATTGGATAATGAACTGCAGTACACGTCAGTGTATGGAATGGAATGCGTTGAATTTACTCAATTAGCGTCATTCAACGCCCTAGGCTAATCGGAAGCATCTAAATACCGATTCAATTGACGCAGCGCTCTTGTATATCGCAAACTGAAGGGATGGTAAGTGATTTACGCTCCAATGGTTATCATCTATATGTGTAATTCCAGCAATACGTTAAAATTGTGAGAGATGCATAACTTCTAAAGGGGCGCGAAAGATCTTACTGGATTCGTTATTAACTCAAGAAACTCAGGAAAATAATAAATTTTATGAAAGTTTTACTTTCATTATTGACAAAAACACTAATAGTTGGCATTCAAGTAATGCAATCTTTAACTTCTTCAGCACGTATTTGCTTCATTCTCGAATCATAACGCTTGATTTGGTTTGTTGTTTATTCATTACATAAATATTCCCTAATTCATTGTAGTGTCAAGCAGTCGAATTGTGTAAATTGAGTTCTTCTTTATTTCGGTGTTAATTTTTCTTTCTGAACAAATATATTCTTTCCTTTTGTAAATAATGAACAATTTAGATGTTTCTGGGGTGTTTCTAAGCTTCTACAATGCAAATTTTTGCCTAGAAAGCATTTTTTCAAACCAACTTTTGAGTGCTTATTGTGGCTCAGCCATCAAGAATATCCAAGTAATGTATTAGACAAAATGTGCTAAAATTTGTCTTAAGAGATTATTTTTCAATTTTCGACGTTTCTTCCCCACCAATCTGTATGTGCGTATATATACAGGTGAGTCTCGTAACTTAAGCACTCCTGTAACTTTTGAACGGTTGAAGTTCTTGCAATACAGTTTTCATGAAAGTGCAGGGAATGAGGGAATGAGGCTAATTGATAGTGTATTTATTTGTATTTTAGCACTTGTATTTTGGATATATTTGAGGTAACATTCTTTTTCAAATGGAACAGTACATTTTTTCAGTTTATCATGACGAGCGTAAAAAGAGGAATCCAATGATGTACATATTATCATATGTTAGATAAGCATTTTTTAGTAATTTTCATTTTCTTACGACTCGTATTAAACGGATATTTTGAAAGTAGCAGCGCTCCACTAGCAAACGCATGCTTGGAGAAGGAAAGCTGATTTTAGTGTTTGATGATACAAAACATATTCTAAATATTAACAAAACTGTTGCAATTTTTTTTCTGAACTCTGCTTTCCATTCCTCCGCATTTTCAGAACTTTTGCCTTTCCTTGATTGAAGGATTGAAAATAAGGATTTGTCGTAATTATGTATTGTAATAAAATTGTTTATTACTTCAACTCCATTAATGAGGTTTTATATCGCAGAATATTAATAGGATCTTGAAACAAAGTATAATAAGAATAAATAATTAAGACTGTACAAAGAATATTGCACATTTTGATCAAACAATTTTAATGTTAATAAGCATATAATAATGACTTAGGAAAAGAAACACAGAGATAGTTATTGTCGTTATCTTTCTGCATTTTTTCTTTTCATAAGGTATTATATTCTCATTAACAGTAAAATTATTTGTTGAAAATATGCAATTTCTTTTGTACATTCTTAATAATTTATTCTTATAGCGATTAGTTTCCAATATTTCATTAATATCTTATTGTACGACACCCCCTTAAATTGAATTGAAAAAATTATATTTCAATACATACTACTTATAAGGAATCCGTATTCTTAATACTTTGATCCTTAAGTAATACAAAAAAGTCTGAAAATGCGGAAAGATGAAAAGCGGAGATGGAAAGGAGAGGAGAGAAAAACTGCAATAGTTTTGCAATGCAAATATTCACAGAACTGTTGCAGTATTTTTCCTGAACTCTGCTTTCATCCTTCCCCATTTTCAAATATTTTATTACTGAAGGATTGAAAATATGGATTTGTCATAAGTAGTATGTATTGAAATAGGATTGTTTGTTTGTAATATTTATCGTATCTCGAAATACTAAGATCCCTTCCCTTCCCCGAGCGCGCGTTTGCTGGTGGAGTAAAGCGTGATCTTCTGTGGCGGGCTGTTACATTCAAAATATTCCTTAAACTAGAGTCGCAAAAAAATCAAAAACATAAAAAAAATACTTTTATAACATGTGACAATATGTATATCATTGAATTCCTCTTTTTACGCTCTTCATGATAGACTGAAACTAGAGGTGCTACAGAATGACGCACACTTTCTCGTAGCAAATTTTTCTAATTTGTTTGGTGTGGACTGGATTTAAGGTCTTGCTCCATTCTCTGGTCAGCTGCCATCTATTGTCAGCCAAAGTATTTTTCTTTTTACATTTTCTCAACTTTTCGCTTTCCTAATAGTAGAACCGAAATATTACGTTAAGAATATTAAAGAACAGTAAAACCTCGTCCTAAATATAAATTTTCATTGAAAGTTTTGAAGTCATTTTTAAGAAAATGGCGATTAAACATTACTATAAATGCGAAATTTGAAGCGCTCGTTCATAGGAATCTATTGAGTTTTCGAAAAACTTCATTTGAAGCCATTTAAAGCAATTTATTTCACAAATGTAGTAATGTACACAAATATAGTAATGTATGATGGAAATGTAATTTATTTGAAATACGAAAATAATTCGTATATCTCATGCAGTTAATATGCACATTTGTGTAATTTTTGAAAAAAAAATACACAAAAGAATACACGAAAATGAGCTTTACGTCATATTAAACACTGCAATTACCACTGTTCATTGATGAAATTTGCATACAAATTTGGAGCCATTTTCGAGAAAATGGCGTTTGAGCTATTCTGAAAATTCGGAATTTTGAGCTCACTTTTTTAGAAAACTGTTGAGTTTTCGAGAAACTTTATTTGACATTATTTAAAGCACATGTACTCATAAATCAAATAATGTGAAGAAATTGCCTATAATATAAATATTACCGCCGTGAGATAAAGTAAAAAAATATTTTTGCAATTTTTGAAAAAACAAAACAATTGAGCAATATGGAGTTTATGCCATAAGATAGGGTTGGTTGGGCACTAACCCCACCAAAAATTTAAAGAAAAAATTTGGAGCCATTTTTGAGAAAATTTTGAAAATGACATGGGGCTTCATGTAAAGTACCCCGATGTTTTAAAAAATGCTTTTCAAAATGTCAAAGCTTCAACTGGAGCCTGATCAACAGGGGATTCTTCAATTTGAAAGCATCGTGCGTGTGGTTTAGGTGTTAGTAGTGTTCACAGATAGACAGACACGTTTTGATGAGACCCACTTTTTCGGACTTACTTTCCGTTGAAATCTCGAAATCTATTTTCCGCAGCATTACATAACTTTCTCTAAACTACGTATATTACTCCCGTATATACGTATGTATACGAGAAACTAAACATATGTATTGTATTTGAAAAACAAAGTTACCTCATATCTCGTAAAATACAAGTGATAAAATAAAAATGAATACAAGTATCAATTAGCCACATTCCCTCATACACTTTCGTGAAAACTGCATTGCGCTTCAACTGTTCCAAAGTTACAGGAGTTGCTGTTCATAAATCTATGTGATTTGACTCTCAACAAAATGTTTAATACGTTTGCAAAGTGATTTTGAAGGGAACTTCTCTTTTTAATGGCCATCACGCGCCTTCAACAAACTCTGAAAATATGTATGCTAGTCTGAATATTTGGTATTGATGATAATGTTTTCTTCTTATTTGAGAAATAAAATAACATCCAAATTAAAAATTATAACTGCTCAATGAATGAAGTTCGTTTTCCGACTTCAACAGTTTCTTTGAATTAATATACTGGTTAAAATAATAACTGTCAACAATTAACTAAATATGTCAGTCAGATAGTACCCACGTTTTATAGATATAAACGTGGGGAAAACATTATTAATTCAGTGGGCTTGTAGGACTGGAGTCGGCCACCAATAAAATAAAAATTAAAAAACTCTGCTATTGTAATTATTTTTCTCCTAAGTAAAAAATCATTTATTTTAATTGTAACTGCAGAGTTGGATAGTAAAATAATCAACGTATATTCAGATGTAATTATGAGCCTGAAACCTGTCAATTTCATATGAACTTTTTCTGGATGTTTTGAAAAGTATTCTCTCCAAACCGCACTTCACAGAATCCACACGCATCTGTTCCTGTCAAACCTCGGAAAACTTTTTCTTCTTTCTAAAAGTAACCTTTTAGTTAAGATTTATATCAACTCTTCCAAAACTATTGATCTTTGAATATAGATATTTTTATAGATGATTTGATTGATGATTTTGTGGTTCTAATGGATGGAGCTACGTTCAGTAAAAAGTATTGACGCATACATTTTACTGTGTCATGTAATATGTTGATTTCATAAATTAAAATAATACTTTGTGACGTATTCATATTTAAGACAACTATGTAAAGAAAGTAAAATTAAATAATTTTCATCGGTATTGAATATACTAGAAATAATTACGTTATTACATATGCGAATTGATATAGTCCACAACATAATAATAGCAGCGCTACCTACCTTTAGCTACATACAGCATTACTAAGTCGCCAAAACGCTCTTAGGATGAAGCGTTGCCCACAAAGCCGCTACTGTAGAAAATACTGAGTGTTGCAGCGAGCAGATCTTTTGATTTTTCGTAAAAGGAAAACTGTTTTTACTTGGCTCTTAAAACGTATTAATCGATTTTAATGTCATCTGCCAATGTAAAGGATCGTAAAATCTGTGGATTTCTTGTAGTTGGATGTTTATACTGACACCTGGAATAATTAGGTTCAACGTGTGTTGCAACTATAAATATCTATATTGCATGAAATTATGTTCCCACACTTCAGTCAGTTTTGACAAGTACTATATAAATAAATATACAAGATAATCTTAAGATTGCAACCTCAATGAATAAGTCATAGAAATTACATGGATGGCATTTGCTTATTGCGTGTACAATCTTTATTGCAATCCCAAAGTCGGGGTACTATAATTTGTGATTCCTCAGAATATTATGCCACATTTCAGGAGGGAATGTACATTTGCAAAAAGGTCTACGTGAACGATGACTGAATTTGAAAGAGTTCTGAATGCGTGCCTTGAAGTTAATTTAATGCTAAATTCATTAAGATGAATATTCCTTTCTAGGTTTGTCTGAATTATGTGTTCCAGAAATGTTGTTACCTTAACATCAGCCAATTATATATAGTTTATTTTCAATAGCGCATGCAATTGCCTATTTGAAATGCAAAACTTCATTGAAACCAGTTTTCTATCTTTTACTAATAGTTCGTTAAATATCTTTCGTACTACTGATATCGTACTACTTAAATCTTGTAATAATGCGTGATAAATTCAGAAAGCATGTAGAAGGAAGAAAGCGTGTGGGAATTCCCAGTCTTGGAATCATCGGTACCTATTTCTCCGAAGCCACAATGAAGAGTACACAGCTATACTTACACATGCTACAAAACAATTTTTCACTAAACTGGGTTTCTCAATGCAAGCGAAGGTTTTCGTAACATGGATCGCTCCCACACACCTGCGACCATGTGCTTCAGTTTTTACATGACACTTTCAGTGCAATGCCAATGTTCCTTTGAACGTCATGAAGATTGTCGAACATTGCCGCTGCATAGTCTGATGTATCACAATGCCGGCTCTCAAGTGAACTTTATTTTTGATATTTCCTCAATGAGATGACGTGCATTAGGAAACCGGAAAATAGTGTCTAACGACATATACGTTTACACAGACATTGCAGTTTTGACAAACGACCAATAAGACCTGTGACGAGATCAAGAATATCAAAAATACTGAGTCCGGTCGGCATACCTCTTGTCTCATGAAGTTGTCCGAGATTAGACAGGGAACCACATTCTTGCGGAGAATAACTTCAGTCTCATATCATGTTATCCACCTGAATGTGCGTCGGTAGATACTGACGAGGAGTGGTAGGCTCCGGATTAAAATGAATATTCTCTGAATATTTTGAATATAGTAAACAAGCTTATTTTAAATACAAAAAGCCACTTGTAGATAATGTAAGCCTTTTATTTAATTTGTGGTTTTTCATGTCACAAAATCCAGTCTCCATTCTCGAATCTGCGAGTGCACGAATGAAGCCTTTACTTGAAATATTTTTAAACACATTAAAATGCTTCGATGCACATGGTGTTGATGTTACACAAACGCATGGAAATTTTCTGTCGTGATTTAAAATTCCCCTTCTGTTTTGTTTTAAGTAAATACGTTTTGTTGTGAACAACATAATCCAAGCAATATGACATAAATACTGCGGACATGATAAGATCTAGAATATAAAACATATTCAATTAATTAATTCATAGAACCATAATTTCGTGAAAGCTTTTAACGCTTACCTTTACTCTCAAAATATTTTATGGCATAATGATCTTGCAATGCATCCACCAAAATCTTATATATTACCAAAACGCATTGGTTATTTACAAAACTAAGTAAGTAAATTATTACATTCAATAGGATTTTAAGCACGATTTTCAACGCTTGGTATTTTCGTGTCCCTTTAATACATGAATAATGGCATTTAAATAATTTTATTTTTCCTGAATGTATTATAACTGAAATTCTCTGTGTTTGTACCAGATATCTGTGTTCAATAATTACATAAATACCTTATTTTTCTTCTTTTTATTCTTCCTCTGCTGCTATTGCTAGAGTAAATGTGGACAGGTATCAGTTGCATTTTCAACTCAATGTTCCTCTATATTGTGCGTTTTTCTTCATCAGATGTTAAATTCTGATCTTTCTCAAATCTGACAGAATACCAAATCTCTTTCATCTCCCTCTTTTCATCTATTTTGATTCTTTTTTTATCCGTCTCAATGAAAAGTCCTGCCTGAGTTTGCGACCCAACCGTAGTAATATCCTTTTAAATGACGTGTTCAGCACATTTCTCTCCTTTCCCACTTTTTGAACAATTTATTGTCTCTCAACATTTTCGTTCAGTTGACGTTTCCACTTTTCCAAAAATCCTAAGAGAAACTTAATTTACGTGATTGAGACTATTCAAATTTCTTCGTAAATATGTAACTATCACTGGTCCAGGTATAACAAACTCTTTCGTTGTTCATTCTCAAAAAGTGTTCAAAACTATGATTTCTCCGTAATTATTGTGTGTAGCTGGGCAGTTAGCTTTAACATTCATTCCGATATCGCAACTTTGTATCGGGAATAGTTGATGATCACGCCTAGTTGCGCCACAAGCACGGTGAGAGTCGGAAGGGCAAGACGCAAATACCATTCTTCCTCTTCCTTTACTGCTACAGTCGCAACTTAAATTATATTGTTTTGGTGAAAGGCTTACGAACATTGCAAACTCGTTGTTGTAAAAGATCATTCACAGTCCCCTGAGAAAGAGGACAAACGCGTAGCCCCAACTGTTGCATCGCCAAGAAGCAACGCCTAGAAAGATGGTACAGGACTCTTGAGAGACTTAAGTCCGTTTTCGGATTTGTGTTCTACGCTATCTACACTCATGCCATTGGCACTATGCCATTGACACATTTAGTCTATCTACTTAGGTGGCTCAGGGCATCAGATGAGTCACTGCAAAGCCTCTGATCAGGAGGTCCTAAGTTCTGAGACCCGACGGTGGAAGTTTTTTGACACTAGCTACATAACTAGGTGGAATTCAGACGCTGTTTGTAGAAGAATTTGAATGGTCGGGTACTTTCATCGGTAGGTTTTGGTGGTTTCTTTGATCAACACCAGGAAAATGTCAGAGCAGTCCCCAACAAACGGGCCACGATCACGGATCTTTCCTTCCCCATCCTTGCCATATTCTCACCCCTTACTTACACACACACGTGCGTGTACTACACTACCACAGATTTTGGGAGACTAGTCAGGAGCTGAGAGCTTGTCCCGGCCAGGGTGCAGCCCGCTGGTAGGAGCTATCTGGTTGAAGAAAATCCTCGCAAGCCCACGGATAAGTCTGTCCCGGATCTCGCCATCCAGCGAAGGAAGATCACTGCCTCGTCCCTCTATAAAAATGCATTACACTTACGGGACTAATGACCCTACTAGTTGACGCGCTCTGAATCATCAATCAATGAAATTTCATCAATTGAATTTGGCAAGCTTCTTAATTCCATCAGCTGTCCGGCAATAGATCTGCAAAGGGTTTACATGGTGAATTAATGCAGAGGCTTACTCTTATTATTCCACCTTCTTTTTTCTAATTAGGTTCTTACTTCTATTAACATCATAATTATGCTCCCTACTTATTACATTGATAACTTACTTGAAAATCCTCTTTATCTTTGCTGGCAATATGAGCATTAGAGAGTTGCGGAAACATCTGGTACATTTAAGGTTTGCATTTGAGAAACAGTCGTGGAGTCTTCAATCTCACTAATTAGAAATAAATCCCAGGTCTTCCCAGACAATTGCACGCTAACCAGCCGTCTGGCAGAACGGCGAGAACTCCTCCTGCTTCTGTCGCGTGCCCGAGTGAAAAGAACTGCGTCGATTCCCCGCGAATGACTAAATTAGGAGCAGCACCGGCTCGCCAAGATTGTCACTAAATCCTTTAATGCTCTGGGCGAGACGCGGGCCCGCCGCCGTGGCCTGCTCGGTGCAGCTCGCACACGTTCTCTACATTATTAACCTGCGGAAGGCGGCATGGTGCAGACCTCGACGCCGCCACGTCCCGCTCTGCCCGCTCGCGCTCCTCCCCCCCCCGCCCCGCCCCGGTCGCTCAGCTCCACTCCAGCCCGCCCCATCCCGCCTCACCCCGCCTCACCCCGCCACCCCGCCTCACCCCGCCTCACCCCGCCCCACCCCGCCCCTCCTCGCCACACCCCACCCCGTCACACAACGCCCCGCTCCACCCCGCCCCATCCCGCGCCATCCCGCGCCATCCCGCCCCATCCCGCCCCATCCCGCCCCATCCCGCCCCATCCCGCCCCATCCCGCCCCATCCCGCCCCATCCCGCCCCATCCCGCCCCATCCCGCCCCACCCCCTCCACTCCGGTCGCTCAGCTCCACTCCACCCCTTCCCCGGGTCCTCCCGACACGTCCTGTCCTACCCCGCCTCCTCGCGCTCCGCTCAGTTACTCCTCTCCGCATCCCTCGTCCTCCCGACACGTCCTACCCTGCCCCGCCTCACCCCCCGCGCTCCACTCCGTCTCTCCCCGCCCCCTCAGCTTCACTCCGCCCCACCTTCGCGACGTCCCGACACGCCCTGTCCTGCCTCGCGGCTCTCCCCCCCACACACACGCGCGTGCAAACGTCCCCTCTCTGACGTTTTACGAACGCGCGCGCACCCGAGTCGTGTTTCACCGCACTTTAGTGGCTAGGAAGCTAGAGTCACAGGCTTCGCCCACCGTGCACATATCGCCAGTAATTTAAATAAAATACTGCGTAGCATTCAAGGCGTGATAAATACGTAAACTGTTGCGTAATTCAAAACGCGGGCTATGGAGTATTAAAAGAACGTGAAATATGACGAGAGTATCAGTTTGCCGACGTAAACGATGTATATTGTTATGAATGATGGGGAAATTTGATAAATGGACACTAATACGCGATGAATTTCAAAGAGGTTTTTAAAAGCTCGGATATTTGATGAGAAAATATCTCGAAATTTGGGATTTGTTATCTGAATGGTGGTAGCAGTTGCACGTTATCATTTTCATCGATTTAATTTTATATTTTAATATTTATAAAAATACAGTACAATAATAAAAAATTGAGTATTTACATACATGTTTCAGTTGCATTTATTGATACTATTATATGCAGAATTCGCAATTTCCCTTATTCACGATATTTTGTTATTTAAAATGTAAGAGAATTTACATCTAATAATGTGACGCCTATATTTTGCATGGTGAAAACATTAATTAAAGTAATGAATTGCGACATTCTATCTATAATTGTTGATAAACAAATTTTAAAACCTGGCAAGTATTTTATTATTCAGCACTAGTTTTTTGACAAGTGAAACTTACTGATTCAAAATGTGAAAACCATTTGTCCCTATTACCCGTCGTTTTTTAGATATACTCCTTCAATAATTTGCATACCACTAGAACATTTATTACTATTTCCCTATTACCCGTCGTTTTTTAGATATACTCCTTCAATAATTTGCATACCACTAGAACATTTATTACTATTTGAAGTAATGAACATGGAAGGAACTAAGAAATTAGCGTTTGAGTCACACGACATATAAACTATATAGTAATATCTAGTTCAAGATATAACATACACACTGAATACATTTCCTGAATCTAAGATGTTTTAGTTTTTGGCTGTAGACTTGCGTTTGTGCGGGACATTTAGCATGTCACGCTGAACAATGCAGCAAAACTGCAAATACTGCTATACTCGCGTTGCCTCCTGATACGATGACTCTATTACCTAGATCAAGGTGAAAACGTTCGCCATGTTCGACGGAGAATGAAGGAGAATAATATTTTGGGGGAAGAAATCAAGATGTGAAACGAGGAGATGAATTTTGAGGGTCAAATAGACACCCAGCTTTTTGTGCACACCGATGCACTACTTCAGGACATTTATACGGGCAGCAGATTTATAATAGGGAATTGGCTTTATCTAATTTGAATGTTCTCTAAGTATTTTTTACTACCATTCTGAAAGTCAAGAAAGTGAGTGTTAGAAATTACGTTACTTATTTGTTTTCGACCTATGAACACATCTTCTTTCATTTTCGCACAACTCAACTTCGGAAACTTGTTGAACACTTGTCTACAAGTATCCGAGTCTTTGTCTAGTGACTTCGTGAAATTCATATGTCCCAGTTTAATGTGAAATGGTGGTATGAAAACTTTGTCACTGTCAATCAACGACACTCAAAGGATATTTTTATTTCCTAGCATTTTTATTCTGGTTCTGAATGGCGAAGTTTTCTTTATGTAGTGGTGTTTTCTATCTCTACTGTTTCACCCACCAGAAGTAGCAGCAGTACATGATGTTCCCTGTCTCCAACTCCAGAAGAATGGTGTTAACTTTTACAACGGATACACCGGTTATACACGTGATACTATATTTTTCAGTGAACATATTTTTCAAGAAGTAGCGACATCGTTTTATGTCTCTTTCAGGTGGTTACAATATATATATTGTACTTATTCACATTTTTTCCATTGTGTACTGCTTTCAAACTTGTTTTAGATGAGTCGATGAACAATCGCCATTCTGAAATGTTGTGTACCACTCATAGGCTACACATGAGACCTTGAACGTCCGTATGATAGCAAATAGTGTTACTCATTGCCATGAATTTTACAAAATCTTTGTGCCTGACATAAAGATCTTCACAAAATTCTTTATGTCGTGAACCGAGCAGTTCATCTTCACCTTTTTTAGTGCCAGATCCCGTACGAGGTCACAATGATCAGCACCGTCAATTAAATGAAAACCATTCCCAGATTGCTAGTCAGTGTAATACATTACTGGATACATTTCATGAACGAGAAATTTCTCCTCGCGTTTCATCAACTGGTATTCTGTGGGTGATACTGGCATTGGACAAGCGACGGGTTCTTTTGGAATTCGTTTTGAAAATGCTTGACTCATGCCGTATCATAGAACTCCGAATGGCAGATGATTGTTCTTCGTCTTCTTATCAAATCGTACAAGTTGTGTGCTCATGTCATACAGATGACCTGTAGTCCCCACGTTTTACCATAAACCTCCTTTCAATCAAAATATAGTTCATATGCTTCCTTTAGAAACGGTGTAACAGTCTTCTCATGGGATTTGCCGGTTAGATAGCCGCACACATAGCAAAAGAGAACTGGTCATTACTCAATGGCCATCTTTGGACATAATATCACCTTAAAGTAAAAATTAAGAGAGCCAAAAGAAAGATTAGTGGTGCTATGTCGAAAATATTCTGAAGTATTAAATGAAATTACTACTTTCACAGATAGTATATTGTATACTATCTGTAAATTCACTATAGTATATTATATATAGTAAAAAATTGATAAACGGTGTTCCCTTAAAATTAATTTTTGTCGTTATTTTCAGAACCTGATATGATAGAGCAATACTAGTTTCATATTTGAAACTAGCATAAAAATTACACTAGAAAAGCGAAACATGTCAGATATCTACAGATTGTTCATCAGTATTATATTTAAAAAAAATGTAACCATCTTTACCATAAAAGCATTTATGCTTAACACCTATTTATTGATTTGTTGCAAAATATTTTTAATTCTTACAAAATTAAGTTACCTGACCTCATATTTTAGCCTCACAAACCCACGAAATATTTAGAGCCTACGATATATCGTTTTGGAGATAGAGGCAAAATTGTACTTTAAAAAAATCTGTTATAAGCGTATAGTTGTTTGTCACCGTAGAAAGTAGCCTTGAAACATGTTTCAGGAAGCAGCTCTATGCAGGAATGTCGCAATTTCACTCCATGGTGGTTTTACATTTCTTAACGGATTACGCGTCGCGACCATTCGATATCAGAAGGCAGTTACAGCCGGAATTCCTCCACCTCCTGGTCTCCTTTCTGGCGCTGGGATTATGCCATGCAAACGCAGCCGCGACTTCCTCGGCCCTTGCCTCCACCCACGGCTTCCCTTCGCGGCTCTCGGGGCGCTGGCCTCTCTCGCCGGCTGCTCTTTGTTCGCCTTCATCATTTGCGATTTGGCAAAGATTTATTTCTGCCAATTCGCAGGATCTGCCTTGAACACCACGCGAGTTGCATACTTTCCACTTCGTTCAGTCCTACATCCTCCGCTTTCGAAATATGCTTGTTAAAAGCACAAAATGTATCATTTTATCATCATTCTGTCACATACGTCTCGTTCCGTGTGTTATCCGTCGCCATTCATGCATCTTGTGGACAGATCTGTCCACAACTATTCCTTTTTTATACAAAATTCAATTATCGGACCCCTTTCGTTTACTCATAAGCATTTCTAAGCATATGAGATTGACCTCTCGTTTTTACTTTCACTCATTTCTCAGTGCATTATTGCCAGCTTCCCTGCTCCCTTCGGGCAGCTCTCATTTCCATCGCTCCCTCATCAGTCTTCGGCCTCAATCTCTCCGCGAATTCTCCGTTCGTGCCCGGCAGCCCGCGTCGGCATCGCCATTGCAGATGACCCTCGCGATTTCGACCGACCTCTGTGCTATCCGTGCACCCTCTTCCAACCGCCGACCTTTCTCTCCCGCCCGCGCCACCCTCCGCCACCCTCCGCCACCCTCCGCCGCCCTCCGCCGCCCTCCGCCGCCCTCCGCCGCCCTCCGCCGCCCTCCGCCGCCCTCCGCCGCCCTCTGCCGCCCTCCGCCGCCCTCCGCCACCCTCCGCCGCCCTCCGCCGCCCTCCGCCGCCCTCCGCCGCCCTCCGCCGCCCTCCGCCGCCCTCCGCCGCCCTCCGCCGCCCTCCGCCGCCCTCCGCCGCCCTCCGCCGCCCTCCGCCGCCCTCCGCCGCCCTCCGCCGCCCTCCGCCGCCCTCCGCCGCCCTCCGCCGCTCTCCGCCGCCCTCCGCCGCCCTCCGCCGCCCTCCGCCGCCCTCCGCCGCCCTCCGCCGCCCTCCGCCGCCCTCCGCCGCCCTCCGCCGCCCTCCGCCGCCCTCCGCCGCCCTCCGCCGCCCTCCGCCGCACTCCGCCACCCTCCGCCGCCCTCCACCGCCCTCCGCCGCCCGGCGTCATGTCCAGTCGGCATCTAGCGTCGCGGCAAACTGTTATGCAAATCACGTGAAAGCGAAGCGGCCGCCGCCAGCGAGAGCGCTTGCGCCCGTGAAATTGGCTGAGAGTGGAGGAGGACTCGCCTTGACGCCGCGCTTTCACTCCCCGCGCCCTCGCTCGGCCCTCCGGCCCACGCCCTCGCGCCCCAGCTCCGCAGCTCTCACCGACGGAGGTGGCTCAGGGCATCTACTGATCTCATTGTAGTGGCAGGACCTGAGTTTCGAGTCTCGATGGTAGCAGTATTTTCGATACTAGCAACGGGAGAAGTGGCTCGGGACTGACCAGAAGGTTCTTGGGTTACACTCCCGACGGTTTTCCACAGTTGTTAGACCGCTAGGCCGAATTCAGCCGCTGTCTGGAGGAGAATTGTAGTGACCGGCTACTCTTATCCGTAGTTCTTTGTTTCTCCGGACCACGCGCGCAATTTCCTTCCTCTACCTTGTCCTATCCTAACCCCTTACTTACACACACATGCACTACACTACCATTCATGCCAGGAGACCGACCGGGAATTTAGAGCTGGTGCCGGCTGGAGCGGTGCCCCGCTGGTGGAACATACCTGGTTAGGCTAGCCGCCCCCGCTAGCCGACAGTAGGTCGGCGCCGAATCTCACCATCTAGTGAGGGTAGATCACCGCCAACTCTCTCAATACAAATGCACTACACTTACAGGACTAATGAGTTTAAAAGTTGACCCACCTAGAATCACTAACAATCAGTCATTTTAAGATCTTAACCTTTATTTTTACGTGCATCTCAGGCAAACAATGGCACACAAATGCAATTTCGTGACCTGGCAAACACAAATGGAACAATGAACAGCAGATTCCAAAAATAGTTGCAATATTAATTGATTGATTTTTTCGTGTTTCCGGGCGCGTCAACTGCTTTGGCCGTTAGTCCCATCAGTGTAGTGCATGTTTTTGCTCGGGAGATGGCGGTGATCTTCCCCCCGCTGGATGGCGAGATCCGGCGCCGACCTACCGTCGGCTCGTGGGGTTTCCATCTAACCAGAACTCTCCCACTAGCGGGGCACCGCCCCAGCCGGGACAAGCTCTAAGCTCCCGACCGGTCTCCCGGAATATGTGGTTGTGTAGTGCATGTTAGTGTAAGTGTGTGTGTGTAAGGGGAGAGGATAGGACAAGGAACAAGAAGGAAAGAACGCGCGCGGTCCGTTTGTTACGGTACTGCTCCGGCATTCGCCTGATGTTGATCAGAGATACCACGGAAAACTACCGATCAGAACAGCCCGCCTCTAGAATTCTCCTCCCGACAGCGACTGAATTCGACCTAGCTGAAAAGCTAGTGTCGAAAATCCTGTCGGCGTCAGGACTCGAACCTAGGACCTCCCGGTGAGATGCGCTGCAGTAACATCAGTTGATGCACTGAGCTACCGCTCCCGGTTAGTTGCAATATTATTAAACGAAAATTTCAATGTTAAAAAACTATTGATACGTGTATTTATTGGTATATTGGTATCACTACCTTTTTCCGGGTGATTGTATTAAAAAGAATTATTTTGTGAAATCTGGCAAGGGCATATATATTTTTTTAACATATTCTGTACTTACACATTATATTACAGACGGCTACGTCCAATTTTTGAAGAACTAAATCTAAATTTACTATGTTGTTTCAATTGCACAACTGTTCTATTTATTTAAAGATGTATATAAGATTTCAACGTGATTATGGACAGGCCTGGCTGTATGCGTCTGTTTTGGAGAGAGGGGGACTTTATGTTCGGCTTCGTTAACTCATCTCTGCCAACGGCGCTTTTGAATGCAATTTGCTGGACACACCAGCTTTGCGGGTTGCATGGCTACGTTGCACGCCCCCCAGCGACTTTCTCTCCACACTCAGCACTGGCGGAGTGACCATTGCGACGGGAACACCCGACTTTCGGCTTAGAGCTGCAGAGCATGGTTTTCACTGTACCGCTGCTTGTTGCAAACCGTCACATTTTCCTGTTAATAGTGCGACCTACATAAATTTCATTATAGCAGAGCTTTTGTAGCTTTGAATTTTGAAAGCTGTTTTACAAATTACGAAACCAATTCGTGACCTTCAGATGAAAATATCATAGTCATGATGAGAGAATCTGTTTTATGTGTGTAAAAGGCTGGGCGTTTCCCAGCTGTCGTTTTGTAAGATCCACATTCATGCGATGAAAAATTAAACGCAGTGATAGCTTGTTTTCTACTGAATTGACATTTCGACCCATAAGCCGATTACTTGAAATCAGAAAGATGAAACACAGAGAAAACGTTAATCGATTCAATAATCCATTTTCAAACTAGTAACAGGTAAAGCAATTAGTTATGAGAGGGTTTCAGGTAAAAGCAATTGGTTATGCATATTTCTTCTCGCTTCACTTCGTTTAATATGTTTTGGTTACATCGCATGATAAATGATACCAAGTATCTATCATTTTGCCACTTTTCAAATTCCTTAAACATCACTTCAACACATTTATACAGTTTGATCTCACAGCACGAACACTAGGCAGTTGTTACGTATTAAAATAATATTGGCTAGAAGTGGTTTCGTGTGAAAGTGGACAAGGAGAAATCTGGAGGAATCTAGGAGAGCACTCGAAAAGCGCGTGTTGAAGCGATGACTCTCTCCCGCGGCGAGCGATGGAAGCCAATCACAAGTGGGCTTTCCAATGCCACGAAGCACTCTCCGGTGGCCCCCGTTTGGGCGTTTCCATTACGCTTCGTAATAAATTGATCCTTGACGTCAATTGTGTGGCGCGGTGCTGCGACGTGAAGTGATGTGGTCTAGCAGAGCACTTGGAATACGAATATTGTGGTTTCGACGTACTATTCGTCTCCAACTTTGCACTGAGTACCATGGCTTGCAGCTCGGTTGAATATTCAGGAATATCGACGATCTACTGAAAATTATCCGTTCTTCGCATAGTATTGGGTTTAGGTGAAGCATTGGGTTAAGAAATGATGTGTCAAGTGCCGAAGTGGTAGGTGGCATTCAAAGCATTGAAGAAAACCTGTCTAAATTGAATGTGTACGACAATAAAATTTTGTTACAATCAGCTATACCGTAAGGTATTTAGTTGCATTAAATGAAGGGCTCTTGAAACTAAAGAACAATAAAATATCAATTTTTTAACTTATTGAAAAAAGCTATGTTTTTGAATCATATATTAGAAAATAACAAGAATATTATTCCAGCAATACCTTTAATTGATTTTCCTGGGCTTGGTCGGCTATGAATTTCAGTTTCATTTGAATGTATATACGTATTAGTTATATTTTGGAGAATAAAACGTAACATTAATGTCTGAAAGGAAGACAAGAGATCAACTCAGTATTCTTTCTAACAAACAATGGAATCAAGGTACAAACCCTATTGAGATGGCTCAGTACACAATGTAGTTGTTGTCAATATTAGCAATAAATTAAAATTAATCATTTTAAGGAGAGAAAGCATTATATTTACATTTAGACGATTATTTAATTATATATTTTAGGTTAATATTCATATTTAACATGTTCCACTGTTATTTCACACTTGAACGCATTTATTTGTTTTCAAGATGTATATTTTCAAATGATATGAAAGCCATTTTGCAACAAAAACTATTTTACTAGTTCTTTGTAGATCTTAGATTCAGAAGATTCATCAGAATTATCGGCCAATGTCTCATTTGTCAGTTTCCTCAAAAATATCAGAGAATGATTTTTCTATATACAAATGGAAAATTTACACAGTAGAAACGGAATGTTTCAGACTCAAAATGAATTTTGAAAATGAAAATCTTCTTTTCTTAAAATTACTTCATTAAAAGATCAAAATGCACCTGTTGGGATTTTTTAAGATATTTCAAAAGCTTTTAACGACATTGACCATAATATTTTGCGTTTAAAATTTCTTTCATATTGAATTCGAGGTGTTGCCATAGATTGAATAGTTTCGTACCATAAGCATCCATTGCAAAAAGTAGAAATACCGTTGTTGCACAAAAGTACAATATCCATTCATCTATCCAATTTTTTTTCTTATTGTGCTGGGTGGGACCCAAAAGATTTGAACTTATGCACTAACCTCTTTAACATATGTAAACATACCATAAGAAACATACGTAAAGGATATGGCCTATTAGAAACGGATGAACAGTTATATTTGTGGATGACTCGAATGTTCTTTGCAAAAACGAAATACTAAGTAGTTCGATTTCTTGTATTTCAAATCAATTTCATAATAACGAATTAATAGTAAACAAAGGAAAACTGGTTCAATGCAGTTTTGCGTTTCAATCCGATAATCACGAGGGCCATTGGATCTGAACAATATGCAATTATCTGATATTAAGGTAACAAAACTTCTATATATCTGAATTCAGTCCAACAGCAATTGAAATATTGATATAAATGAAATGAACTCTAAATTAAGTTCATTATGTTACGAATTCAGAATTCTTTCAAATTCAGTCAGCCTTCGTGCAGCTCGTTTTGCTACTGGACATAAATGAAGCTTCACTCTCCCCACGTGTTGAGCTCTCTTTTCGCCAGTTGTGGCAGAAGCAGAGCTGGGGTGTGGGTTGCTATTTTGTTAGCACTATTAGAAAATCAAAAATGTAGTTCATTTACCAATGCAAATAATTCTTCTAGAAATCGGGATCGAAAATATATAGTTTTCAAATGTTGGAAACCATGCTTTATGGTAATTTTTTCATTATTCAACAATGCATATTAAAAGGGTAGAGAAGAGACTCTGGAGCTCAAGAAATCGTGTGATGATTAGAGTTTGTACTCGTAGGTCACATAGAGTTGTTATAATTTTTTGACGAAAATAGGAGTACTCAATTTTAGGGAGTCCTTAAATTAATGAATAATAAAATGTTATATCTCTACCATATGGTTCATTAAGTCAATGTTCTTTCCATCGGTATATTCAATGTTCTTTCGATCTTTGTGATTGTTTCTCGTGGTTCTGGTGGTATTTTTCTGACGAAGTTTCATCTCTGTGTGTAAAATAAGATTTACGATATTTAATTTTGCCAAGGTAGCTTGGAGCGCTTTTCAGATATTTGACTAAAACAAGCGACACGACAGTTGGTTAGGTTTTGAATCAAATAATATCCAGAATATAACCTTTCTTTAATGTTTTTCACACAGTTTACAAAAGAAACTTCACTTCTTATATTGCCCCATGTTATGTGCAGATTTATTAAATCTGAATTATATGACCGAAAAATACTGAATGAAACGTTGAAGTAATTGTTATTGATTTACATTTAACATAAAAAATTCGTGCTCATTCTTATCAATCCACATACGATATCCAGATCCAGATATTATACGATACAGTACGAATACAGTACATACGAAATGCGATTCTTTAGTACTTTTTCCCAACGTTTTGTACTATGTCGACACTTACCATTCACATAATTGTGTCCAATATTTGGTAAATTTTGACACAGCGCTATTCCTGCTTTGGTAATCTGGCTAATAAGTATGTCTACCAACAAATTATATTTCTTTCCAGAGCCTTAAATTTGTAGAAAAACAATGAAACTTCTCTTTTTCATTTCTTTGTTCCCGTGTAACATTAATTTTCCTTTCACATAAAGCGGTTTACATTATGCTCCGTAATTACACATGAAATTTGATTCATACAATTCAATAAAAATCCATGTCGAATAGGCTGTACCTGTCCTAGGGGATCTCATCGAAATATTCTCCTGGTGTCATTTACGATTTCACCACTTCATGTCAATAAACAGCAAACCGTTTCATTCCTTCGGTAATTGTAATTTCACTCCACAACCTACAGCCTACGGGCAGCTAAAAATCTATATCATCACACTACATTCTATAAAATAAATATGAAACCGTATGACAAACAAGTTCAATTTAAGTTTGACTGACATTTATCTCATCTGATCTACCTGACATTGAGCCCCTACTTTCAAAAGCGATTAAATTATACACTTTGTTTGCACAATAGACTATGTATGCAAGTATAATAGTACAATTTCCTTCATTTACAAAGAATTATATTCTTACAATTTATAATATTATTATTAAGGGGCAGATTTCTCTGACAAGTCACATTTTTATCAGTTGCTTCACGGCACAGCTAATTGAAATTTTTGGACATTTGTTTAGAATTGTATGCTATATACATTAACATGTTAGTGCATATTTGGCTGATGTTTCCTGATGGTGCATATTCCAACAATTATAGGCGCATATTTTGCATATTTCGTTAAAATGGAGATTAGGGGGCGGATTCCTATGACAAGTCATATTTTTATACGCAAATGCTTTGCGTGTTAATGCCAAAATATATTTTAGCTTTCTGTTTAATCGCATATTTCCATTAAAAGTTTGGTATAATTTAACAAATGCCTGTAAATTCCAAACGCAAATGCTTTGAGTAATTCATCGTTTTCTAAATTTGCTCACACCTTCTTCCCGACCGTGGGAACTTGTCATAGCATCGCAGAACACAGCGTTCTTCCGAATGTGCACTCAAGTTCGTTTCGGACTCTGAAATCTGACGACCCTTGCTTACATGAAACTAGAACCGTTTTACAAAAGCTCGCACCTTTGCTTCAATCTTTCTGTTGTTTTTAATATGCCTAAGACGAAGTCTCAGTTGGTGAGATGTTACGAAGTTTTGTTCGCGAGTTTGGTGAAAGTATATTCAGTGCCGATGGAATGATATTGTGTAAATTGTGTGAAGTGAACGTTATTGGCAAAAAACGCTTCTTTGTGCTTCAAGACTGAAAAACTGTGAAACATGAGAATTGTGTAACTAAACGTTCTGCACAGGTAACTAAGCAATGTTTTCTAATCGAAATCCCGACACAATGTTCATAATTTTTGCATGATCTCTACACGATGATGGTTGCGTCTAATATTCTTTTCAAGAAACTCGACCACGAAGGTTTCAGACGGTTCTCGAAAAATATACACAACATCCTGTTCCCAACGAATCTACTCTCAGGGAGGGAGGAATATCTGACCCCTTGTTATGAAGAAATGTTGAATGAAATTAGGTGTAGAATGGGGAGAGATATGGGTTTCAGTAGACAAGACTACAGATGTGGATGGAAGATATGTAGCAAATGTGATTGTTGGCACGCTAAAAGATCGGCCTGGAAATACGTTTCTCCAGTCGAAGTTTCTCCAGTCGTTTCTCCATGTCGAAGAGAACTGCGATGGTGCAATTATTTGTCTGCTCTAGCACTTCACAATTCAATGAATCTATTGTGACCGAATGGGGCAAAGAGAGAAAACATTTGTAACTGATGCTGCTCCTCATATGGTGATGGCAGCGAAGGGACTTCAAATGCAGTATCCAAAAGTGATACACGTGAGATGTCTTGCATAAGGTAGCTGAAAATGTTAGAAGCGGCTTCCCTGAAGTAGATAAATTAATATTCCACTGTAAGAAAATGTTTGTCAAAGCTGTAATTCGTATTCAGAAATTTCAAGAGGAAGCATCTTAATTGTCCCTACCTCCCCAACCAGTTATAACGCGTTGAGGGACTTGGTTTGATTGCGCAATGTACTATTGCAACAACTTAGATGGCACAGAGAAGGTAGTAATGTCTTTTGATTCAGCAGAATCGTCCTCCATAAAAATTACTCAAGATTTATTTTAAAGCCTTAAAAGTGGATCTGTCTTAGATAAATTCCAATTTTAATTCTTTATCTGGAGCAATTACGCAACTGAAAGTTTCAGGTATACAACTAAACAGTGGATTGGATGTGTTAAAGTGCATTGAACAGGGATTAAATCATACCAAAGAGAGTGTAAAAAATTTTAAAAATGTACTGGAAAAGAATTGCGGACTCGTGTACCTGCGTGAAATAAGTGACATTCTTGGTGGAAACACTTCATCTGTAGATTTTCACTAATTTTCTCCAAGTGATTTAACTCTATTCAAGTACACCCCTCTTACATCATGTGATGTCGAAAGGAGTTTCTCTCGCTACAAGATGATTCTCAGCGACAATAGGCGAGGAATCTCATTTAACAACCTTGAAATGCATGTTATTATAAATTGCGACAATCCTCATATTGAGTGATACTTAATGTACTCTTTAATTATTCAGCTAACAGTTGATTTTTAGGTTCACAATTTCAAAGAATTAAAACTTTTTGAACTTTTTGACCGTTAATTGCAGACTATAACAATTGTAACGAAAGTGTTTGTGCAAGCGAATAAAGTAATAAATAATGCTATTCATTAAGTCATATTTTGAATTTCATAGCTGATATTTTAAGTTTTTTGTCATAAATGATACATATATATATATATATATATATATATATATATATATATATATATATATATATATATATATATATATATACACAAATGATACATAATTCATACATTTTTAGTTCATAGAATTCCGCCCCCCAATTATTATATATCAATACAAAAACTGCTTTATTAAACTCTGTATAAGTAATCAATATACATTTTTGTCACGTGAAAATATTTTTTTAATAAAAATTAATAAAATATTTTAAGGATTGATAATCAAAATCGCCCAAGTTACATTTCTTAGTTTCATAACTGGTCCACACCTATCCCTTTATTTTGTAACCTACTAAATCGGTATCATTAGTTTCAAATTTAAAGTCCAACTCAATGGTTGTAGAACCCGCAAAGTCGAATACTAGTTTTTCGTTTTAAGGTTAAAAAAATCCCACATTTTAAATATAGAATATTATACACATAAACAACAAAAATATTACATATTGTCAGTTTTGTCATGTTTGAGCAATTTTTGGTGTTTTATCAAAATTACAGCAATATTGGTGCTTAGCTGGTTTGGAAATTCAGCCTTCCAAATACTTGAAAGAAATCCTCTTTAACTTCTACCGCGATGGTTATCGCACATGCTTTGAACACACGTTCGAGAGAAAGGTCTGCTTCCGTCCCCGCCAGATCGCGGGTGCTAGCTGCTCGGGCCGGGAGCGGCCTTCCCAATGCAGGCGCACTTCCCTTCTCGAGCGCAGCCCTGACGCCGACGGCGCGGCCGGCGCGCTTTCCACCCACGCCGCATTCCTTTCGCAACTCCATCTTCCAGAGTTTTGTTTCTTCGCAATTACAGGCGGAATGCGGAGATTCTAGCCGCGCGTTCTGAATGGTTCTTGCCGGCCCTTGCGCCCGCCCTGAATTGCGTTCTCGCGCGCTAGTAATTTGGTGTATGAAGAGGACGAAATCGGTGGAAATGAATGCGTACGTAGGGCAGTCTGAGAACACCGTCATTATTTTTTGTCGTTTTCTTCTGAGTGAACTCTCGCGATAAATATTGTTGTAGTTGATGTATTAGAGATGCGGAAGAAAATATTTTTATATGAAGCTATTTCCCTATAGAGCATAGTTTTTCAAAAAACAAGTACAGTGATACTGATTTCTTGGAACAAACGAAAAATAGAAAATGATGTTGCTTTTTTTAGGAAAATGCGCTCATAAATCACAATCAGCTTCATTTTATCTCTTAAATATTCGTATGGAGTGTTTTAGCGTTTCCACTTTCTAATAACTGGCCAATAAAATTTACTGATATTTATTTATCGTCAAAACGGTAAAAGAAATTGTATGTGACGTTTGGGAGTACAAGCTGCACACGTTTTTATGACCTCTGGAATCCCTACTCCCTCCCATTTACAATACATAGAAGCAATATGATTAATGCTAGCAACTAACGTTGTTGGAAATATTTTCTAACTGAAAATATCATTTCTCATGTACTAGAAATTATTGATATCGGCAAAAGAGCTTCATAATTGATTTGATAGTACTGTTGGACAAATAATTAAGCCCTAGTCATCTCGCATCTACAAAAAGATATATATCAAGAAAACGTACGCATTTCGTAAAGTTACAATTGCTTTCCAGAAGCAGCGCAAAGGGCTATCTCATCATCATAATCATCACCATCGTCATCATCATCATCATCATCATCATCATCTCAGCGAATAGAACCAAGTAAACTGTGTAAAAGAAAACCTGATCGATATGGAGTCATTGACTCAAACTCTTATTACAATCACAGACATATACCGCCTATAATAATTATACAATACATAAGGAATAGTGTATTAATTCTAAAATTAACATTATCTTTGAGACTCGAGAGACTTTACCAAAAAACTCGTCAAGGCAATGAATTACACACCAACGCCCATATTTATAAGGAAATCCAACATTTCGTCGAATTGGTTGATGATTTGAGCACGATTTCTCTCTGTTCCAACAATTACAAAAGAAGCGTGTTTTTAAAACCCCAGTATATAAGCAAATTATTAAAACTGGATAATACTAAAATTATTGAAAATATAAAGGGTAATACCTGCTGAAACCATATTTTTTTAAATTTTCTTCGGGAGGACAACAAAATTCTGCTTTTTATTGAAATTCAATTCCCTTTGATATTTTGTTCGGATACCCAAACTGGTTGGCACACACACAAGGAAGAGACCATACGTTGAAAGAGTATCTTTCAGCTTTGAAACAATCATTCATGTCAAAATCGATGAAAAGAACAGAAACCTTTGGAATAAAATTATGGATAATTCTTACAGAAACCGAATTCTAAACTCGAGTAGTGGGTCGCCGTTGTGACGTCTTGTCTTCCGCTCCTGCTGTCCCCGTAACCCTACTTTTTCCAAATTCCGTCTCTTTAAGTTTTGTCAGAACGAATTTGAGCTGGGTGCGCGCACAACGCGAAAGTGCATCAGGCCAGCATGAAGGACGAGAACGTGGTTCCACAAAATGGCTGGTGCCCGAGGCTGTCAGCCCGCGCGTCAGTCACCCGTCGCCTTCCGCTCGCGTGACGCAGCATTCCTCCCCTCCTTCACTCGTCGCCCCCGCCCCCGCCATCGCCCCTCCCACATCTCTGCCCGCCGTCACCGCCCACGCCTTTCCCGGCGTCGCTGTCCCATCGCCCCTGCCGCCGCCGTCGCTCTTCGATGAAGTTGAGTTACTTCCAAAGCACGCCGTCCGCCGGCATAGTCCCCGCCCGCATCACGCGCCTGGGTAGCTAGTAAGGCGACGGCTCCACCGCGAGTGCCTGGTGTCGCCCTCTCCGCCTTCCGTGCCACTCCTACTCCCACCTTACCATCCACCCACTCACTCACCCGCCCTCTCAATCACCCATCCGTCATCTCACTCATCCATCCGCTCCCTCACTCATCCATCGGCCCCCTCACTCATCCATCGGCCCCCTCACTCATCCATCGGCCCCCTCACTCATCCATCGGCCCACTCACTCATCCATCCGCCCCCTCACTCATCCATCCGCCCCCTCATTCATCCCTCCGCCCCCTCACTTATCCATCCGCCCCCTCACTCATCCATCCGCCCCTTCACTCATCCACCCACCCTCTCTCTCACCCGCACTCCCAGTCACCCATCCGCCCTCTCGCTCTCCACCTTACAGTCGGACTCCTGTCGCCCTCACGCATCTCGCTTGCTCCCCCTTTCGCGAGTTTACGCTCTATCGTTTTCCCTCTCCCACGCAGCTTCACCTTCACCTCTCTCGCTTCTCTGCGCGCATGCTAATACACTCTCATATTCTCTCGCTATTTCTCAAACCAACCTCTCGTGTTCATTTTCTTCTTGCTCCACGCACTCGCCTTCTTGTCTACGTTTTTACTCTCCTCGCCTGATTTCCTGTTTCCTTCCGCTACAAACGTCAATCTCGAAGTTGTTTTAATCAAACCGTGAACACTGGAGGAGAAGTGACTGATAGATAAAAGCTCGCGCAAGAGAACGCATGGTGTGGGTGTGTGCATTAAATATAATTTCAGATCACGTATAGAAAGAACCGCTATGGAACGAATCATACTGTGTGGAAGACTATGAAAACTTTGAAATTTTCTCACACGTAATTGCATCTTTTGTATGAGTGAATGTAATATTTGTTTGAAGTGGTTTTTGAATTGTTTTTGCTTGATATTTATTTATTTTTTCGTGAATTTATTAACGTCAAAGAAGTTAAAAAATGTGTGTGACGTACTGTGAGGTATTGTGTGCACGTTTTCTTGATGTAACCTCATCGTAATCCGTACACAAGTTGACTTATTAATACATGTAGAGACGAGCGTTTCGAGACATCGATAAGAAAATATTTGCTCTCGTTTAATAAAAAGTATAAGCTACAGATTTCGGCTATTATCTTTCATGATATCTTTCGGGAAGGTATAGAATTATTGCGCATGGAGAATAACTATTTGAATAACTGCGTTTCCCACCGAGGTTTAGAAAACGAGCATAGACAATCTAGCTACAATTATGTCCAGAAGCAAAACAAGCGCATGTCTCAGCATTTTTTTCAAAGAATCAGGGAAACTGGACAAAAACGTGATCGAGAGAAGGGGCCACTGACACAGAATATACAATACATTACCCGTTACAGGGATATTAAATCTTTTCAGAATTATAGAATACAAATGTCGACTAATTCATTACATATATTTGTTTAAATAAATATTATTTTACTTTTTTACTTTCTCGCTACGGAGTAGGGAGAAAATTATGTAATGTTGCGCGAAAAAACGCGAATTTTCGGCAATAAACTCTTATTACCTGGGCCTGGTAACGAGAAAGTGAATAAATCCAGTTGCTTAATTTAGAAAAAAATCCTCGAACACGTGGTATATCCAGAATCCATGTTGTGTAGGTCCTTGATAGCAGAAAATCGATTGGCGGCAAAAAGTTTTTCCGTCTGACTGTGAACAATGCCAGCGGCTAAACCGTCCAGCCGATTTTATCCAAAATTGGTATTCCCCAATCTATCTGGCTGATGTCGCGGGCCCTTAAATTTGAAACCGATATTTTAATTTTTAGGGGAGTACTTTACAAGAAGTCCCTGGGACATTTTCTAAATTTTCAAAAAAATGGCTCCATCGTTTTTGTTTAAATTTTGTTGTTGGATAATGTGAAGGACGTTTAAAAGAATAGTGCAAGACTCATGTTCGTTGAAAATCCGTAGATTTTGAAATAAAGTCATGTACAAATTTTCGAAACTGAGTACTTTTCGCGTAATTTTGCGTGAAAATACTACGACGAGAAACTACGTGCTGTTTTAGCACCATGCAGTTGATGTTCGGTAGTATAGTCTCTAATTGTACAGAAAAAAGTTATTTTGCAGAAAATAGTTTACCTGGCTGTTAAACGTGTGTATTGATTCTTGTATATTTGCCTGTAATACTTGTCGACCTTCAAAATAAAATGTGTTTGATGACTCACCAATATATTTTCATTATAATTGAGTTTGAATTGATTTCTAAACTATTCTTAACTAATTCTGTACATCCTAATTCCACATTAAATAAAGAATAGTTAAAGGTAAACAAATGTATACAAATATAGAATGCTTACAAAATAAAATTTAGTGGATGAACATTGAGTGAATGATAAAGTTAGTTGACAAATGCACCATACTTCTTTAATTTAATGACGTTTTTGAATGTAAACGCTTGGAAATATTAGATAAAGTTTGTGTTAATCAGTTTTGTCTCAATTATCAATAATATAAACACCAAATTCCTCAGAGCCCTACTTCAATGCTAAGTTTGAAGTTAAATGTACACTACGGACTTAAATATTGCATTCATTTATTGAAGTTTAGCAAAGTAAAAGAATTAATTGTCTCTCGAGAAGTTGCTCAATTTTTGTGCTCTTACATCTGTGATCTCCTTAATGTGTCGGGATGATAATTTCACGCTTTTCATTTGAAAGGGCGCGCTTCGTGGCATCTCAAGAATTCGCGGAAAGTTATCCATTCTCTTTACTTCAATTCTTGATTTTCCATTGCCAGATTCAGTTTACGGAGAAATGTCGTTGTGAGGACTTTCGAGACAAAATTCTCGGAATTCACCTTTTAAACTTCGGAGTGAAAGCGCAAGTCGGTAAGAGTCTCTCACGTGTATTTTCGCCAAATAAGGCTTCTAGCAGGTCAACTAGACAATATTGTCGGACAGCCCAAGATAAATACTTCGGAGTAAACAGAACATTTAGAGCGGGAACAAGGCAAATAGATACAGATCCGCGCAGCAAATCGCACATCAGAACAACGCAGCTGCCAGGGCGATGAACGCCGTAAAGCGTGGGCGACGCTCAATGAACAGACTTCGCCGCAGTTACAGTTTCCCAGCCTCGCTCTTTTGTTTGTGTTAGGCCACTCTGTTTTGTTACTCGTCTTGAACAAACTTCTCGCTTGCACACTAAAGGTTGTTCGTTTGTTTTGATTATCACGTTGTTAAACTCGCCCTTACTCGTTACCTTCAGATGGAGCGGAGGATTTCGCAGCCGGTGGAAAGATCGCAGCGGGCAGCACCGCGCGCGTGCGCCGTTTCGCCTCTTTGACGCCGAAACAGTTTCCCTTGAGTGCTGGATAAAATAAAATGAGTGTTGACGTGCGAGGTGGGGGCAATCAATGCATTTATTGTTCTTCCCACGGGGGAAGAGGAATTTTAATAAATTGCGTGTGCTGCGGGGCAAGGAGGGTCCTAATTGGATAATGTGATTTTGATGCTTGCCTGTAACGATATCGACGTTCTTTGTAACAACATTATGTCTTAGTAATATACGAGTGGAGTCTCATTTTCAAGATCCTTACGGGGAATAATAGCATCTCGCTAAAGTAATTGGCAAACAATTCTGGGAAGATTCGAGACGAGGTTAACTAGTTACACTCTTCGTTATAACCCTTCAATTTTCTCAAGTCTGAACTCTTGTTTTGCTCTTTCTCCCTCGAGTCATTTACCTCCGCCGTTTGAACTTTTTTCTAGTTCTCATTAACTCAGAATATCGGAAATTGAATATCGGTTTATGAATGACGTAGCTTCGCCCACGAGATTGTTTGTTCGGGTGATCGGCGGTGTCTGCCACCAGGTCGGGTGGATTGAGAGAAAAGAGGAGAGGAGAGGTTAGGGAGAAAAATCGGGTTCGACATTGTCAGGCAAACCTCTACATTCCATCAATCTGCCGTTATGATTCCCTCGCAGCAAATATTCGGCCGCGGCGGAGGATCTCCGACTCAAGAATTCCGAGTGCGCCTGAGGAATGGTTCTTGAATTCCACTGATAATATCTGTTGTTCTTGTTTACTCTTTACCGCTTTATCCAGTCATTTTATAATTTCTTGCCCCGAGGAAGTTGATGTTCCTCTGCTGTTTGCAATAAAATGAAGCCCTCGCCTTCCGCTACGTGAGACCATCGTCTTTAGGTTTAAGCGTGCGGAGTGTGTTGCTTTCATACCTGGGTTTTGAGATAAAAATGAGCTTCTAATTACTTTGATTTGAGGAGAGGCAAAACCCTTGGAGAAATTACATTTCTGGGATGCTCGATAAGTTGGAATGCCGAGCTGGCATTCATCTGGAGCGCTACGATTCTTGAAAATAGGCTACCGACAGATGTTATTAGACTCTCGTTTTCTTCCAAGTAGCAGGGCGTTATTAACAGCCTTATGTGACCTATTTCTCATTCTTGTTGGTCCCGCATAAATTAGGCGTGCTATGTAAATCTCTAATTTCTAAACTGTTTTCGTTGCATCAAAAGCATATTAGGTATTCAACTGCTCGTTGGAACGAATTAATTTATTCCAAATATTCTCTTTTGTTCATATTATATTAATGTATTTCTTTTTATAGTTCAAAATATAGAGAAAAAGGTGAAATATTGAAATTTGTATTAAAAATTATAAACCATTAAAATGAAATATTCATATAGGAAATAACTCTTATCGCCTCATACTTTCTGATCCAAATAGTATTAAAACGGCTTTTGTATTTTATGTGTCGCTGAAACAAAACTGAAATACATTAGTTACGATAAATTTCCATTTCTTGAATGCACAATTGAAATTAAATCTTTTCCGACCATTAAGTTTTAACTAACATTTTCTACACTCTTCGATTATTATTATTATTATTATTATTATTATTATTATTATTATTATTATTATTATTATTATTATTACTGTTAATTTGTTTTGTGCAGAGATTAAAAAAGGAATTTCTCCTTATTGTTTCAAGCGAGGTTTGAAAAATTATAAATTTCAGCATTGTAGCTACGACTACAAACTGAATTCTAATAAAACTTTTAATTACTTAATCGAAAACATGTTTTCGAGATAGATAATTTCTGCTTTTACGTTTTTACTTTATAATTTGTATTTGGTGTTAAAAAGGATTCTAATTTTACATGAATATTTGAAATTTGTCTCTGGAGAAAATGTTTTTCACCGATTTCCTGGAAAACATTTTCAGACGACTTAATATAAAATTCCATTACCTCTCACTCGCTGTGCTAACGTTATTTCAATGCATAGGTAATAAGTAATCGTTTCTTGGCTTGTGAGTTTATTTGTGTCGTGAATACACGTTCTTTGAAAACTTACAACCGTGATCTCTTTTTATGAAAATGTTGATGTATATGTGCGAGTTCATGGAACTTCCTATGGGCACTCTCCGAACCAAAATAAAATTTATTTCTCTTTCGGGAGTAGCAAAAATCACTAAACTCGTCAAGATTAGAAAGACACCCGGGTTCGGTAACATTACAAACAAAGCATTCAAAGAACTTCAATTGCAACAGCGATCGACAAACAATTAGAAAGTGAGAGCAATATTTTATGCATCGTTAAGAATAGGATATGAACCTTTTTCATGGGAACAGAGGGTTATACTTTCATTCGGCAAATCCTCCAAAAAATATCTCTAAGCAATTACAGGCCCATCAATGTAGTACGTGCCTCAGTTCCAAATACTTTCTTGTTTAAATGGACACCAAATATAGTTGATGGAAATTTATTAAATTCCCAGAATCCTATTGGGTTTCGGACCTAACCAGGCAAAAATCAATCAACTGCTGCGCGTAGTAGAGCATCTGATGAACGGATTCAAAGGAAAAACACATACAGCAGCTCTCTGTTTAGATAATTTACAAGCTTTGGACCGAGTTTGGTTGGTACCATGGACTAATATACAAACTACAAATAATTGGTCCGCCAAATACTACAAAAAATAATTCATTTCTCAGAAATGGGTTTTTCAAATTAAAAAAAAAAGATGTTTTGTCACCGTTTTACTCAATCCACGCAGGCGTCCTTTAAGGCCAAGTTCTTTCGCCGAAATTTTTTTTCTGTTTTTACAGCGATATTTTCACTTCATATGCTAACATCAATACAGCTAATGATTACATACATATTATATTTAATTATTTAAGTTAATAATTAGAATTGAAGAGAATTGGAAATAACCCCTTGAAATCAGTCTGCGAAACTGGATTGCCGAGGTGGCTAAGAGCGTGTACCGACTCAGCGCTTCCATTCGAAGGATCACGGGTTTGAGTCCCGCCTTGGACGTGGTTGTTTGTCCCTTGTCTTTGTATGTGTTATCGCGGAGTCCCTCGCGTTCTGCTGACCCCAGATCATAGGAGCCATGTCTTCGTATTCCACGTTTGCTAGAAATTTACGGCATGTGAAATGGACATCATAGTATTCAAAAGTGGTTTGATAACGTAAACACATGAACGGTTATATGCATTTACACATGTAGCATTTGCCCCGGATTTTTAGGCACGTTGCTAGCGCAGATGTGCGACAGAAATGTATTCGCGAAAGAAATACGTCGAGAAAATAATCCTTTCACAACAAACTGCGTGGGGGCGCGAGAAGATTTTTGTATCGTAAATCTTTGCAAATGGAATGAGCCATTTTGGTAGCAAACGCCTAACGTGTAAGTTACCAGATGTTGGCGATATGTCGCCATAGGCTCTTTGGAACCAGTTTTTCCTTCTTTAAATTATCTTTTTCCTGACACTCTCTTCAGACCGCACCAAATGACGGATATTTCTCTCTCGAGTCCATTACGAGATGTGCAGAAAAGCTGCAAGCGAGATCGCGCAATAAGGGTAAAAGTGGTCGAGGCACGCGGGTGCAGCGGCGAAGGGCGGGGGCGGGGCGAGGTGGGTGCGCAGGAAGCTGCAACGGGGATCCGTGAACAGTTCCTTCCCGTGCGCGGTGGTGCGGAGCGGGGCCGCCGAGCGGAGGCGGGGGCGGAGGAGGAAGTCGCCGACACAGCTAACGGTCGAGGGCGTCTTCCTTCCGCGGGCGGCAGCCAAGCGGTCTGGCGCGGGAGGGGGGCGGGGAGGGGCGGGGACGGGGGCGAAGCGGTGCGAGATGGGCGATGGGGTCCTGGGAGGGAGGGGTGGTGCGAGTGAGGCGTGGCGGGGCTTGGCGGGGTGGGACGAGGCAGGGCGCCATGGGGCGTGGCGGGAGGAACGAGTTGGGCGGGGCGGAGCAGGGTGGGGCGGGAGGGGTGGGGTCCGGCGCCGTGACGTCGCCAGATAACAGCGCGCCAGCGCACCGCCGCCTCGGCGTTGTTGGCGTCGTTCCTCGCAGTCGACCCCTCCGTGGGGGAAGTGTGCCACTCTCAAAAAAAATACAGCCGCGACTGAAGGAATTTGCTTGCATTCCCTTTTCTCCTGCGCGTAATCATTTCATTCGCAGGAAGGGTACCTAATGTGAGGGGCTTTTTGTTCCAATTTGTCCCAATATTTCAACTCGTACCATATACATTCTATGCACGAGCCATTTATAGTACTTGGACCTCTACGAGTCACAATTCACGGAGAATTTTTTAAATTTTCTTGGGTATTCTGGCTACGGTTTTTAATTTACGCGTACAAGCAATACATATTGTCAATTTTTATTTTCCATTCATTAAAATTAGTCGGTGTTAGTCAGAATGACTTTATTGAGAGTGAAATCAAAACGTTCATTTGCATGGACTGGGGAGGTCCCAAGTAGGCTAACATGTATCAGTTCGTCCTTTTGATCAATCTTTTTCACTCAAAGTGATGATATATGGTGTGTTGATATAAGTGATCCGATGTCAACAATTCTTAATTGTAATTTCATTTCATTTTAGTTGACTCATTTTCATTAATTCCCTCTTCTGAATCCTTTTGCTACGTATGAAACATATTTCTTCCACTAAATATTTCTTCTCATAGCAATATATTCCCAAAATATTCATCGCTGCTCTGTCTTGTATTGAAACACTTCCGTTCTTTTACATTCAAGCTCTAAATCCGGCTGTGTTGGATAAACTCACGTACTGCATCGACGATGTTTATATGAGAAAAGTTTCCTATTTCACTTACAGCTTATCCGCACTCGTATACAAATTTGACTGTTACATTTCCAAGAAAAGTATGATGTATCATATTTACATTGTAGTCATAACTGTGGAATTACGTGTTGTTTCTGGAAGGCATACTGCTCAGCTAGAACCCTAGTATTTTCTTCCGGGTGAATAGACACTGAGGACTGCACAGAGATTATAATTAACATTTTCTTCGCATTAATCGTTTCCGATATTATATCAATGTAATCAATAAACCGACATTTTGCTGCATGGCTGTATTCTCGCGTTCATCTGCAAGTCTACAATTTCGTTCGTCAATGACACATGTGCCAACTCAAACTTTCGCCTTCGTCAAATTCCAACGCTGGAACATATCAACTTGATCTTCCTTCCTCTTCAAACGCCATTGCGCAATCCTAGTAGCAACCAGAGCCACAATCAGTGCGCTCGCTCTCCGATTGAGGCATTCCTTTTTCCGCAATTACGCCGTGTTCCCCAGCATAGGCGAACGCTAGCAAGCATTTTATTATGAACAGGCGTTACCGAAGCAGGTTTGTGTATTATGCGTATGGCGCGAGGTACTCAAGCAGCGTCGGTATCAGCGTCTGTGATAGCGTCGGCGTCGGTGTCAGCATTGGTGTTGGCATGGCCGTCGGTTTCCGCTTTGGCGTCGGCGTCGGCGTCACAGTTGGTGCTGCCATTGCTGAGATTAGCGTCGGTGTCGACATTGGCGTTTGTGTCGGTGTCGGCGTTGACGTCGTCGGTGTCCACATTGGCATCAGTGTCGGTGTCGGCGTTTGCGTTGACATTAGTAGCAGCATTGGCCCCGATAACGACGTCGATGTCTCCGTCCGTGTCAGTATTGGTATCGATATGGGGTTTGGTGTCGTCGTCGGTGTAGGCATCGAGGTATGCGTCGGTGTAGGTGTCTGTGTAGGCGTTGGTATAGGCGTCGGTGTAGGCGTCGATGTCAACGTTGGCGTCAGAGCCTGCGTGGCTGTCTGGGTTTGCTTGGGCGCGAGCGTCTCCGTTGCCACGCCGCGGTGCTGAGGCCCTGCCCGCCGCCGCTTTCAGATGCGAATCTTGGGAAGCGCGTCGCCATCGCCGTTCCTCGCGTCTCCCCCTCCTCCTCCGTACCCGCGGACGACATTCCCACCTAATAAACCGCGGACAATGTAGCCGCGCATGAAGGCTTCGCGAACGCGGCACGGTTATATAGCCCATAAAATTGCCGCCTCGAATGGCGATATTAAAAACCATTCGTCTGGGGAGTATTTTGATTCTGGCGCGCCTCGACTTGCAGAATGGCAAGTTCTGCCTAGACTGTATACGACTTTTATTTATCTTCCCGAAATTTATGTCCTCGCTCCCCGCGTCGGAATGACCTTCCTTATAACTTACCTGGGGAATAGTCGGCGAGGGACCTGCAGGCGGTCGTATCAGCTTTTCAATTATACATGGCCGTTGATTAGCTGGCGGATGACAGGGGGAGACGGGGGTTAATGGCCGTGCGGGCGCGGGCGCGGGTGAGGCGCCGCGAGGACTCGTCGAGCGCCGCCTCGCCAGCCGCTCGTCCGGCGCTGCTATCGACCCTCGAGCCTCCGGCGGCGGCGGCGGACGCCCACGCAGGAGCGGCGGTCCTCCGCACGCACGCCCGCCTGCCACGCGCCGCCTTCACGCACGCCCGCCTCGTGCTCGGAGCGGTCGCGCACGGCTGCCTCGCCCCGCATCCCCTCGCCGCGCGCATCGCCCCGCCCTGCGCGCACGCTTGCGGCCCCAGCCCCCAAGGTCACGAAGCTGGCGTTCCGGCGGGGCGGGGCGCTTCGTGGCTGCTCGCCGTCGGTTGCGGCCCACGGTTCGGTTCGTCGCCTGCCCTTTCTTCCCAGCGCTGCTAATTCGTTTAGTTACACTTGGGTTGCTGTCACCTGGCTGATGACAGCTGATCAACTGTTGCGGTTTCCTCCAATCGGTTTCCTCACCCCTGTGTCGTCACCGTGATGACGTTTTAGCGTTTTGACGTTTTAATGAAAAACCAGGATAATACCTGGTTTTTCATTTTTTCTTAATTCGCGTCCTCCGACCTTCACTTCCGAGACGCGTCCTCCTTTTTTCATTCCCCGATCTTTGACGATCGACTGGCGGTTTCGGCTTGTGCACTTTCTAGTACTGTAAATTATAGTTCATATTTAAAACTATATCGTTCTATCTTGCCAGAAATCTATCGATAAAGTAATTGCAATTTATTTTGAAAAGCTATACTAGAACACTCAAAGTATTCTTTTTTCGTCAACACCTAAGACTATGCAAAGTGTTCATAGGTATTTCTGTAAAAGTTAGCCCTATTCGAATTCTAGGCCTTTTAACAATCTAAGCCATCTTACTTGGTTGTATGGTTAAATGTAATACAACATGTACAGTAATAAGTTCTTATGTATGCATAGAGATGAAATCTCCGGGCATGAATATGGTAAGTCAGGACTATCGCGTATTGTCATAACTCTCTCAGCACAACACTTTGCAAGGTGCTTCATTCGTGAAATTCACAATAGGACGTAGTAATTTTCTTTAATTTTCACAATTAAGCCAAAGAATTCCTGCAGCTTTTAATTCCTTACTACAAAAAATGATGCAGTGTGACGACCTCGACATTTATGAGGCTACTTGACTTATTTCGAATAAAGACCAGTTGTTGAAGGAATTTTCTGTGGATAATCGTTGTTGAAATTCTCTCAAATGCAAAACAATGTAAAAGTTTTTCTCTGTTCGTGCTTGCGTGTTAGTTGTTATGGTCTAATAATAAAACGCTTCAAAATATCACGAACGAGAACAAAGAACAATCTTTTCTTTCCCGTTGCTCTTTCAAGACAATCCCTTTAATGACAAAACAGGCGCGGACGAAACTTAATCCTTGGCTTCGGAAATACAATTCTTAACAAAACATCCTGTTTTCGTACTGTCACGGAAAATAATGTTGCGAGTTTACTCAACGTCCCCAACGGCGACGATAAGCAAGTTGCGTGAGTAAAGGATGAGATTTGCTCCGCGCAACTTCCCGCGAAGGGACCGGGGAATGCAGAAACCGCTCCGTTGCCGCCCGCCCTCGAGACACCCGCTCGCTTGCGCGTCCTCCCAACCTCCCGCCCGTCCACCAATCCACCCAACCTCCTGCCCGCCCGCCCACCCACCCACCCACCCAACCACCCAACCCCTCCTGCCCGCTCACCCACCCACCCACCCACCCACCCAATTTCCCGCCCGCCTACCCACCCACCCATCCTCTCGCCCGCCCACCCGCGCACCCACTCGACTGACCCAACCTCAGGCCCTCCCTCTCTCTCTCCCGCCCGCCCGCCCGCCCGCCCGCCCGCCCACCCGCCTGCCCGCTTGCCCGCCCGCCCGAACGCCTGTCTGCCCACCCGCCCACCCACCGCCCACCCAACCTCCCGCCAGCCCGCCCGCCCAAACCTACCCACCCACCTTTCCGATCACCCAACCACCCTCCCGCCCGATAGCCAAACCGCCCTCCCTTCCTCCCTCCCGCCCGCACGCCAGCCCTCTCGTCTTGTCGCCCGTCCGCTCTCCCAATGATACATACGCCCGCCCAACCGCCCAACCGCCCGCCCGCCCGCCCGCCCGCCCGCCCGCCCGCCCGCCCGCCCGCCCGCCCGCCCGCCCGCCCGCCCGCCCGCCCGCCCGCCCGCCCGCTTGCCCGCCCGCCCGCTTGCCCGCCCGACCGCTTGCCCGCCTGACCGCTTGCCCGCCCTCCCGACCGTTTCTCCGTCGTCTCAAACACCCGCCCTCCCACCGGGTCAACGCCTAGTAACCGCGCTGCACTCCCAACTCCCACTAGCCGTCGCTGTGACCCAATCTCCCACCCTACCGTTCTCCCACCAGGACGCCCTCCACTTCCAGCCCACCGTCCTCCATGACGTTGTTTCTCATCCTCACCCCTCGCCTCCACAGCTGCGTCGCACCGCCGCCTCCCACAGCCTCTCCGGGGGGTTGCCCGCAGGTCTCTCTGCCTGCTGTTCCGAACTTCTCACTCCGGTTCTCCAACTTTATCAGGCGCTTTCCTTCACGCTAGGTTTTCAGCTCTTGTAACTCCTCGTTTTCGTGATCTGTCTTTTTCCACTTTTCTAATTCGTGTCCCATCGCTCAGAAATCTCTTGCATTATTATTTGATTTGATTTATTTTTTGTCGAAGTATTGTAAAAATCGTATGTGACGTTTACGGGAGAAGTACAAATATAAAATTTAATATTATCATTATACAAGTTACTATTATAAAAGTTTCAGTTTCCCACTATCCCCCTGTCCAATTTTCAACATTTTCTTGAAAATTACTAAAGGCATCTCATCGGTCCTTTGTTTCCTCGCAGTCCGTTCCCGTATAGCTCTCACAACAGTTTCCTGGCACTCATCACAGTTCTTGACACGTCCGCTACCCTCCCCCAGAGCCAGTAGGATACACGCTACTCCACAACGCTTCCTGCTTGTTTCATCGCTCAGCCCGTCCTGCATCGGCACTGCTTACTCTGTTTCCGCCCACCCCTTCCTTCGTCCCGGTCCCCGGTCGCCCGTCTGCCCCGTCGGTCCGTCACCTCTGGCCGGCGCGCGCCCGCTCTGCCTCTGGCTGCCACGCGGAGGCGGGGACGGAGGCGGGGCGCGCGAGGCAGAGCGGCAGGGAAGGGCCCCTGGCCCTTGGGAAATCTGCGCCCACAGCCACACACCGGGGCGCGAGGCCCGCGGTTCCGGCCAGCGCGTTTATTCAGGAGCCGGTGCCAGTTTTACGGCCAACTTTCCGTCTCCCGCCCCCGCCCTCGGCCTTGCCCTCGATGCGACGCCGCTTCCTCCTCTCCGTCCCCCCTCCCCCGCCCCGCCCCGCCCTGCCGGTGCGCCGACGCGACTGGCGTCCCCCGACGCGGGCGGCACAGCTCGCAACTTATCATACTTTTATGCAGGCGAGGCGCAGGCAACGGACACCTCTGGTGCGCGGACCGAGGGCGGGAGAGGGGGTGGAGGGTGGAACGGGGAGAGCACAGCGGGCTGCTCTGGGACTCGTCGCCGTGCGACACCCTGCACGTGCTCCCCGGGGGGCCGACACCTACGCCCCGGCCGCCCTCGCACCGACAATTGCCGTCGCCCTCCCGACCCACTCTCCCCCTCCCCCTCCTCTCCTTCCCCTCTCTTTCCAAGACTGCACGCGGCGTTCATTGTCTCTTCTATAAAACAGCCACTTAATGGGGAGTGGACCTCCCCGAGGGTTCGGTCCCCACCCCGCCCCCGCCTCCGTCACCGCCCCCCTGCCCGCTCCGTCCTTGCGCCTGCCTCACCCCCGCCTCTTGCCCTGCTGTCCCTGCCTTTCCCCTGCGCTAATGCCTTCAACGCTGCCAGCGCCACGGCAGGCTCTCCTGGAACATCCTCACTTTATCGTAATGCTTTTTATCTCCAAATCCTCTAAATAGCCTTCCCATCATCCTCTTCTCCTCTCCTGCTCTTCCTTTTCCGTCACTTCTGACATCTCCGTCGCTATGGAGTCTAGAACTACAGCTATTCTTGGGTTATTATGTTGCACCAAGCTGCTCAAGAGCCACAAACGTACGAAATATTTTATTTTTAATTTGATCTTCATACACTTTCAGTCTACATATTTCTATTATTTTTCACATTACTAATGTTACGCAGACGACTGTTTTAATTATAATTTTTCTTCGCTATTTTGTAGACATTTTTGGTGTCAACATATTTGATTATTCACTACCAGATTTAAAAATTTTCCGAGTTTCCTTTCCTTAGTTTTATCGTAATTCCGTGACCTCCTCTTTATCGCGTGTCCTTCTGTAAATGGTTCCTTTTCCACCGCCTTCCCCCAATCGTTTCGATGGTCGTGGGCGGAAGTCCGCGGCTGGAGCTGGGCGGCAGGGCGGGGCGGAGAGACGAAGAGGAGGGAGGGAACGGGGCGGGGAGAGTCTTGGCAAGCTCTCAGCGGGGGCTGTTTTCTGTCGGGAAGAACTCTGCTGGAAGCAAGGAAGCTGGCCGATGTGTGTTTCTGCTAAAAGTATTGTCGCTGGAAAAACGAACCCATTAGGAGTTCGCGAGCACGGATACTTGCGTCAAGTGTGTTTTTCGATCACGTACGCCGGAAATAGCCATTTGATCACGCGTCAAGAGGCAGTGGGATCGTGCAATAGCCTCCCTAGGAAATTAGTTTTTTTCAGGCATTGTATCCAATTTCGTGTGGATAGACCGTTCCGTACTGTGAGAATACCGATTGGTTCATAACATTGCGTTTTCCACAATGCAAAAATATAAAACGCACATTGTGAAATGTTAAATTTTACGTAAACGTTATTTCGTGTATTGAGTTGCATGTGTGGAATTGTAGAGAAGACTAGGACTCTTTGGAACAATGATGTGGTTGGCACTCGGGTTCCTACATCAGTCACATAGGTTCCATAAACCCCACTTTGTGTCACGTGTGTTTCACAAACCATCACACTTTCCACAAAAGTTTCAGTATGTTCAGAACAAAGATTATGAACCCGTGAACTCAAATGTGTGTTAGAGTCAGGAAAATATTGTTTTCGTACTTCATTCATTTTCTTGTGTAATACTGGGAAGGAAAGATTTTGCTTCTTTCCTTTTTCAGTCGATACCTTCACTCAAGCTGTTGATTTTCGTGGCATTTTTTAGTTCTGTTTCATTGTCAATTCTAGGGCCATCGTAAAACAAAAATCTAGTTCGGGGCTGGTTCGCACTTTTCAATTGGGACTGATTGGCAAAGTGTTAACCAGACTCGTCCATCGCGACAATTTTGTTCTAGAAGTGGTCACTGCATTAGTGGTGGCCCTTCTGCTTTGCCGTGCTTGTCTATCGCAAGTTCAAGCTCTCTTTAGCGTGAAACTTGAATCAATAAATAAGTTCAGTGTTCCAAAAATTGACAAGAAGCTTTTATAATTAAAAGATATGAAAGTTTGAATAAAACAAAATTGAAGACCAATTTATAAAAATGTAAACTTGAAACGACCAAGACTACTTCAGTTACCAATGTGAGAATGTTCTGCAAGACTAAATGGCGATTAACTTGTTTGAATTTATTTGTGAACATAAAACATAGAAAATTAATTCATTCTGAAATTAATTATTACTATACTCGATCACGGAATTGGTGTATCAATGTATCCCAAGGACTTGGCCAACCAGTCCCGCAAGTGATGTTAGTTGGCATATTTTGACTTCATGATTTTTATAGTTTGACAGTCAAATATTCACGAATAAAACATAATGTAGCTTAATAAATGTAGTTTCCATTGATACAATAGAAAAATGTATCAAAATTGAACCGAAGTTGTGTAAAATTAAAATTCACAACTGAGACTAACCTGTCCCGGTCTCCTCTGCTCTTTATATGTTGTAAAGTTGTTCATTTTACAAATTGGCTAAAATTGTGTGAGGAAATATGTATATGTTATTGTCAACAATAATAATAATAACAATAATAATAATAATAATAATAATAATAAGTCTACTCGCAAATTAAAGTGAAATTATTATTTAATGTTGTATAATCACCATTGATATGTAGATTTCTCGCGTAGAATTTATAACGAAGTGCCTAATTAGTAATGATTCAAGTGAGACTATATTTGAAAAAAAGTTTCATATTCTGAATTGGTATCTTCATAATGCAGAACTCAGAATAATATGCATTTTTAAAACTTCTACATGGTTTCAAAATTCTTCGTAGTCTCTTCTTTTGAATATCAACGTATGTGTGCAAAAATGTTTTATATAGTATGAAATATAAATAATACAATGTTTTGACGAAACGACTACCATTGACAATGATTTGGATTATATGGTTGCAAAAACGAACCTCAATGCGTATGCATACTGTATTCCCGTGAGTAACTATGCTCTACTATGATTAAATATTTCGAAATACTCCTATATTGTATGTCGTGTATGATTAATGCGGAAAATGGCAGTACGAATCAATTTTACTGGACGTTTTAGTAAATTAAAAATCACATAGAAAAGTAATTGAAAAGTTGCCAAATACTTTACTATCAAATAGTGCGAATGCCAGAAAAAAACGCTTTTAAGATAATTGCAAAGAACACAAACTATGGCGTTCCTTGAGAAAATGTGACTCGTACTTCTTGTTCTGGATGAAAAAAACCAACACTCAAAGTTTTCGCTCCAATTTCCGATGGAAAATAAACTAAGTTGAAAAAAAGCGTAAAGACAAAACCGCAGTCACAAAACTGCTGTCACAAAACAACACACACCTTTCGTTTCCACGCTATTACTAGTAAGGCACCTGTTCATTTGCCATTAGTCAACGTTTCAAACGACACTAGAAGTTAAATAACCCTTCCAGTAGAGATTCATCACCAGCAACCATGGTGGCAGCCCCTTGCCAGCCCTTTGTTATTCGCCGTCCCAAACTGAGCCAACTATTGTAATTTTGTTACATTTGCGGGCAGAGGGAGGAACGAGGGCCGAGCCGGGTAGGACAGCGCGCGAGCTCCAAATTGCAATTCCAACTGGCGGCGCGCGCGCACAGCGAAGTACGGATCGCCCCCCCCACCCGCCCCGCCCCTCCCTCCACTCCCCTCCCCCTCCTCCTCCCCTGTCCTCCTCTCCCGCCTCCCCTCCCCTCCCCTCCCCTGTCCCGTCCGTCCCGTCCTGCCCGGTCCTATCCTACCCTGACCGTCGCGATCCGTCCCGTCCCATCCCGACTCGTCCTGTCCCGCTCCATCCTCTCTCATCTCTTCCGTCTCATCCAGTCTCGTCCCCTCGCCCTGCCCTGCTCCCGTCGTTCCAGTTCACTCGCTCCGTCTTGCAACGTTCCATCCAATCCACTTCGTCCCCCCACGCCTCGACTCACCTCTCTCCGCCCCGCCTCTTCTCGTCCTGGCCTTCGTTCTATTCCTTCTAACATCCCCACCCTCTCCTGTTCCCTCCCAATGTTGGCCACCACCCTGTCTCCTCCGCGTAGACCCCCTACAACTTCCCGCCCATGTCAACCCACCCCACATTGTTTCGAACCGACCCGACCTGAGCCATCCCACCTTGCTTCGCCCCACTCTGTTCCACCCCGCACTGCCTTGTCTCTCTCCACTCCGTCCCCCCCCCCCGTATCACCATGCCCCGCCTTACTCTTCCCGCAACACGCTGATTCTGCGGACGCAGCGGGGAGGGGCGGGATGGAACGGGAGTGGGAGAGGACAGGGTGGATTGGGGCGAGGCGAATCTGGACGGAAGGGGGAAGTGGGCGGGAAGTGGGCGGGGAGGGGCAGGGAGGGGCGGAGCGGGGTGGCGCGTGGGAGGGCCATGGCGAGCGGGTCCTAACGGGGTCGTGCGGCGCCGGGCGGGTCCGAGCGGAGCTGTGGCTGTCGGTCTCCGGCGGGGCAGGCGTCGCACGAACGCGAGCCGGCCGCGCGGGGCTTTTGTCAGGATGTGGCCCATGCGGGTGTCCGCCCGGCCGCGCGCCCGCGGATGGCTAGCATTGTGGGAGGAAGTGGAGGAGCCTCGCATTGTGACGGCCGTGTGGAATAGAGCAGAATGCTGCATTAACTTCCGGGCTGAATAGGGCGCCTGGCCACTCGCACAAACGATTAATCACACGATAAACTATGGCGTCGTATCCTAGCTTTTTGTCAGTAACTTCAAATCGACTCCTCTAGGTTTATCACGTAAACTGAGCTCTTATGGTCAGGTTGAGTAATGCATATGTTATGTCGGTATGAAATGAATTTTCATGTTTAAAATATTACCTTCATTACGAGTGCTGAACTTTGGCAGTATCATTAATGTGATAATTACACGAAGAGAATTTTGGAAGTGTAACTACATGAGAACTAGTTCTCGAGTCCAATGAAAGTCAATTAAAGCTCACTTGTATTCAAATACCTACTACCAGGTCTGTATAATTTTCTTTCTCAATAATAACTTCTTGTTTAATGGTTTTCGTAATCTTCAGTCAGATAATAAATTTAAAGATTCACGCATAGGTTGTTTAACACTTGTTCGCATCTGAGGCTAGAAAAATGTCAGTTCAATAGATGTTACTAATATATATTTTCCAGAATTAAGTTGTTTTTATCTTATTTCATATGTGCCAAATTTCTTTCTCATGCATTTTAATAAAAACATCTTATTGTATTCTTTTCTAGATTTATATAAATTAATTTCTATTTTGTAATTATATCACATTGAATTTCAAAAATGTGAGAAACAGTTCTAAAATGTTACTCCATTTATGAAGTGAATTTGCACAAAGTTCATGAACCAAATTCAATTTCGTTAACATCCTATTGCATTTAATGGAAGGACTTCTTAAGTTTTGAACTTCAAATTAAAAAATTAAATACATCTCGCGAAATAATACTGAAATTCAATTTTTTTATATGAAAAAATTATTTTATTTATTACAGATATAATTTTATGTTGTATGCAGTATGTAAATATGAGAACATTAGAGAAAAGTACGGTGATATAGTCAATGAAGGGAAATGAAATGTGAATTCAGCAAAAATAATACGGCCACAGCACGTGTTTCAGAAAGCCTTGCTACGAGAATCAGATTGCGTGACGTACCGTACGAGTACGTGGGTGGGTGTATGCGTGTATGTAGCCAGGAAATCAACGGCAGCGGCGGCGGTGGAGGTGGCAGTATTAATAAAAACACGGGCGCGTTGCGTTGCCTAAAAGGCGACGCCCACCCCCCACTCCTGCATTAACTTCCGTCAGAGCTATTTGCCCTCGCACGCGGCGCCGTTACGCAGGCCGTGAGCGGTTATGGGTATTTATTCTGGTAGAAACTGGCCGCAACCGCGGTTACCATGCGTTCAACGCGGCTTTGTACAGTGGGTCGCTATGGCTCAAACGGTTTGTTTTTCTATAATTTCATAGTTCCTCTTTCAACGAAACGACAAAATTTAAAATGCGAAATGTCTTGGAATAATTACGTCAAAGCAAGCTCAGGGCCAAATGGTATCGGTATCTGTAATATCCACTGTGATTTTAAATTGCCATTGGAACCGCGAGGTTGGGTTTCTGAACATGGTGTCATTTTGCGGGAAAAAAATATAAATTATCATTTTCGAGTATCAATAAAATATTGTACACCCAATAAGAGAGTCAGAACCTTACGATTGATTATATCGGGCTTCCGGGATCATCGACGGGAATGATCGTTAGTCCCGTATGTTTAGTGCATGCTTTTATCACAGGAGTTGGTGATGTTATTTTTCCTCTCTGCATGGTGAGATCCGGCGTTGACCTAAACATCGGCTAGCGGAGTATTTTCTATTCATATAACTTCCACCAGTGGGCTCCGCCCCATTCGGGAGAAACTCTAAGCTCCAGACTGACCTCCCTACACCGGTGCATGCAAGCGTGAGTGTGTGTAAGGGGAGAGGATAAGACAAGGAAGAGGAAGGAAAGATCGCAGGCGGTACGTGCCCCATTTGTTAGAGTACTGCTCCGGCATTCTCCTGGTGTTGATCGGATAAACTACAGAAAACTACCAGCCAACCAGCCGGCCAATGGAGTTCACCTTCAGACAGCGGCTGAATTCGACCTAGCTATCTAAATAGTAATAAAAATCCTGCCTCGAGTCCTAGGGCCTCCCGGTCAGAAACTTAGCAAATTCTGGCTTGGGATTAATGCATTGCCGTCATAATCATGGTGAAATTTTGTTCTCACATGATAATATATGCGCAAAGTACAACACCTGACTCCACACGCTAAACGCACTATAATCCATAAGAAATTATCAAAGTGGAAGTCGTCGTCAACACCAAGCGCATCACTTTCGTAGGGTGCCCACGTTCACCTCTTTGACACAAGTATGTTTTCCCCTTCGTAGCGCCGAGGGAGCTGCTTCAAACCCTATGTATCTACAGTGTGATATTTCTTGTTCATATTGTAATTTCTTACTAGAGGCATATTGCAGCAAAAATGAATACGGAAAACTTTTGGCTTGGAATCCAATTGGTCTTCCAAAAATTAGCGATCACACTTCTAATGAACAACATATAAAATACTATCATGTAACACAGCAATAAGTTAACTAGTTTAACAAAACCAATCTTTACGAATATTGTTGTAATTTAATGTATATAAATACCACAGTTTGTTATGTACCAGTACCAAGAATATAATACTCCATTTCCATAATGCAACACGTGAATGGCAAATATTTAATATCGGGTAGACGCGTCCTTGGAACCTTACTGTTCCATGACGTTAGCTGTGTGTAAGCAGTAACGCACTTAGAACGAGAATTCAGTGGGTACGCGCAGAATAAGAATGGGCAAGATAAAGCAAATAAATATTTCGATTTTCAATCAAAATCGAAACTGTTTCGTAGGTTTGGGATACTCTCTCGAATGGCGTGAGGCTGCGGAATTTTTTTTTCATTTTAGTGCGCATTGGAAATTATTAATATCGACATGAAAATGGTATTACGAAAATATTGAATAACACACAGGCGATAACATATTAAGAGACTCGATGTCTTGTAAATCTCGGCTTTCGCCGCAGTTTACAAACTCGGTTATCGGTTTCATGATGATAGTAACAATTACATATTAACTTGATAAATTTCAATTTTGTTCAGTTTTAATTTTATATGACAATTTTCTGACTTCGTTCGAAAAATACAAAATTTGTTTCTCATAATTTACAGCTTCGCAAACTATTTTCATTCCAACGCATATTGTTTTTGGAAACCAGGAATTTATAGCACTTGTTTTTTACGTGTATTTCTTTAAATTAGGTAGAACAATATATGCTTTTTATTATCCAGGCAATCTGCAATTCCGTTGATTGATACGTGCGGGCAAATTTAATTTCTAGAACACATTTGCGTATGAGCGCCTCGCGACCCGTTTGGGCCACTGTGGTGAGCGCTGGCTGCAGTGTGGCATGCGTGCGAGCGAATGCGCTGCCCGCGCCCCAGGGACACCCCTTCAGCTTCGTTGCGCTGATATGAATGCGCCGAAAAGGTAACGGTCGTTATCGTCACGAAAATAACCGCGTGTTTGCAAATGCCACGCCCTGCAGCAGAGTGCATCTTGTAGCCGTGGCAGACCGAACTGGCTCGCCTGCTCCAGTGGAGGCGATTCGCACCCACACCTCTGAGGATTCCTCCGCAAGAGAGAAGGAAGGAAAGAGAAAATGGAATGGAAGAGGAGTTAAAGAAAGGATGGGGATTTCCTACATTTAGAATAGCAGAATAACCCCAATGTAAATACTCGTAGTATATTTTCTAGTTCAAGAGTTGGAGTGCTGAAGAAAACAAAGATCACATGCGCGTCAGTTTTAAGAACGTGGGGACAATTTGACAATTTATAGTCCCGAGTTTCAAATATAAAACCTTTTAATTACTGAAATTTAATTTCGTTATAACGGTGATAAATGTCGATATTAAGAAACAACCGTACATTTTTGTGTATTTCGTCGTGGAAATAAATATCTGTACAATAGATGCCCAAAATTTGAAAATTGTAAGCTTCTATTCGATGAGAGAAGTACTTTCATAACTTTTGAATTAAAAAGTAGTTTCTTCACATGGTTCCAGCCGTATAAATAACAATCGACTTTGAATTCACGTGTGTGTTGGTGCTATCTGTATTGGATAACGTTTTTGTTTCTCCCTTTCATGAACTCAAAATCCGAAATGTAATTCAATAAAACTTATGTCTCATTTGATTAATGGCAATGCCTTTAAAAACCACGTTATTTATATTTTAAGAACTGTTGATGGAAATACTTTGAGATAATATATTATCCAGAATAATTTTCCATACTTAATGCTACTTCCAGACAGAAAATTATTCAGTTGAACAAACACGAAATTTTTAAGAATATTTTCAACATTATAGCTTTTTCTTGAATTTCTGGTGTAGAATTAGCAGCTGACGTTTGTTCTGTTACTCACAGTTTCGTCACAATTTGACCTCAATATGAAATAGATATGAAACTATTTTCCTTCAATTATAAACGTAAAACAAGCTCTTTAGTACATAGACGTTGTGTCTTTATTGGCTTATTTTCCCCTCTCCATCTTAAGGTTTCTGATATAACTTTTCTACTATGATTCGCCTTGGCATTGATGTTTACCATCATTTGGTAGGTACTTTCAAAAGACCTTACACAGTCTTTCTATTACATTGATATAAGACCTCAAGTTTTATAAAAACGTGGCATTTGCTGAAAACAAATTCCTTAAATATTGGAATTTTAATTGCCTTAGGCATATTCAGAACATTAACACAAATTAGTTCAAAAATGTTTTCGTTGGCATTTTGCATGTTCTAAATGTCCAGTATTAATGATGTCACTTATTAGCGTTAAATTCTCTGACAATTATTTATTTATTTATTTATTTATTTATTTATTTACGTCAAAAACAGTTAAAAACTGTATGACGTGCTAAGTGGGGAAGTGCATACTGTGCACGTTTCCAAAATTCTGTGATCCCTACACTAAGCCATATACTACTTGAATTTTGAATACAGAAAAAGAAACACTCCGATGCAATAAATTCCATTTCCAAGGATAAATCAGCAATAAACTTTGGGCTCTTATAAGTTGTATTTCTTTATTTGCAGTAATTCGAAATTGTTGCAAGATTGCTAAACCTTTTCTGTAAAATCTTGCCTCAAAACAACTCTCTGTTAAAATCTATCCTAACACTCCACTTTTATAACTTATTACCCTGTAGTTAATGATAAGATTTCACAATACAAATTAATAGTCGGTCGTCAAATTCCTATTTTTTTAAAAATCATGTTTAAAAAGCTTCAAAAACACTTCTTAGAGTATGCCTTTAAATGAATTTTAGTGTGATAGTGTTGAACTTGAAAACTCCTTTAAACGAAACATTATTTTTTATACATAGTACATCATTCTATTCAGAAGTGAATGAAGCGTTTGAATGTTGGACTAGCAAAAGTAAACGGTATTTGCTTTCTAAATTTGGTTTCGATCGCATTAAATCAACAAATTAGTATTTCAATCCACGTCATTCAATGCAAATATTTAGAAAGCAAATTCACTCTGTGTACCGGACTATTCTATTTATATTTAGACGTCATGCTTCACCAAAGTTTATATAACATATATTTCGAGACTGAATATCACTTATTAATTGCGGGACTACTCAATTACATTAAATATTGTCCGGGCTGTTAAATTCATAATTGGGATATAGAGTTAATTTTTTATATTCTTTTATTTGAATTTAAACAACATATTTTAAATATTGAAATAACATTTAACAGAATTCCAAACCTGGAAAATGGTTGGAGAGTAATGAAATTTAGCTTCATTTAGCGACAAGGAATTTGGCGCAAATATATACGTATAAAATAACAAAGGATATTTACGCAACAAAGCTATCCTAAAAATGTGGCTTAATTGTAAATCACGTTTGACACTAGGTTAAAATTTGAACATTGAAACAAATTAAGTACGATAAAGCTTATTATGGCCGTCAGGATATCATTTTTCCACTTTACGCAATTTTTCCGAAAACTTTTTGGTTTACAAGGGGTACACGTGTCTACATCCGCCGGTAGATGAAATTCCCTCTACGACGATTCAGCTGGTAAATAACTCGCAAAATGGCCTTTAGCCCTCAACTAGACTCTCGTGTCGTCCTCTTGGCTACCCCTGGGAACGCATGTTAGCTGCGAGGTCGACCCCTCTTAACGAGAGCTAACATAGGTAACTGGGGTATGGCGCGAACGCCACTAGGCGCCCGTTCAACAACGATGAACATATAACCACACCCTACGCGCTGCAGTATTTATTACCAACCCTTTACAACACTTGGTAACAAAAGCATTTGATTGTTAGGCGTGTTGGTGAAAACATGTTGACTAGACCTAATATTTGAAGTGACACGATGGCATTCTTGGCCTCCGCTGCTAGGGAGTAATCCCAACAGTTTTGTGGATTGTTGCAGTTTTAAAGGTATGAACGGATAATGTGAAAGCTGCAGATTGTTGCAAACTGTCATTGTATTTTGAATCATTTAACTATATAGTATATGATTTTCAGAGTTATTTGTCATTATTCTACAGAAATAAAACTCCTTTCTTGTGATTTCTCAATTTAATTTTTACTGTTCAACTCGCCAAAGTTTCGGTCCTGATTTGGACATTCATCAGGGCTATACATCAAAACACAGGTTCAAAACAACTTATTACCACACGTGCAATTATATTATATGTTGTCATAAAGTAAATTGACAAGTTTTCTTATAACATTCAATTTTATCTAGATTTTAATCACAGAAATAAAGTATAATTACTTTATCTCTTCTAATTTTTGGATGTTAAATTACAAAAATATTCGTGAAAAATTGAAATACGGGGTATTCTTTTTTATCACATTTGTATTTTATCCATTTTTACTTTCTCGGCTTACTACGTAAGAGGAGGAGGTATTGTAATCGTGAGCCGGAAATCGGCAATTTTTCATCAGAAAACCTTTTTCTGAAACCAGGACCAGGAGACGAAAAATTGATTAAATATTGTTCCCCTCTGTTAACTCTGTCATTCGAAAATTGCAAAAGTACAATTTTGAAGCTAAATATTTTGTCTTAAATGAAATGTTCTAAAAAATCAAATCTTTAAAAAATGTGTTAGTTTTTTTAACACCCAGTAATTTACGCGAATTTTTTACTTGAAGTTAATGTAATTTATATAAAAATTATTTTCTCAAAAACTGTTTCAATTTTTTTCTCGAACTTTTTTGTACATATAGAGGAAAATATGCTTAACAACTAGCGCAAGTCTCATTTTTGCTGAATCCTGAATTTTTTAAAGTGGTTAAAGTTATACGTATTGCGAGAAAGTATGTGCTATTGTAGCACCGCTAGTTTATTTTATGTAATCAATTATTATGTGTATTAGAAATTTAGCCCATTGCACTTCACAAAGAATTCCAGATAGAACCTTTAATTAACTATGTTATTTTTTATCCCCCCCACTTTCTCCAAAAATATCGAAACATTTTACCCGAAACGTTTAACCTCTCTAAGACATTGCCAAAATCCCACACACAAATCCAGTATTAAGAACAAATACCGATTCAAGAATACGATTCTAAATAAGTTCTCAGATATCAATCCAATGTACAGCTATCATGTGAAGTAACCGCTACCATCCCGGGAGTAAGAAATTTTATTGCAAGTAATTTGGCTCAACCCTCTCCCTCCCCCGCTTCTAATCTCACGTGAGATTTTTCAAATATGTATTTTTATTGTAAATATGGTAATTTGTGATTGCATATTGATTTATTTAAAAAACATAATTTGCTTCATTATATTTATTCAAGACTAGATATGACATCTATTTAGAAAATAGATTGAATTACAATGAATATTATAGCACTTATAAAAAGGCTCCGTAATTTTTCTTTAAAATTTCTGTAAATATTTAGGTAGAGATTTGTCTTATTAATAATAAAAAGTATGGTAACTTTTGTTAGATTATTTTTCTCAGTATACTACTGAGAAAAGTATGCTACTTATTGTAGCATCCACATAACCGCGGTAAAAATTATTGTATAAGATTTAGCCATATTTTAGTAAAGAAACGTGTTTTACTTAAATTGTCTCAATTTTCTCGCAATTTAGCACTGTTTCTAGCGAAAAAAATTCGTGGTATTTGCCTAGACCCCCCTCTCCCCCCGTAACATAAGGTGAGATTCGCTTGACACCTTCCCCTTAATTTATAGATGGCCGTTATTGAACTGTGCAACTCGTACACGATTAACAGTAAAAATTAAGTACCCAAATCACAAGAACTGTTTTTAATTAACATATTAGAAAATATTTAAAGTTAAATTTGAAAATCTTTATAGGCTTACTATTGTACGATTATTTTTACGAATACCAATGTGTATATAAAATAAAGAAGTTTTGTGGAATATTTCACGAACAAATAAAATTAAATGTTCATTAAATTGTTATGTTAAAAAATTACTACTTTTTTGTTTACGACATTTTAGATCCGTTGTTGCTATCTGTATGTATTATGCGATTTTAAATTAAAAGAAGAATCGGTTACCACAGCTTTTAAAACAAATATATGTGGTTTCAGTGAAATTTATAGATTCAGATTATTGCATTATTCTCGATTTAAATGCATTCATAGCTATCACTCATGCAATTCTATTGTTTAATTTTACATCTCTATTCTGAAAAAATAGGCACGGACCTCTTCTCTCTGAGAATTATCCGAACGCTTGCTGCAACCAAGCCGACTTTCGGAACCGTATCGCGGGATGCAGGTGTGCGTGAAGGTCACGTTACACCTGTTCGCGTGAAAAAGCATATTACACCATCTTGCAATTCACAACTTTCCTTTTTCGAACACATTCGAAGAGAACTGTGTAAATCTCTCACATTTTTCTGGGAAGCCGGGCGTCAGGTAAGCGGAGAGGCGGACTACATAAAAGATTAAGAAGCTTTTATCACGCTACGCTCCGGCCGATGGAGAGGCGCGCGTGAAATATTCAGAAGCCGCGCTAGAAGCCGCCTTGAAATGCCTGTAACATTCGTCAGCGCGCGGAGGAGCGGAGAATTTTGTGGCGAAGGGAATTCTTTAGAGCCTCCGAAGAAATCATGCTGCAGGAGAGAGTGAAAAATGATCACTGAATGACTTGTTTCGAGTGGTTTCATATAACATGAATGTTAAATGAATTTATTTGGTGGAAAATGTAATGTTCATGACTCACGTATGGCAGCCTAGTATTGGCTAGTATTAGACGAACCTCTACGTTCCTGTTCGTAAGAAAAAATTAAATTTCATCCTTAATTTTATTGTAATGGCCCTATATTTTAATTGGCTGTATATGCTAATCAAAATTGAATAATATTAGTGAATCCATGATATCATTGGAATGCTTTCAGTTGATCCAATCGTTTTAAAATAAAATAATATGAAATAATGTTCGACTTTAAGAAACATATTCTATATATTATTTAATGTCATTACTTCTTCTATTTGCAGGTGAGTGAGAAAGTACCTGAGCCATTGCCTTACCGTTGAACGAGTTTCTTGGTGAGTTGAAATAACTTTATTATTGACTTTCTTCAGAAAATTGTTTTAATTTCAAACGCATTCTTGCTTTGTAATGTCATTGCACTGCAAACTTAACTATTTCTTTGAAACATGCCTACATTTGAGATATCTCAGACATATTTTTAAGTGACTGTAAAACAATACATCCAAATTGCATTTATTCTGATTCTACTGCAATTAGAATTAGTGAATATATAAAAATTGTTTGAAATTAATTTTCTTAGTAAACAAATGCATGAAAATGGAAACTGTATTCGAAAAATAATGCAATTAATGAATGAAATTCAAATTCATTTCAATTCTCGAACTGCTCTTCATTTCATAGAAAAGTAATAGGTACGATCTTATTAGAGACATTACTTTGTTGTCAATTAATTCTCTGTATTCGTCTTAGATAAGACGAGTAGTGTCAAGATAGTTCTGAAGATTTTAACAAACTTTATAAATACATTTCATTACGCATTTTACGCATTTAGTCATTTTTACAACCTCTGTGAACGTGACTTGTATAAAAATAAATTATATTGTACAATCGTTACAAATAAAAATGTTATGAAATAGTTTTAAAAATAAAAGTATATTCCGGATTTAAAATATATAACATCGCTAGTAAAATTTTTATAAATTTTATTTTTGAAAAATAAAAATGTATAAATTCTACAAATTTATAAATTTTGAGAAATATTGCTCTCATTTCTTGGTAAACCATGTGCAAACGAAAACTGAGACAAATTTCGTTTTTTAAGAGATCGCAATATTCGAATTCATCTAATATATGAAGAAGATTTTAAAAAATGTCTGTTCTAGGAGTAAACATTGACAGCTAGAAAAGTCCTTGAGTGCTGCCAGCAATAAAAATACTTTCGCTCTCGCCCTCTCCTTCGCTCTCGCTCTCTCTGCTCTCTAAGCCTTGTCTTGCTTTCCCAAGAGAAGCTTAGCAGGCGCGGCGCAGGCGGCACACTTACACTTAGAACTACTCCAATTGTGATTCGGTAAGGGGCTTAAGAATAATATTCCCCAAAGAATCCAACCCTCGCCTTCAGTTCGACGTTGATACAATGCCCGTAATATATTATCGATCCCGTGAGGAATTGGTTCCGACTTGTGTTTGCTATTCGCGTTGCAGGGGGGCCGCTTTAACTGGCAAATGAACCGCTTATCAGGTTGGGGCCCAAGACGGCCGCGGCCGTGGATTTGCGTTTCCGGGCACGTCGCTTCGCCACCGCTCCGCGCCACGTTCTCCGCGCCACGTTCAGTGCGCCACGTTCCGCCCACCACGTTCCGCCCGCCCACCCGCCTGCCTGCCTCTTTCCCCTGGGCCTCTCCTCTCCTGCGTCGTCCGCTCCCGAGAGGCTTCGCAAGCCTCGGGGCGCGCGCAGGCGTCCTTGGGAAATCCCCCCCCCCATTTCCCGCTAAGTTTTCCAACTAATGTCACGTTTTGAATGACTATATGCAAAATAACGATCATAGAAGACATGTTTTGCAATTTTAACATTGCACATTTTAAAATTAAAGGAAATGCGGACTTTTTTAGTGAGTTTTCATCCCTAAATTATTAACTTACAAAGTTAATATAAACTTTTTAATTATGTATGATTTGGAAAAACAAAACTCTTGGATTCTTTTAGAATCAAATAAAAGCTAATGTGGTGGCCGCAGATTAGCGTGTTGTTATGGTTATTGAGCGAAAAATAAGATTAAACTGTGGTTCAAGTAAAAGCTGATTAATTCCATTATTTATCAGACGAGAGCATAAAAATGGATGTATTCAGCATGTTATAGGTGTTTTCCTGTGTAATTATTGCTCATAAAATGAACGACAAATCAGAAGGAGAAAAAAAGATCCGAGAATAGTTGTAATGATGAGAGAATCAATATTGAAAAAAGTGGCGCAACTGTCAAACAAAAAATCGTGTACATTCAAATAGAAATCGAGTTGAAATGTATTGAAAACAAATAATAAAAACAATAAATTTTAAAGTGAAAGACAATTCGAAAAGCAGAGGAATCTTGGAAACATGATGTGCGAAAATTCCTTTAAACACGCAGTGGGACTGCGCACGAATGCCTGTGTACGGACCAACAAAGAGCTTTTCTGATTAAGCGCCTAAACGTCGACTGAGTTTCCGACGACAGACCGACGAGACGAAACAGAACGATCGGCGAAGAGAGGAAAGAGAGGAAAGGGAAAATAGGGGAAGGAAGAGCGTGAAAAAAAACGCCTACAAGAACCGATTTCGTTCTCGCCAATTTAATTCTGCAGTGAGGGACAATATAACAGGTGCGACGGAGCTGGCGCGCGGTGCTCTCCAGTCAGGTCCTCCATCCCCACCCCCACCCCAACCCATCCCACCCGTTGTTCTTCCCTTCTGTCTCCTTCCCTCCAGCGCCGCCGACCCACCCCAGCTCCCTTTCGTCCCACTCCTTCAGGGCCCGTCCGTCGTCACTCTCGCCCGTTTGCATCGGCGCGACACCGCCGGCTCCTTCCCTCTCCGTCCATACGTAATTCATGCCAAAAGGAAGATTTGGCGCAAAGAATCGCGGAGTTGAAAGCGTTCTGTAGACAGAGGAACGTTTTAACGCTCGACAGCGCACACCTGGCTCTCATTATTCAGATATTGAACTGTTTATTTATGATCTGCCTCCGTCACCGTGTTCCGTGAGTCTCGCGTCCTTCCCCGCCCCCGGGCAGAAGCCACCATTAAAAGTGCCGTTCGCGCTTTCCGTGCGCTTTCTTTGAGGTTGACTGACATCGTGCGGCAGCGCGCTGATTTAATTTCCACCCCCCGGCCGCGTTACCACGCCCCGGAGAGAGAACGGAGACAAATCGCCGTGGCTTGGCTGCGGGAGGCAAGCGCTGAATATTAGGCGTAGAGTAATTGTTAATCATTGGTTATTTCACCTTGGCGAGCGCAAGAGGGAAAATTTCCAGAATAGAAGTTGTCTTTCTACTCGATTAACTTTAACTGCTTGGCCGTTAACGCAATATAATTAGCAGCATGGATTCCTCGCCACCGAGCGCGCACATTGAGTTCTCCATCATTCGTATTTCTTTTTTCCTAAAAAGGAAATATGTATGGAAAGGCGGCGAGGCGGAATGGGGTATTTGAGCGTTGTTTAAAATAACGCGGTACGTGCGTGGGCGGGAACGAGCCGGGCCGCTCGAACGAATGCGGGGGCGAGTGGGGGTGGGACTGGGGGTGCGTGTTGGGAAGCGAGTGGGAGTGCGAGTTCGGGTGCGAATGGGGGCGCGAATGCGGGTGTGAGTTAGGGGTGCGAGGTGGGGAAATGCGAGTGGGAGAGTGTGCATGGGAGAGTGGGCATGGGGGAGTGTGAGTGGGGGAGTGTGAGTGGGGGAGGGGAGTGTGAGTGGGGAGGGGAGTGTGAGTTGGGGGGGTGCGAGTGGGGGTGCGAGTGGACGTGAGCGAGTGGGTGTGTGCGAGTGGGGAGAGCGAGTAGGGGCGAGGGTGAGGTCGCGGGGCATGTGTTGGGGAGAGGCGGGAGGAGGCGGGGAGAGGTCGCGGTCGCGGCTGTGGCCGACGCGGCGTGCGGCGCGGAACGCGTTGGGCGCGGCGGGGGTGGTGGGGCGGGGTTTAATGATGATTTAGTGGCGAGCGCCGACGGAGAAGCCCCGACACTCTCGGAGCTCCGGGCCCGCGTTACATGGCCAGATAAAGTCACGGATTTACGCAGAGGTGTGAATGGGAGGCTGAGCTATGGGGTCAATAGGAAATGGAATGGATGGCGCGCGAACGGGCCAGGGGTGAGGAGGGAGGGTGAGGATTGATTCCAATATACCATAAATCCAATTCTGGGGAGCCGGGCGAGCGTCTGATTTCCACACGTAGATTTCGCCACGGGCGCGCGCTGCGCAGAGGTAAGGGCGTGGGCGAAGGCAGGGCCTTGCGGCGCGGCAAGCACTCTGCGTGGGCGGAAGTGAGGACGGGGAGGGGCGAGGCACACGCGTGAAGCGACACAACGGGAGGAGCCCAGGTGCGTGAGAGGATATGGAGTGGACGCGGAGGTCAGAACACCGCGCGAGTAGAGTAGTTAGGGTGGCAGATGACGCTCGGGTTTGAGACAGAGGGGTCCATGGAGGGGGTAACGTGATTGCGGGAATATGGGGTTCTATACCTTGCGAATAGGAATCAAAAAGCAATCACTTCTTTCACTCAATCACGGAAATGAGGAAAATGCGGGGGATTGTTCCGGGGAAAGAAATCGGGTAGGTGGGAATGTGGCACGAATTGTGGGGTGGAGGGTGTCTGGTAAGTTGCAAAGTAGGTCTAGCCGATGCACCTGGGCGGAGGGCAAAGGAAGTAGGTGGAGGCGTAGTGGGAGGGGCTGAAGAGGGGGGGGCAAGCGTGGGTGGAAGAGGGTGGGGTGGGCGTGCGGGAGGGCACTAGATGTGCCGGGCGTGGCGAGCGTGGCGGGCTGGGGACGCGCGCCGGCACCGAGTGGGCGGGCGGGTGCCGCCTCCCGTCGGCTCCTAATGCTGGAGTAAATCATCGCCGAGTGAGATGGTCCTCGCTGGCGCGCGCGGCCTGAGCTGCGCCGGACAGTGGGGCGGAGGGGAGGTCCGCGCACTCCGCTGCTCTTGCTTCTCCGCCTCCGCTCGCCCCGCCCACCCCGCCCTCCCAGCCTCCTCCGCTCCTCCCGCCGCGACTCCGCCTTCGCGCCCTGCTGTTGAAGGAAATGAATCACTGCGTTTTGCTGTAGTTGGCTCATTTTGCCCCCGTTGAACGCTTTAAAGCATGTAAGCTTCCATGTATGCTAGTAGGACATAAATGATCTCTTGTAGGGGGAGGTTCGAAATAAGGTATGGTATCCGCAGTTATGCAAGTGGCTACACGGCTCGGAAATATTTCACAGCCTTCCCCACCAGCTTCCTGAAATATTTCCTCGTTACAACTTCTCGCACTTGCCAAATCCCTCGGATTTGAAACATGGTAGTATCTTGAACATCTATCTACGTGCGTCTATCAGGAACGAAGGCCCGTTGCTCGTTGTGTAGGGGACTTAACGTTCCCTGGAGACCTGGAAGTGTACGAGTAAGCCCGTAAACCACGGTCTGGATTCGAAGCTCGATCCCTGGCGCGTAGCCAGACTTCTTGCCACCTGGGCGAACGCTGCTCCTATAGAACGAAATCCCCGGCGCACTTTTGGGTGGAGATCGTAAATGTGGATAGTCGCATTGGTTGCAGACCGGGCACAGCATTGTCTTCAATTCCTTTCACGATATTTTGCTGGGGAAAATGGGGTATAAGGTAAGGAGGTCACGTTTTCCGCAATGTTTTTCGCAAGTAATGACAAGCGTCTGGAAAATTCACGAGCATGTCTTCAAGACGTATGAATAGGCTACGAATTGAAAATAATCTATCATTTATCTAGTGAGTAAAGGAAATTTAATTTTCAGAGAATGGGTCGATTCTATTAAACTATCTATTACCAGTAAACTTATGCATTTTCCCAATAAATAATTTTCACTTTTCATCGTAAACAACCAAGAACCAGACGAACGTCAAAGAACTTCGTGCTCTGCCAACATTTTACATTTCGAAGCAGATATTGTTTTCGATTTCATTGAAGGGTTGTTTCCGGTGTGGTGGCCAGGCGGGGAACGAGCTCTGAAAGCGGAACACGGAAGAGCGTCGCCATCTCGTCCCATGACCCTACCTTTCCTCCCCTTCCTCCAGAAAGTCCGGGCGCCTCCAGCATTGTTGTTCATTAGCGGAGCTCGGCACGGGCTCCACACCGGAAATTGGACACGTTCGCCTCCTTCAGGAAGTGCGCTAATGAGATTTATAAATCGTTATTTATATGGACCGAGCCACGCGCCCCTGCGCTCTAGTCAGCTCCACCCCCGTCCCGCCAACCCTTCGACGCGAATGGAACGCGCTCTTCGGCGTCTCGCTTGTTAAGGGAGAATGATAGGAGGGAGCGCGCAACGGGAGCGGACACCGGGTGAAGAATGCCCTGGCGTATTTCTCACGATATACAGAGGGAATACATCAACTTGTCGGTTTTTTTACTCTAGGAAAAGCAAAGACAGTTTATCTCAATATTTACTCTCAAGATGATGTTCCAAAACGTACTGCTTGCTTCCTATATTTTCCCATATCAATTATTTATCTGAATGAAGATCCGTTTTTGAGAGGTATCAGAATTTTTTCTCAGAGCTTACGGCTCAGATAGTCTCAATGTAGGCAAGTTTCTAAAAGAGCGTTTGCATGTTTTAATTTGTAGCTATTTTATTTCAGTACAATGTACTGTCCTTCTTTGTAATACCTTTATTTATTGAATCATTTGAATGCCATGTAGAAAATTGTTTGAGTTTATTAAAAATCTTCTTGTGCAGTGTACGCCGTACAGAGTACTACATGTCCTTGCTAATCACTTGAAAACATTACAGAAATTTGTAGAGCATTCTAAGGGGAAGCACTTAAGGAAAGAAGCCACAATTGCAAGTTTTCAAACTTATATTCTCATAATATACTATGCGCAAGGACCCCAAAATTACGTTCTTCAAAAGTCACTAGGGGCATTTATGACAGCTGAAGATGAAATTATTGATTTTCAATCAAGATTTCTAAACGATCCCGGATTACACTGTATGGGGCATAAAAATACAAAATGTGGCAATGTCATTCATGAGCTTTGCAATTTGGAATAGCTAACCCTCACTATAGACAAAGTTTACAGGTAAAAGTTAATGACCATGAACTCGGTGAACTTCGTTGCGGGCGAATGTATTGCAAAACGCAATTGTTGAAAGTCGGGCGCAGAAATAAAAGTTTATTTGCATTCCTGCAAGAGATGTGCCGGTTTGCAATCAACTTTTTATATTTGAATAACTCATTTCCTGCCAATCGTAGATAGGCAAATGCGAGGAATATTGACGTCGGTTGATGAACTGCAAATGTTAGTTTTTCATGATTGTTATCAAAATAATACGTTCGATAGCAATAAAGGGTGCCAGCTTCTACTATTACGATAAAATAAAATAAGTCAAATAAATAATAGTTTGTTAGATATGGGTTCGCGGACAAATTTTAAAATAATTTTGTTGTTCTAAACAATTGTCATTTGTAATACTCACAAGTATTAAATATATTTTATAATAGAGAAGTACCACATTAGAACCACAAATAAAAATCAATATTTATTCTCTAATTAAGCATACAACACTTGAAAATTTGGAATATTATTTACTACAAACATCTGAATTGTGTTCTCGAGTCAGATTTGCGATGGAAAAAGTGTCCCAGGTAATGCAAACCTCTGTACATGGCAAAACTACGAAATTCATTGTTTCATGATTTACTTTAATTTTCCCGTGTGAAACATGCTGCAGAATGTGAAAATATATGTATGCGAGGGGCGTGGACCCCAAGAGGAGAGAAGAAATAAAACACGTGAAATATGTTTGTTCTGAGGTTTGGAAGTCCCTGGCCGGGCATCCGCGCCCATGTCTCCGCCGCCGACTCATCCGTCTGGGAGACATTTCTCAGTTGCCCCGTAACTTTGCCGTACAAGTTCCTTTGTCACAATTCTGTGGAGGCGCGGAGGGCAAGAAAAGTACATTTCGCGGAAGACGGGGAATTTGCACTTGTAGTATATAAAGTTATTTGGGCCACAGCAAGGACATGTGATACGTGTGTGAATGCGGGCTTTGCGTTAGAGCATCGTGGACTTGCACACATGTTTTTAGAATATTTTTTTGTGAAAATTGGCAAAGTTAATCCAGAAATGGAGGTTTGGATGATCGAATATAATTCGACTACATAGAATCTGCGACTGGATGCGAAGGACGATTTTAAAAACATTTAAGGTTACATTACTGATTAGTGCGTTTTAATTCTTGAAACTAATTTTCAAAATTTGACTGTAATATTGAGCATGAACATTAGCACTATAAAATTATATTTTTGATATTCCAAATCATTTCCAACTACATTTTAATACGAATGTCTTTAGAAGTGTATATCAATGTATGTTAAATACAGTGTATGTAACACACACCTTGTGAGATATATAATGAATGTACGAGGGTTTTTGACCATTAAATGAAGAGCTTATTCAATTAGTTTCTCTTCTCTAGGTATATTTACTAATATAACTACTTTAGAATAAGCATGGTGGATCATTTTGTTATCGGTTTCTGTAGAGGTGTTACAAGTTTAATTTATATTTATTCAATTTCTTTGTAAACTATGCTTCTAATAAATATGTGGAATGATTTTTAAATTATTTTTCCATTTTTCTTTATGAAGTAAATTAGGCACTGGCTGCTGGTTGCAGGTAATACATAGAAGTTTAATTTAATTTACAAATTCTTATGAGTGCACATAAGAACAACTACATGTAAATCTTTCTGATTGTTTCTTCTCTCCATCTTTTCTTGTGACAGTGGATTTTTGATGTATGGAAAGCATGTTGTATAGAGATGTATCGAAATCAAATGTTACGAAAATGTATTGTTTCTCCAAACTCTTCGCTTTCAGGCTACAACATTCATCAAATCTTCTTTTGTTTCAAAATATTTGAGTAGATTTTAATATATAGATTTAATATATCAGACTGATCTACAAATTTATTTAAACTTATGTGTGTAAAAAAGAGATGGAAAATTGAAGACAACATACAAAGAAAAAAATTGTCGTGGCCCATCTCTCATCAAAGACTGCAAAAACACGATGTTTGGAATAGAGTAATGCGTAAATTTTTAATTACGACTTTTTCTAATGCAGGTTATTTCAAATTGTAGTACGAAAACAAGCTCTTTTTTGAAATATCGCACTCTGTTAAGAAATGTCACCATTTGATTTATTTGGCATATTTTATTGTACGCACTCTTCGTGGAGACATTCGACTCGTGCCATTTTCGTTGTTAAAAAAACATTAGACAATTTCTCGCACATTGGCTCTGTAATGGCTGAACCTGAACCAATGATTGAACGCACATTAGCAAACATTGAGCTTTTGTAAACTTCATATGGAAGAGAAAGACAGTCCGTTGATGTATTGTATATTCAATCTCCAAATCAGACGTATCGACGTCTCTGCTCTATTTTGTTTACCACATGAATGCTCTATTGTGTACATCACACGGCGTTTTATCGAACTGTAACGGCCAAAGTAGAACACAATTCCGGCAAAACAAATTTCAGAATTACATAAAAGTGGGACAGAACGCAGTTCAGAAGACACTGGCTCATAAATAGAAGAGTTCTCTTAATCTAAACGCCGTACAACAATTTCAGCGCCTAACGGGATAGTTTATAACCCTCGCGTTTCACAAATCATAAAGAGATATTTACGGCGCGATTACAGCGCGCTATATTGGGTGGCAGTCCCGCCGCCGCCGTCGTCGCCGCCGCCCTCGCCCTCGCTCCGGCCGTCACCGTCGCCGCGACCCACCACCAGCTTTTTTGCCCGTCACACCTGGAGGGCGGTGGCCTCGCGCGATCCGTCCAATCCACGACTTCGTCCCTCCTGTCTACTCGGGCCTCCTGTCTACCCTTTCCCAAAGTCCCTGAATTACGCACGCAAACACACACTCTTTCTCTCTCTCCCTATCTCTCCATCTCCCCCCATTTCTCCCTCCGTTTCTCCCTCTCCCTCCCTCTCTCCATTTCTCACCCCCTCTCTCTCCCTTTCTCACTCCCCTCTTTCTCACTCTCCCTCTCTCTCTTCCACTCCCTCTCTCCTCTCTCCTTTCTCTCTCCTTCTCACTTCGGTTTCTGCATTTTGAAGATCATTTAACGATTTTCGATGTTGATATCTATTTTTTTTATTTAATTTATTTTAAATCGCTCTGCAACTACATGGTCATAAGCGATCAAAACATGTTCATCTATTGTTTGTTTCAACCGTTATTTCTTATTTTTATCACATACATTAATAGTTATGTAATCTTTTCATTTCCGAAATTTATTCGGTCTCTTCTTTTAAGAATGTCTCTGTTCTCTCTCATTTGACATTCTGCTTTTCTTCTATTCTAACTCGTCTCCACATTTTTTCTATTCCGAGAGTTTCGTAATTACAGGGATCTACGCTCACGACTTCATTGCATCCACGCGGTTTGCTTCTTGCTGTTTTTCTATTGTTCTGCTCCTCTATTGTTACTTTTTCCGGGCGAATCAACACTCCACATCATTGAGTATAAAACCTTGAACTTTTCCTTCCGCATGGGAATCCAGTGTCGTTCTATATTTTCTCATTATATCCATAAGGGCGAATTGATGGGTGATGCCAGAGTTAATTGCCTAGAAAGTTCAATGTCCTCTGCTGGAAAATAGTTACGGCATTCATGACAGGAAACAATTATTATAATCGATTCCTAGGTGTTTCATTTACGATTTCTACACTTTAAAATGTTTAAATCAGAAATCCAAATCTAGGAAATCTGAAAATAATTCTATATAATAAAATATAAGAATGTTTATTAGCTTAGTTGTGTTGGTCATCCAGTCTTATTTCAAGGTAACAATGAACACATTTGAGAAGCCAGAATTCATGTTCGTTTATATTCTTAATCACATCCTCAGTCAGTAAAAAATGAAAACACTATTTTCATATCACATCTGAATATTTACTTGCTTTTTGAACATCCTTGGAGAAAATGTCCTTTCCTCACACTGTTCTCCATTTTTCTTTTCTCTAACTAATTCAGAGATGTATACGTAGGGATAAGATTTGGCCTAAATAATTATATGACTCTCTTTTGTTATTTATGGTAAAATCTTGTTGGTCAAATACCTGTATCACTGAACCTCGCGATAAGTTCGCCCGTTTGAATCTACTCTTCAGTTCAACCTACTCTTTGAGCTCTATCTACTGCCATTATACAACTTTTATTGCTGCCTTCGTCCTCCATTCCCTCTGTCCTTACGGGCATTCGTCCCGGCACGCCGTGCCGTCCTTCACTCTCGCAAATCTTCCATCGTCATTCTGGCTGCCTGCCCCATTGGCCATCCCGCTCGTCCGTCTGCTCTGCACCGCCTCGCGCCACGCAACTCCCCCCTCCCAGACCACTCGCTTCGGCTGCATCCATTTTCCCTTTCCGAGCGAGCGTAATGGCGCTCGCCAACGCTTACTTATCAGTTGATCAGCGCGCCCTCCAGCCCCTACCCTACCCCCTCCCGCTTCATGTTCCGCTCTCGGCACCTTTATCGACACGCTCGCACGAAAATTAGACTTGGCAAAGGAGCGCGATTACCCGTCAGGGAAGACCTCCTTTGGATGAAGGAGTTCTTCAAATGCTTCTGTAATGCCCAATAATATCGAGATTGCATTTTCCCAATACGAAGTTTTCTGTAAAAATCTGTCACGAGAAATTAGTCATTCCAAAACTGTGATCATTGTAAGTACCAAAATAAGGGTTTTTGTATGGATTTCGTGTAAGGCTCCGCCAAGATAATAGTGATAAATATATGGTAATTGTTTTCTACTGTATTAATTATTCGTGATTCATTTATTAACTCATAATCAGTATTCGTGATTACTTAAAAACTAGTAAACTCTACAAGTTTTTTAATATTAAAGAAGTAGTTACTTTAAAATCTAGTTTTATTCTGTATGTTCCTGAATGTTTCTTTTTCACCGTTCTCTTTACCACTTACATTACAGAATTACAACTCAATACACTCTACAACAATACAGAATTACAATACAATACACTCCACAACAATACAGAATTACAATACTATACACTCCACAACAATACAGAATACAATACAGAACCCATGCATTCCCTTGCATTCCTCGACTCTGAGGTAGTTTTATGAAATCTCATCTTCAACGACTAGATAATATACATCGATGGCATAAATAAAGACAACCAGCCTGCTCACCCAGCACTTAATTATTGCACTGTGTTAGAAATTAACCAAATTTTCTTCTATGAAATTCCTTTCGCTACGTTGTAATCCTTGTAGCATTATTGTGGCAAGTGATCGCTATGTTCAGTTTTCATCGCGTCAGTTTATTTCCAATCCCGGAGAATGCAGAAAATGAATATAGATCATTTATCATGTATCTATCTAATATAAATTATATATACTGTACACATGAACTATCAGGCGAGGGAAAGAAAAGAAACGGTTTTGTTAACAATGACGATAAAATGGAAACGGATTGGCAGGGTAACTTAACGTAATAGTTCATTATACGTTGAAAAACTAGCAGTGGAAGACTTTGTAAAAAAATGAAAGGCCCTTAAAACGGAGATTAAACGCAAAATAATATTAATTTTTAAATATTTAGCGTCCGACTGCTCGAGGATGAAACAGAGATAATTGTTTTATTAATATGACGAAAATTTTGATATAAGCTGAAGTTTATGGTGATAACAATGCCGTACATGCTCGCGATGATAATCTTGTAAAAAAACCTTCACATCACACACGACATTGATTATTGGAAGCTTGCAATAGTTTTCTTTCGACAAGGAAATTTGAAAAACAACACGTAGTAGTTTCTGTAAGTCTTCAAACGCAAGAACAAAACAAGAGAACAGCCAAGGCATCGTTTTCCTCGCCTCAGACGAATATGCGCTTATGATACAACGAAAAAGGTTATTGTGTAGGTACTACGATATGAAAAAAATATATTTGATATAATAATTATACAAGTAATTAATTAAAAAGAGATGTTCTATATTCTTCATATTCCATTACTGAGGTAAAAAGTAAATATATTATAGAGAATTTAACAAATTTTAAGCTTTTAGAGCCGTAGCAATAATCCTAAAAGTGTACCGTTTGTGTGTGTTGTTTGTTGATGTGAGTACATCTCATCCAATATCAAACATTCAGACAAATTTTATAGCAAAACATAGGTAACTGCTTTCTATGAGATATTTAATTCTAGCATGTTTCTAATGAACGTGACTCCGTAATTTTAGAAAATGTGTTAATAGGGCTAAAATTTTATAATTTGAGAATTTAAAAAGATTTTATTATCTCTTTGACAAATTAATTCTCTTGCGGACGTCAACTACCTACGCTCATAAGATCATACGATTGTCCTCTCGTATTTAAAGAACTTATCAAAAAGAACCTTCATGCTACTTTTTTCGCTAGCGTGCGTCTCGAAGCTTCATTCAGAATAAAAGGTGCAGTGGAAGATGTTAAACAGCGCCATGGCTTTGCATGAAGCGGTTAACATTGAAGTAAAGCCTTTCCCACACACGTTAATTAAAATGTAATTTCGCAGAAATCTCTCGCTGGCTTTCGAGTTGGTTCGTTTGAAGAAGCAGATTGGAAACAAGCAAAGCACGATGCGGCACAAAGATTTTTGAGAACGTGCCTAACAAGCACAGAAAGCAGTATGCATTCTGTTGAAGAGCAATTAGCTTCATAATAGGTTTCTAAACCTCTGATACTAACTGAAGTGAAGTGTTTTAAGGTAACTGCAAAACAAGGAGTTTAAGAGAATTTTGTATGTTTTTTGTCCTTCTAACGTCTCTACATGCAAATATTTATCTGCAATGTTATTGTATGTAACTTTGTTCTAGGAAACTAATTTTCTCACATATGGTTACATCGTTTTATGTTAATTCTAAAGTAGACCTAATTAAATAGTAAAAATTAAATCATGGTTTTAAAATAAATGTCAGGTAAGGTATATTTCAGAGTTAAAGGAATTTAAATGGCATTCGTGCCATTTGTTAAGGCTAAATTAAGAACACCACTTTTTTCAAGGATATCTTCTACTCATTTTGGTTATCATTTAGTTCTGAAAGGAATACGTTCTTCACACTAGACATTACTCACAAGCACGCGTGTCAATGAAGGGGTCAGCAGACACTACGCAAGAAAGTCAATTATCCTTTCACCGACAGATAAAACTCGCAAGCTCTCGAACCAGGACATTACATACGCACGGAAATTGATGTATTTTTGCTTGTACTAGTGCGTCTCATTACTTTATCGCGCTGGTTCTTTGCTGATTGAATTTTGCCATGCCTATTACAGGAAGCAATTCTTTGTAAATTAAACAAAAATTGGTTCTTTATTCTCTTAATATTTGCCCTTCGATAGTAATTAATAAATTTTAAATGACCCATAACAACGTATTTTGGAATGTTGCAGTTTTAAATTATTTTTTTCATAAATAACAACGCGTTTGTTTCTTTAGGTAGATACAAAATGATGCATTTTTCTTCTCTCAGATAATCAGCAGTCAGATATTAAATAAGGGAAAAAGAAAAGCAGCTTCAGCGTGTTCAGCACAAACTGATCCAACCTTCTAACTTCATTAGAACGAATCGATCAAAGGAAAAAGAGACGAACTTTTAATTCAATTCATTAAAACTTTGTTTTAAATAATTGCTGGAGAATTCGACGTGTCGGGCTGTAAAAGGCTTTTTTAAGTGAAGTTGTCTATAATCTGTATTAAGAAATGTGAGAGTCAATGAGAGCTGAGCCATGACTCTGAGAATACACTTCTAAAGGTGCCTTTTTTCGTGTTTTTCCACTTGTGTAATGATAACCAACCGATTGCTCGGAGCAAAATTAAGTTCTAGGCTGAAGCTATATACTTTGAATTTAGAAAACGGCAGAGAGAAACAGACGCTTACAGTCAATTTCATTTATTTATCAACCTCGCCAAAGACAATTTTTATACTCACAAAGACAACATATAAAATTTAAAATGGTCGATTGGAAATTACGTAATTTCTAAATACATCTAAACGAATTTGTCATGCACTTTGAAGCTATTTCAGAGATTGAACCCAAACATGAGTTCACTGATTCATATCTCAATGTTTCGAGGTAATAGGTACGTGAAATATTTCTGTTCTTTGCCAAATATGCCCCTGATAACGAAAACATCTGTGAACAACACTAGCACCACAAAAGTACATAGTATTTTTACCAAAGTTGATATTGTCCGATCTGTCAGATGTTGTTCCTTGAAGCGTGTATTCAATTTGTTGGAAGCACTTTATATGAAGCCTCAAGATTTCCAAAATTTTCTCAAAAATAGCTCCAAATTGTTTCTTTAATTTTATGCTTGAATGAAGCAATGTTTGCTTATAAAAGTGTTGCAGATCTTATTTTCATTTAAATCTCTTAATTTTCGAATACTTTAACAATTAAAAAAAAATTAACTTCTCCAATTGAATTATTGGATATTTATTTTTTCTTAATCAAATATATTATTCATAACATTGTTTTTAAACAATTTCATGTACTTTTTTAAAAACATTAGGTGTAGTTTTTGCGTAATTTTGAGTGAAATAACATTTTCTTAAGAAATACGTCAATCAGATTTTGTCATACACAATTCTACATGTTTTCTTGATTTTTTTAATGGTAAAGATTTCGTAATAATATGACACAAGTACTATTTTCATTCAAATATCTAAAGTTTTGTAAATAGCAAAAGTTAATTGTTTGAAAACTTTTTTAAACCTTCAATATTAAAACTACAAATTTCATAGAATCATCCAAATCTTCTAAAAATAGTTTTAAAAACAATTTAATGTACCCATTTTTATTTGTATGTAATGCTGCGGAAAATTGATTTCGAGATTTCAACGGAAATGCACGTTTTGGGCTCCCCTGACACTGAAAGAGTTTTGTTTTAAAAAAACGTCCGTCCGTTCGTCTGTCTGTCTGTGTCTGTCTGTCTGTGTCTGTTTGTCTGTGTCTGTCTGTGTCTGTCTGTCTGTGTCTGTCTGTCTGTGTCTGTCTGTCTGTGTCTGTCTGTCTGTGTCTGTCTGTCTGTGTCTGTCTGTCTGTGTCTGTCTGTCTGTGTCTGTCTGTGTCTGTGTCTGTCTGTGTCTGTGTCTGTGTCTGTCTGTGTCTGTGTCTGTCTGTGTCTGTCTGGTTCGTGCTCCGTCTGTCTGTGTCTGTCTGTCTGTGTCTGTCTGTCTGTGTCTGTCTGTGTCTGTCTGTCTTGAAGTCTTGTCTGTCTGTGTCTGTCTGTCTGTGTCTGTCTGTCTGTGTTCGTCTGGGTTCGTGTCTGTCTGCTCTTTATGGTCATAGTTTCTGCAGTCATCAGGAACAGCAGCTGTATTTGTAGTAAGGTTTCATCACCTGTGTCTGTCTTGGTTCGTGTCTGTCTGCGTTCTGTGGCTCAATTGGTCATCTGTCTCGTCTGTGTCTGTCTGTGTGTCTGTCTGTGTGTCTGTTCGTGTGTTCGTCTGTCTCCAAAGCTCCGTCTGTCTGGTGTTCGTTCAACCTGTGTTCGTCTGTCTGCTTGTCTGCTGTTCTGTTTGTCTGGGTTCGTTCGTTTGCCTGTCTGTCTGCTCTGTCTGTTTGTCTGTCTGTCTGTCTGTTTGTCTGTCTGTCTGTTTGTCTGTCTGTCTGTTTGTCTGTCTGTCTGTTTGTCTGTCTGTCTGTCTGTTTGTCTGTCTGTTTGTCTGTCTGTCTGTGTCTCTGTTTGTCTGTCTGTCTGTGTCTCTGTTTGTCTGTCTGTCTGTGTCTCTGTTTGTCTGTCTGTCTGTGTCTCTGTTTGTCTGTCTGTCTGTCGTCTGTGAAACACGATAACGCCTAAACTCTATGTAGAATTTATCCCAAACAGAGTAAACCCCGGCGATCTGGCCTCGTTCAAAGCTCTGCGATTCTCAAATACGCTCGTTAACGCTCGTCGTTAATACTTACATCAGTGACGAGTAGTTTAGATTATTGCATTTATAAGTACGTGTGCTTCTGATGATATCTGATCATGTTTCTCGAAAACTCAATAGTTTTCTGTGAAAATGACCTCAGATTTCCGCATTTTCAGAAACTCTCAGGTATTTTTTAAAAACCAGCTTCATATTTTTTCTTCAAACTTTATCTTTTGATTTTTTAAAAAATTACACTAATGCATTTTTTAAATATCTCCGCGCCTTTAATATGCAAATTTCCAGCAATTTGTTTACATTACTGCATTAGTGAGTGCAAGTGCTTCAAATGACGTCCAATAACATTTTTCAAAAACTCAAAAGATTCATGTGAAAAAGTGCTTCAAATTTCGTATTTACACTCACGTTTAAACGCCATTTTCTTAAAGACGGCTCTAAATTTTTTAACATAAATTCCCTTATGGAACAAGGTTTTACTCTTCTACTATATTCTTAAAGTAATACTTCGGTTCGGCAATTAGGAAACCGAAAAATTGAGAAAATTAAAAAATAATATAGTTTGAGCGGCAATAGATGGCAACTGGCAATAATGTGTGGCAATTCCGAAACGCTAGCCCAGGCCATTAATTAGAAAACTGATTAGTTCAAGAAAGTCTGTGATATTCTGTAGCAGCCCTAGTTTAAATATTACAGCAAATCTATCGGGGCATTACGGGCGTGACTCATACATGCATTCAATATATAAGAAAATCGGGTGCTACTAATTTTTTTATTTAGTTACTTCTTTCACAGTTTTTATTATAATAAACAATAGTAATACATGGAAGTAAAACAGCATCATTCCTCATTGAAATTAATCATAACTACAGGTGGTACAGAATGGCACAGACTTTCTGGTAGTAAAGTTTTCTAATTTCCTTTTTGTAGACTGGTACTGTACAATCTTGCCCCTCCTTCTTGCCTGCTGCCATCTATCGTCCCCCAAATTACGTTGTTTTGAAATTTTCTCATTTTTTCGGTTTCCAAGTAGCAGAAACCAAATATTAATTTAATAATATTAAAGAAGGCTAAAACCTCGTCCTAAATACCAATTTTCATTAAAAAATTTTCATTAAGCATTACTGTAAATGCGAAATTTGGAGCTCTTTTTCACAGGAATCTATTGAGTTTTCGAAAAACTTCATTTGAAGTAATTTGAAGACTAACAAATGCAATAATGTATACGTATTGATGGAAATGTGCATATTAATGACGTGAGAGATTTTTCAAACTAATTATATTTTTATAATTTTTGAAAAAACAAAAGAATACACCAAAATGACCTTTACTTCATATTAAACAGTGCAATTAGCACTATCCATTGAAAAAAAAGAAAAAAATGGAAGCCGTTTTTGAGAAAATGTTCGAGAAACTAAAAAGCTTGCGTCACACCCGTGATAGCCGATCATGTCCATGTTAAGTTGCGGAAACTAGAAATTCCTCTTTTTAATGCAGGTTTTTTAAGTAACAACTTTTTCAGGAAATTAATAGATATTAACGCTAACTAAAAGTAATTGTTAACTAGTAGCCTGTAGCAGCATAATAGCTGCAGTCGAGTTTGTGGAAAATCGTGTCCCGGTGCAATAAATTTGGCTATTGTGAAACGGACACCAAAGCATCTTTCTTTCTTTCTTGTATACTTCACTGTATACTGAGAAAGCAGTAAAAATGAGATTATAATCGTGACATCAGGTAAGAAAAAATGCAGATTATAAATTCAATCTAATATTTTCATTTTTCTGTCAAAATAGAATCTTTGTTTTTGTATTTCTTCAATCTTCAGGATATCTAGGAAAACCATTGCCACCTGTCACATGGCCAAAGGATGCTTAGTTTTCCATCAATGTGTAGGCATATATTCGAAATTAGTAATATAGATTAACGTAATGTGGCTTGAATAATATAAAGAATTCACAAAGAACGTATTACGGTTGTGTTAAAACGTTGTAGCTAGACAAGTTCTATTTCTGAACTGGAAACAGCATTATAGAATCTACCATTTTATTTTTTTTATGTGAACAAATAATAAAAGTTCTTCATGAACTGTAATTATATATAAACGTGATTTTGACGATGGCTTCAAATTTCAATTATTATTGTATTTTAAATTACGATTTATTAGAGTTAACTGTAACAAAGTGAGTGAAAATTTAATGAATCTCAATTCTTGAGTATTTAATGGTGCCGTATTTGTGGAAATTTCATCAACTTAGCTTTCCTTTCCTCTGCTAGTTTCAATTCAATTGCATCGCCGGAAAGAGGCTTGAGTCGGATGATATTTGTTTATTCTAGGTATCTACATAGCTTTTCCCATCTTTCATTAAAGAATGTTTTTTTGTCTTCAAGTGCAGTTTTGTTGACCAGAAGAATTTCATTTGTTTTAAAATTTTGGCGATTCTCAAAATTAAGTTTTCGCCGGCGTGTCCTCTTTAACGTTGAATCTTTCATTAGTAGTTTTGCCTAATTTTGAGTTAAAATGTAAGGGACCACATTTACATTGTGAATATATTATAATCCAATAAACACCTTACGAGCATATTGTGTGATTGGCACAGAGGTAGCGCGTACAGTTCTCTACCTCAGCGCCCACGTTTGAGTCGCAGCCTCAGTAAATCCTTTTTTTCCTTAAAAGCTTTTTGTTAAAAGTGGAGCACAATGCATTCCATTCAGTGGATATATGCCAATTTCGTGTAAAATTTTGAAATTTCACGAAATCAAGATATTTTCAAGTGATGAGTCAAGATGTTATAAAGTTTACTAGAGTTTAATAGAGTAAAAACGTACTAGGTTTGAAGTTACGATGTGATGGTATTACGTAACTGTTACCAATAATACGAGAAAGTATTTGCTGTGTATGACCACTTATTTCGTTTTGTCTGATACTTTATCATGGTCTCTCCATCGGGCCTGCTGGCCGCTCCCTACCGCCCGCTTGCACTCCGGTTCCGCAGCCTGTGCGCTGCGCTCATCCGCGCCTTTGCAGCGTTGCTCATTCCGGCCGCTGCAGCGCTTTCTGCCCTTTGGCCGGGCCACCCCCTGAGGGAGCGGGTGCTCCTCCCAATGAGGTACGCGGGCGGCTATTGCCCTCGCGGGGCGGCGCGCGACCGCGAGATTGGACGCAACTGTCCTCGCGCCACCGCCCTCGCTGCCCAGCGCTCCTTTTTCGCCGGCGTCCTCCTCGCGCCCTCCGCGGCCCAGCGCCGGCGCCGGCGCCGCGCCGGCCACCGCCGCCCCGAGGGCCCGCGCATCCTCAGCCGCCGCACAGTGGCTCCGAAGCTTTTCCGCAGACCATGCCGATGGAGCTACACGGATGACATGGCGAATATTATTCCTATCCATTGCTTCGTAATGCGGTCACGTTTGTTATTGTATATACATAAATAGCAAAGTAATTAAAGAGCATTCAATAGACATCAAACTTTGAGCGTTGTGCAACTCTACTATTGCCTGTTGATTGATTGTTAATTCATTTATTAATTTTCTTACATGCTTTGCATGGTGTGTTGCCTGCTGCTCCGTGTCTATTGCATACATATATGCTATTCTACGGTTGCAATTACATCTGCAATCTCTCTAAAATATTTGTCCATCATTACGTAAATATTTTGTTTGTCTATGAATGGCTTTTACAACTTACTTCGTTTCACAACGTAAATGTCACAAATTTTGCAATTTTAATCTATGAGCAAGGTTAAAGTTTTTAGTAACAATTAGGATAAGGACACTGAATACTCTCGTTTTGTTAGTTAGTTTTCTTAAGTACATAAATGATTTCAGTAATGAATAAAACGTAAATGAAATTTAATAAGATGTGATGGTGAAATTTGTTTTTCCATACGTCGCCGTTGACGAAGAAATTTTTATCTTCTAAAAGTTGCCTCTGGTTACATTAAAGCACATTATTTTCAGAAGGGAAAGATAAGTAATTGCTCAATAACTAAGTCAACAAATGTGTTGTCCAGTATGACTTATTCAGGCAAAAATGCCCAACAATTTTGCCTTCGCTTCACATAATTATTGCAATTTTTAATCAAACGACTTTCAAAGAAGATAGTAATATTATAAAATCCTATTTGTGCATAGCAGCACCGAAGATGAAGAATACATATTATTTTCGAAAAACCATAATAACAATCGTAATATTAGAATGAATTTTTCTCAATGGATTTTTCTTAAATCTTATTCATACATCATTCGCAATCATTTATTTTTAATCAATGTACTAACACTGCACTTCTTATGTGTCTTCTTATATATATATATATATATATATATATATATATATATACCTAAGATGTCAATAAAATTCAAAATTATGATCACAGAAATTACATAATTTGTCGTTAAAATAGTTAGCACATGCGTTACAAATTTTCTACTTTGTTGAAAATTAGTCGGAGACGACACATTCTTTTTTATGAGCTGTTTAATTTCCGTTTAATGACTACGTTTATTTATTTTATACTTCGTATAGGAACCTTTATTTGTAACTCCAGACTTAATTAAAAATCATTTTTACATATCAATATTAATAATCTTTTCCCTTTGCCTAGGAGAATGATGAGGTAAATCCTCAATCGATGCCGGTATTGAACGTTCTGTACTGTTCACGAAGCAAACCATTTATTTTTCATCAATATCTGATCATTATTTAAATCAATTAACTAATTAATAAAACTCTTTAGATTGCAAGGAAAGTAATCATCTTGTGTAGAAGATTTTCGCGAGCCCTTCAACAACTGCGTAGCTTCAAGACCCGGTTACACATTAACTCGCAAATTAAAAAAAGAATCACTAATATAATTACTCACCATACTTCTCGCCACTTTTAATGCCAGATGATGATATCTAGAACAGCATCCAAGTTCGTTGGCATTTCGTAGCTCAGCAGCAGGCCTGAAATCCTCGCTGTCCCAAATGCAAATGTGAATAATAGGGTTTTGCGGAACTCACAAAATTCTACTAGTCCCGGAACTCTCAACTCATCATTTACTCATCATTATTGCCATTTCCTTTTTTCTCTTTATCTCATCATTCTCTCCCTTGGACGAGCACGAGAAAGAGTTTGCACGCGACAGTAAATAAATAAATGAATAGAAAATAAACGAAAGAATAAATAAATAAAAAATAAATGAATGAATAAATAAACAAGAAAATAAGTGAATAATAATTTGAATGAAGAATCAGTTTAAATATAAATATAAATACACATAATATATAATTAAATAAGGGTAAATATATAACTTAATTAAAAAACTCGTAAATGAATTTAGTTTTATTATAAATGATACTTTTATTTACGACACCACGAGAAGCACAATCAGAAGTATCAGCAAATGTGGCATTCTTGAAAAGTTCCTCCCCGTAGACTCGCGTTTGGAGGCTTTGCGTGCGCGGGCCCTCCGGCAAGCGCCGCGCGAGCGGGGGTTGTAATTTTTCTTGTGCGGCCCAACACTGAGCAGATGACGAGTGGGCGGAGGCGCGAGGTGGCGTCCCCGGACGGCTCCTCGAGCGGGAACTTGCGACCAGATGGACTCTCCCCGTAGGGCGATGGCCAAGCGAAAAAACGAGAACACGGCCCGTTCGCGCCGGAGAAATATACGTCGAGAAGGACGGCGCGTTCCGTTACGAAACGTGCTCCCAGCGATACACAGGCCTTTGAATTCCTGGCCCGTTTTTTTTTTTTTTTGCTGTGTAACAGCTTTCTGGCATCTTCGTCACTTTATATTTATTGCCCGATGAGCGCAGAAGTATCTGCGAATAGTTTTATGTGATATTAAGGGTTTTTAGCCTATAAGTCTAGCGCAAACAGTTGCGATCGCAGCTGTTCTGGGAGGAACGAAGTAATGTGGGTTCGGATCGTCCGTTAGGCATTCATGTCTTTAATTTTACTTTGTCGCATGGAAGTTAATAGTAAACCACCATTTTGTATCGTACTCTAACTAGAATATACGGAATGTATACGTAAAATAGAAAAGTTATATATTGCTACAAAATATAGAAAATGATATTTTTCTGGAAATACCTATTTTAGCGGTCTCGGATACTGAAAATATGTTTCTTAAACGCCCCTGTCTGGTCTGCCTGTGTGTGGATGTAAAAAAGTTCGTTACTTATCAGTACTCAGGAATTTGTTTCGTAAAATTTAAATAAGAACATGTTCCAAATTAAAAGTCATTCAAAAATTCGAAAGTGCAATACTTCGCGTTAATGAGAAAAAATATTTTTGTGCAAAGTAATGTAGAACAAGTACCTATAGGATCTGCTCCCTAGGAAACCGGTCGAAAATTTTATATTTAACTATTAATTAGCATTATTAAATCTGAAAAAAAGGGCATAATAATAATAATAATAATAGTAATAACAATAGTAATAATAATAGTAATATATAATTTTATCTTTTCATGTAAATAATTTTTAATGTAAACTTGAGGTTTGATCATATGAACCTTCAGTATTAAACTTTTTATTGTACCCGAAAAATACGAATACCATTACTAAGAACGTCGACGATACTTATCGACCACGAAAAAAGAAATCATACGTTTACATGTTTATAGAATGTAATGGTAATTGTCAAATTTTTGTGAGAAGGGAAAATTCAACATAAAATGTGTATTGTTCGCTTTTCAATATGAAGCCCTTTTTATTCGCCTCCGTGAACCCTTTGATGTCGAAGAAACGAAAAGTACTCTTTGTCATGTCAGGTATTTTTTAGCAAATTTATTGGAAATCATTTAATATTGATGGCAGCCTGACCGGCGTTTACTTGGTAAATGGCTTCCGAAACCACAATGTGCGTAACTGAAAATTTAATGAGAAGGTTCATTATTTGTTAACGGAGGAAGTCGTCCAAAAATAGCGGACACAGCAGTACAAGAATCTTATATAATTTGCATTATGCACTAGATATATTTTACAAAAGGTATTTTTTACAAAAAGTATTAATAGAGGAAAATGAAAGTTACGCTTTTAAATTCTTTTCTACCTGTTCTATCTTTTGCATGTTCTTTAATTTGTTCATTTTCATTTTACTTAATACATAGGCGTACATAAAACTCCCGCCTAACGTATATAAGCAATATGATTTGACTCGTAATGCATCTCTTTAAGCATATTGGAAATGGGCATACGTAAAAGTTGAAGTAACTTGCTCGTTGGAAATTGTCATCTATTTTATGAAATTTGTATTCGAAAATTGAAATTAAATATCTAAGATATAATGTACATTTTTATTTATTAATTTATTTCGATCTGTTTGGTGGCTCAACTTATTACACTGCAGTGTGTCTGACCGAGAGGTCCTAGGGTTCGAGTGCAGATAGATGGCAATGTTTTCGACACTAGATATATAGCTGGGTCGTATTCAGCTGCTGCCTGGAGGAGAATTCAAGCGGCCGGTTGCTCTGATCGGTAGTTTCCGTGGTTTCTCAAATCATCGCGAGGCGAATGTCTGGGAAGTACCCTAACAAACGGACCACGAACCGGACGCGATATATCCTTTCTCTTCGTTGTTTTTTCTCCACTGACATATACTTACACTTACGTGCACCACTCTACTACACGATCAGTCGAGAGCACATGCCGGCTGGGGCGTGCCCCAATATGGAGAGATACCTGTTTGAGGAAATCCCGCAAGACGCCTTGTACGGCCACCAACACCTCCACCTCTCTTGGTAAAAGGAAAACACCTCCACCTCTCTTGATAAAAAAAAACGTGAACTGCATTTACCGTACAAATGACTGTGGTCAATTGAAAACGAAATTACATATATTTCTGAATATGAATATGAATGTTCCTTTCGAAAATACAATATTTTTTAAAAATACATGCCTTTCATAAAGTGTGGCATCTTGGGCAACAAATTACGAACATTAGGAATTATCTCTAAAGTAACATTAAAAGCTTTCTATGAGAGAGGGATTTCAAAGTTATTATCAATAGCACTAAATCAAGAGCACACAATCAAAGCCGGCGTGCCTCAAGGTTCCCCACTATCTCCCTTAATGTTTAATACACACACACCACACACTGATATATCTACATATATATATATATATATATATATATATATATATATATATATATATATATATATATATATATATATATATATGCATGCCTAAGTCAGTTTAAGAATAAGAAAGTCGCGTAAAGAACAAGAAAAATATTTTCTCTTTCTTTAATTAAGCATTCAGATAATTGTGAATCGAGCTCCTGGACCATCATCGTTATGCATACTATGTAGTTTAAATAATGTCATTGGTTGATTGGCCATAACACTTTGAGTTTTGGATTGCTTGCGTTACTGACCTTACAGCTTTGATGCGTGTTGGATGCTATTGAAGTGCTAATCAGTTTAATGGAATTGATATTTCGACAGTCTAATGACATTGGCTTCTGACACGCTAGCTTGCGGACGCAACGACTAACGGGCGAGTAGTCTTTCAGACATTAACCAACACTGCAGAGAAACGAGAATATCTCGACGGAATCAAACCGCGAAGGAAGTTTCACATTTTCGTATAAAACATCAGAGAATACAGAACGTATTAACTTTCCTCGCAGAACCTCGTGAATGATGAATATAACCTGTCATCTCAGTTCTCGGGGACATCACATTTAAAAATACTCAGTGTTTGTGTCAATTTGTCAACTAGAAACACAACCTGCCATTAATTAAAATATTAGAAAATGCTCACTCTCTGCTTTGTAACTGCAGTGGTGGAATTACATTAGCATTTTACTTTTTCGTATACTATGTACTTACGTAATAAGAAGAAATTATTGTAATGCTGTAGCGGAAAGTAGCGATTTTTCGACAGAAAAACGTGTATTGTGGGCTCTTAATATCAAAATATTGGTTGTTGGCAAAACATCTGCCTGTCCGTCTGTCTCTGAATAACACCAGCACCTAAACCGTTCGGACGATTATCTCCTAAATTGAAGTTTTCAGATCGATCTGACCGAACTCTACGCCCTACGAATTCGAAAAAGATATTTTCATTTGGGGTAATACTTTTTGAGAATAGGTCATTGTTATGTTCAGAAATAAATAAAAGTAAATGATAATAGATTATTTGGTTACAGTTTACAATATCCAAAATCCAACTGGTACCAGACATAGTCTCGTTCAGCAGTTACAAAAGAGAAATAACCAAAGTCGTAGCCGTGTCGTCGTATCTCGAAGATGTCCAAGTCCATCACGATACCCCCTAAGAGCGATAGTTCCGGACAGAGTTCGGCGTAGGCCGTAGATAATCATACACAGTTACAAAGTCGCTAGTTCAAACTCATTAACTGCCTTTCCTGTCTATCTCTCCGTCTCACTCGCCTCGGACAGCTTCACAAAGTCGAGCACCACTTCACGCTCAGTACTTCCCGCTTCTCTTTGGTCAGCGAGCTTCTCCCCCACCATATACGTGCCATTGAAATTCCCCATATGTCGATAGCAGTTATGTACTACAATTTTTTCCAAAATATTTTTTCTTAATGAAATTTGTGCTTTAAAACTAGATTTTCTAATAATTGCAATAAGGCCGACGGTATAGGGGTAACGTGAACGGTGTTCTAAACTTAGCTTGTAACTACAGGCATACGGTCAGGAGGAGACCGCAACGAATTTTCAAGGTTATATTTCAATCATTTCCCATTGTGTTGATGATATGTGAATGATACTGTTGTTCTCACGATCTTCATTTCTCATCGCTCCTTAACAATCACGACTATCAGTTTCCTGCTTGGATTCAACTGGAGAGGTTCGTGACACTCTGAAAATTTAAGGAACACGAATCTATTTCTCAACCTCATGCACTGATACGTATTACGAAAGCACTAGTACCATTATTTATTAACTTGCCCAAATATTTGTCTCATTGGTAGACCAAGTATTCAATGACTTGAACGGAATAAATTTCATGAACGGACGAGATATTGCACATTGAATATAAGTTGCCAACCACGTGCGTTCTTTTTTAATAATCCGATGACATAAAAATCAGTGGGTTTCATGAGGAAAGAGTGGGATTTCTGCACCGTTTTGTTACAGGGGATGGAACATGAATGCATCACATGACAGCGAAGACTAAGCGATGTTCTTACTGTTATATCGCCGTAGGAATAATAAGAAGCCAAGTCGCGTGGCATGGAATGGAAACTCGCATCTTCCCACCGTTCAAGAAATTTGAAACTGCTCCGTCTGCAAAGAAAAGTTTGGCGATTGTCCTCTGGCATCATTTGGGCATTGTGTTGCTTAAATTCAACCAAAGGAGAGAAACCAAATAATGCTAGTTTTTGCCATGTACCGTGGCTTTATGGATTCAGTCACGAGTTCTTCTATACCGAACTATACCGCTTTGCTCCGTCGGCGAAATTAATATTTGCACAAAAATAGGAAATATACTGATATGTGTAATAATGCATTCTTAATGTGTAAAAGTGTATTAGGCGAAGGAATACATATTATTCATTAGGGTTTTTAATACCTTACGTTTAGATTAATCTTCTTATGAAATTGGAATATCCATAACGAACATAGAATTTCACACAGATAAATATGGTATTTACTGTAACACTGGCGTAACTCAAAATTTGACAACAATAGGTTATTATCAAAAAGAAATAAGATATTTCGAGCTTTTTATAATAGTACAATGTCATACCCGTGCTTTCAAAAATCACAAGAGGTGCGTTGTATCGACATAGCAGCAATCCGTTTCATATGACACCATTAAATTTCAAACTCACCATCTATAAAAAGCTATTTTTAGCTATCGCACTATTAGTTATCTCGTTGACAAAAACTAGTAAAATCTTACTTTTACAACGTCACAGGAATAATGTATCGAGGAAACTAATGTTTTTCAGTCTAACATTATTATATTGGAAAATTTTGACCTTAATGGAACTTCAGTTTTCACACATTAGCTCCCATATATATATATATATATATATATATATATATATATATATATATATATATATATATATGTAGAGTGAAGTATATTGAGTGAAATCGATTTAAAATGGAAGTTAAAACAAAGTAATTTTATGGTGTGGACAAAGTATTTTCAGCAAATAAGTTAACTTCAGAATATTGCCAATTATTTTAAATGAAAGTTTGTATGAAAAAATGTTTTGCATTTATTAAAACACGACGTACAAAATTTTTAATTAAACACCAAAATGTTTCTGAAATAGAGATAATGATGTATTGGGAAATTAACAAAACTCAGGACAATGTACATTTGAAATAACTACATTATCGTGCCAATTGAAACAATGATCTCTTTCGCTAAATATTTCAAGTATCGCGAGAAAACTGGCAAAACAGACAGTCCATTAGTTAATCTCATCTGCGCCTCGCTGTCTCACCTCGGCCCTTGGGCCAGTATCCTGTGTGTGTGTGTGATCATTGACGACGACCGTTTCGCGTCGAAGAATTTCGCCTGTGATGAAGTTCGCTCGCCATGCGCTTTCATGCGTTCACAGGGCCGGGCGCGAGTGCGCGCGGTAGCCGGAGCTACGCGGGGAGCGGGGGCGTGGGCGGGGGCGGGAGAGGGAACGTGGGCAGAGGGGCGGGGCCGGGGCGATGCGGCGCAGGCCGTGCCTTTCCCGCCGTGATCCGCGCGGCCCGTCGTAATGCACGCGCGCCTTCAAAGGGGCACCATAACAAATGCGCGCCCGATCCCGCTCTTGCCACTCCGCTAATGGATGTGGAGGCGAGGCGAAGCACGGCGCGCCCGTGGAGGGAGGGGAGCGGGGAGCGGAGAGGGGGAGGCGGGGCGAGGAGCGACGAGGTGTGGCCCGCCCCGACCCCTCCACGCCCCGGCGGTAAGCGCTCTGGACGCGCTGAATAGAGCGAAAGGAAGAACGCCGAAATCGCGAACTAAGGTTCAAATAAGACTAGCGAGCTGAAAGAGGACTCCTCGGCTGCCGCGGCTTGTTGGGCGTCGGTCGGTTACGCCGTTCAGACTGAGGGGAAGGCAAGACGCGAACAGAGCTGTCTGGGATCGCTGTGGAACTGCGAAGAAATATTCATTTGGAGACACTGGAGTCTCTAAATGCAGAGAGTAGCGCGTTCCTTTGCGTCGCCGATTCCGCCAGTTTCTATCCCATTGTCGGGAGAAATCCTACATTGCCGTATTGTGTTTGTTGGGATTCACCAACATATTCAGAACGAATATTAATATTCTCGAAACTCTCCGTAATGTCCTCTCGTCGAAATTCCGAAATGCTCGTCCAAACTCTTCAAAATTCAGAAATTCAAAATTATGAATCAATAGTATTAGAATAATATCTTTGGTATTATAATACGTATAGTTTCCTGATGACGCATTTGTATATCAGTTGTAGTTGTGTATTGACTGAATGATGGAATTAATTCAGAAGAAAAAGAACCTGTTAAAAAATAACTCTGTATTTTGATCTTTGTACTATATCAATATTTTGTATATTTTTGCTTTTCGACGCTTTGGAGACATTAAGATGGACAGTTTGTATGGCAGTTGAGAAAACAACTTTTTCTTGTACGTCGTTAGTTATATGTAACGCAAGTTGTAATTTGAACTAATTGTAATGGAGAATAACATGAGATTAAGTTGTTACAAAACTTATTACACGCCTTTCTTCTAGAAATTAAGCAGGAAAACGAAAAATTTCAAACAGGTATACATCACCGTTAGTTTAAATCTCCAGTACCAGACAGTCGTAGAAACAAAACTATGTAATTTACTTCCGTCACAACACATGGAATTCCGTGTTTATAATTTAACTTAGAATAATCTTAGGTCTGAATCTGATTGTTACAAGTTGTTAGTTTCTTTTGCTACGTCCTCAGAAAAAAAATTAGAGAATATATTCACTAATCTAAGACGTTCCCTTTTCCACTTTGTGTTTAAAACTGTTTTTGACAGTTTCCTGGCATACTTTATGCTCGCAGGCCATTACAAGCCCTTGCGCGTCATGCACTGGCTCTAAAAAGGGCAAAGGAACGCGCGACTTCCAGACAATGGTTCAAGTACCGAGACGAGAGGTCACCAGTGAGACTTCCATTAATACTATTGCATTTTTTTACTACGGAAAGGAACAAAAGTAACTAAAACTACATATTATATAACAAGTATGTAAACTAATTATACTTTTTTGTTGTATAATTTGTAAATCTGTCCTCTCTAGACATTTTTACAAAAAATTGTATATCTTTCCGAAGTCTAAAAGAAAAAGTAGTAGGTCATTTTCATTGTTGAGTGAAAACCATGCGTCTTTATTATTTCAACCAGTTCATTACGTTCAATAATAGTGTTCTCTCCTACCTTACCTCTTATTAGAAAATTTTTGTTTACATTTGCTGAATTCAGTCTAGACAGAATTTAAATGAATGAAACTTTCTTCTGCGGATAATGTGGATAATCATTGTTTAAGTTGATGATCTAGTGAATATTATCACTATGGGTTTGTGAGGGGAGCGAGCGTGAAATGAAATTATTTGAGAAATGCTTCAAAAGAAAGAAACATTGTCTATTTTTAGAAACAATATAATTTTGGTATGTAAAGTGGAATTAGATTTGTGTTAGGGGAAGACAGCTTTCGACGACACAATCAAAACTGTCACACAGTCACCGTAACTCTCGCCACCGGCACAGCACAACGTGGTCCCATGCTCCACCCCTTTCGCACTGCGCCGCTGTCACCCCAGGCTGTTCTCGTCAAAACGCACGTCGTACGCGCCGCAGCTGCCCCACTTCGGCCTCCGCCCCCGCTCTCTCGTCGTCGCCCTCGCCGTGTCGCCACCGCCGTCACCGCCGCCACCGCCACCACCGCCGCCACCGCCGCCACCGCCGCCACCGCCGCCACCGCCGCCACCGCCGCCACCGCCGCCACCGCCGCCACCGCCGCCACCACCGCCGCCACCGCCGCCACCGCCGCCACCGCCGCCACCGCCGCCACCGCCACCGCCACCACCGCCGCACCGCCGCCATGGCAACCATCGCCACCGCCACCGTCATGACCGCCACCGCTGCCGCTGCCGCCGCCACCATCGCCGCTGCCACCACCGCCCCCTCCCCCGCTAACGCCGCCGCCGCCGCCGTCACTGCTGCCACTACCGCCGCCACAGCCGCCGCCTGCACGCCGATTGACTTTTTTCCCTTTGGGCGCGAATCAATCTTTTGTGCCGCACCTCGACAAAAGCGCCATCAACTACCGAAGACCGATAGACTCTGTGACAGCACGCAATACCCGTGCAACGCGTGTCACCTGTTATTTAATAAAAAAGTTATTTAAATAAATCTTTTGTCAGACGGCGGGAAACAAATGCACGACGCCCTGCAAGTGAAACTGCGGTGAAATCGTTTATGAATCTGCGGGGAGCAAAGCCGCATGCAGACTACTACTCCCCCCTCTGTGCTCTCCACGTACAATACAGTCTGGGCTAGAGCAATAGCTGTCTCGGCCATTGGTGTTGCGTGGGCAGTTGCCTACTGCCAATACCACGACCTCGGTACTAAACGACCTCTTGGTCTCTGTCGCCCTCGCTGCTCTAGCTCCTGAATGGGTTATCAGTTCTGGGGAAATCCTGTCGCACCATTTTCGTAGATGCCGGCGTGTGTTCTGGAATCTCTCCAACTTCTCCACACCTGTTTTGAACCTACTGATGCGATATTCACAGAAATTATATTTTCATTTGTTTATTTATTTTTGAGCGTTTTATTACCAGTAATACACTTCCCGATGCCTTACTTTCGTGGGAAGGTGTAAAATGTACTTTATATACCTTTAAGATTGGAATGTTAAGGATTCTATTTCACAGTCACAGATTTTCAGCTAATAAATTTCTTAAACCTTGTATTTTAACCCACTCATATTGAAAAATAAATAAAATCAAAGGTACAGTGATCATACATGCGTCATCAGTGGAGCCAACTTTATTTTTGGTAGCCTTTAACCGAAAATTCTCTTCTGACCTTTTCATTAATACCGTATTGAGGCTTGTTAATCACACGACTAAATGACAATTATATTAAAATTATATATTTGTGCTTTACTTACATCCAAACATTGTCAAAAATAATTAATCTAACTCTTGAAAATTGATATGAATAATTCATCTCTCTAATGAAGATTAAAAAGAAAAATGTTGAATTTCATTAGTTTCTGTAAGCCTATTTATAAAAATCTATTTGACAATCTTCTCTCAACAAATACATTTTGGTACCTAGATTTTTCAGTTCAAACCACTATCAAACTTTCCCATGAGCAACAGAAATTTGTCGTTTTTAATTGCCAACCATTCATCTTCTCTTTCGAGTAGTCCATCACATTTGACTCGTAATTCGCATCGTCTGTTTCGCTCTTCGCAACTTGTAGGTAGTGCTCCATGTCTGCTTCTCCATCCATGACGTCCCTTGAGCTGATTTCATCCCTTTGACCTCTTTTACTTGGGGCACTAGTAGCTTACGACACGTCCTCTTCCCCGTTCCCGTCTCCGAGCCCTCTCCCCCACCACTCCCCCGCAGGCTCCGTCTCAACACACACGTTCGCCACCGACAGGCGCCACCGTCGCATTTTACGGCCGCGCAAAGCCACGCGCGCGCTCCGGTGTCACAGACGGCGGTGAAGACGACGGGAGGGTGGGTGGCGGTGATAGCGATGGCGGTGTCGGGGATAGCTAGGGTGGCGAGAGACGTTTCGGTTGTGCCGACATCGAAGGCGGCGGGGTTGGCGATGGGGATGGCAATGGGGATGGCGACGGGGATGACGACGGGGATCGCGACGGGAATGGCGATGGGGATGGGGATGGCGATGGGGATGGCGATGGGGATGGCGATGGGGATGGCGATGGGGATGGCGATGGGGATGGCGATGGGGATGGCGATGGGGATGGCGATGGGGATGGCGACGGGGATGACGACGGGGATCGCGACGGGGATGGCGATGGGGACGGGGATGGCGACGGGGATGGCGACGGGGATGACGACGGCTGCGGAAACGGCGATATAAGGTGCTGGGGGACGCTTGCCTCGTACGCGAATTCTCTACGCGAGTTCGAACGCCAGGGGTCGGAGTCTCCCGTGCGCACCGACGTCTCACGAGGTCACGTGCGTGCCTTGTACTCGCGCACGTATTGTAGCTTACAGCAGCCCTGTGTCTATCGACGAAGACTGCTGCGTAAAGGATTTGTGAGTTTGCTTGTGTCTCTGCAGGATAAAAACAACCAATGTCCCTTCTGGTAGGTTGACAATATAAAAACAATGAGCATGCAGTGTTTCCTAGATTCAAATATCTATAGTTCTTCTATAGAACACAAAACGTTTTTTGAAAGAGATCTTTTCTAAACGGAACTTCTTTTTTCTCAGCTTCTGAAACGATATTCTACGTGTCATTTTTGTGATCGTTATACAGATAATAAACCATGCTGAATGAATTTCCTGGAATAAATTCAAACTGTATCTGTTTTCTCGTTGGAACCAGCGGAGGATTGCTTTCTTAAACGCGATTTGGCCAACAGCAATATATGACAAGATTAAAATGGCGACGGTGGTTAGGTTAGCTGAAAGAGCTTTACAAGCGACTCGGAAAAATCTTCGACCTAAAATGATGAAATGAAGGGAAACGATATAAACAACGGAAAATATATAATATATATATATATATATATATATATATATATATATATATATATATCGTGTATATTAATAAATATTTCAGAACACTTATAACAGTATAAATTTAGAAACTGTTTATATACTGAATTAAATCGTTTAAAATGTTAATATTTATGAATGAACATGGATTCTTCTATTATTTTAAACACATATTTATTTGCTTTTCTTCCGCAATTGAAGAGCCGGGTGGACATTTTCGACTGTGCGACTGTGGCTTCTTTCGTTTCGAGGTTTCACATGCGATAATGTGAAACCGTGAATAACGTTAATCCAATCTACTTATAAATATACACAATTTCTCGTAGGTTGGCTATTGTAATCCATGTGTTAATACTTTTGGAATGTAGCAAATGGACAAGGCCGAGTGAACTGTCAATGGGGTTCCAGTAAGTAAAAAATATTCAGAAGTATTGCTCGTAATTATGGAAGTTATAGATATTATTTAAAGTTGTGCGTAATGTACAACTGTACAATTCATCATAATTTCTCATTCAGTCAACAAGTTTTCAATGTAGATTATTTATGAACACAGTTAATGTGAACAAGTTGACAATTATTTTGCCATTTTACAATATAATCCACCGTTTGAGTTTTTAAAACATACTACGATAATCTGATGGTAGAGTAACTACTAAAATATAGTACTCGATATTAGTTGAACAAATTATGAAAATGAGTAATTAGGTGTGGATCGTGATTCTATAAATTCTTATTTATTAAATAGAATCCGAACGAAAAACATCCCTTAAAAGAAAAGTTCATGAATAGAATTTTATTCTAAGGAAATTATAACCGTACAGACTTTTAGTCAGTCTAAAATACACGATATTTTTGAGAGAAACCAAAAGCATTCGGGCGTTTGTACTCGCCCGTGGGGAGAATTCAGCGCTCTGCACTCAGTAAACAAACTGCATAATTGAAATCCAAGAAATTCAGACCTCTACTGACAGCCACTCGGCGCTCGCAACTTGGAGGTTGACGCCCGTGCTGTGTGCTGTGCCACGCCGCGCCGCGTCGCACGTGTTTTCTGGCAGTTGCGTCGCTCGCAGCAACTGAGGGAACCAGGGCGGACGGCGCGGACAGCAGTTTTAATTTAGGAGGCTAAGTTGAAGCGCTTGTCGCCTGCCGCTGTGTCCCTGCACGAAACGAGAAAACAGCTCTCATGTATTAAGAAGAACCTCAGCACTGGGCTGGTGCCGTGAAGGTCACGGAGGTGACAATGGAAATTCATGTGTCAATGCTGTTTCATTGAGAAGGGCGTAGAGCGAAAATGTGAAGAGCAGATAAGAGATGCACGGTGGAAAAGATGTTTTGATGGTGATGTAGATGAAATGAATATATGACCTTGCCTATTGAAATCGTACTAAAACATCTAAAGCATGAATAGTTAATCCTACCAGAACCTACCGTGTTTGACATGGACTTCGCGCTGCTGGAGTGGGCGCATTGCCAGGGGCTGACGCAACCCGCAACACAACCTACGTAGTTGTAGGCTGTGTCGTGTGATCAAAGAATATTCTTCCAACATCGCAGTTATGATATATGGAAGAGCAATGGACATGACTTCTGGCCGATATCTATATATCGACGAATAATGCAGAATTTAGAAAGTGTCGTTTGGGAGATCTCTCGCATTAGGCAGTTAAAAGTACTAATGATAAAATTACTTAGTATATATAGTTTATATAATTTTATTCTGCAGTACATTTGGGAAATGATAATGTATGATAGTATACCAATATTTAAGAAAATCAGTTAATTTAAAAAAAATGGTTAATTCTCCGCTGTGCGCAAAATGGCCGATTTGCAGGGAAGACCAATGCAGAAAGCAATGGGTACGTGATCATATGAAGAGAGGTAAATACGACTGTATATGATGAGAGAACGGTAAACATAGTATTGCCAGTGGTAGTCGTATGTGCGTTGTATACGTGCGCAAGCATATACACAGGCGAGAATGGCAAGAGTATGCGCGTGCGCGTGGTGAGGACCTAGAAATAGCAGGTGTGGCGAGCCAAACAGAACACGAGCGCTAACGAGACTCGCGGCGACTAACGGCCTCGACCGCGGGAGGAGAAGGGTTATGCTGACCGAGCTGCTACGACGACGGTGACGGCAGGAAAAAGCCGCCGACGGCGACGGCAGCAGTAGCACTGCGTTTCGTGGTGACCCTCTATACCCCTCCACCCACACTTCTAACCCACTCACCCCCACCCCGTCCCCCTCGTACCATAGAACCCTGCAGCGACGGCCACCCGCAATGCATGAAAATATCATCCCAACCCTTTGTCCTCGGACCCGTTGCCCGGCAAACAACACCAGCCGCCCATTACTGCGGCGGCACCGCCCCCGGCACCGCTACGGGCTCGACCTCCCCCGCTACTATCCCCCGACCCTCCCCTTCCCCCTGCACCCACTCCCACGCCACCGTTCATTCACCCCCTACAGCGACCGGCCGCCTTTTCGAACCGCAGTTTGCTGCAACACCACAACGTGCATTGAGACGAGTCGCTCGTAATGGACACTGCCCGTCGGTTCATCTTTCAGAAATGAGTGAAAGCAAACTCGTTTTTTGTACGGTGTAAGCTATTTCATTATGAATGATGCTTCGTTTGGGTTGCCTGGATGGGAGTGAAGTCCGTCACACGAAGAGTGCAGCATCCGCTTTAAGGTATTGTTTTTTTCATTTGACGGGTAGCTTTTTTAACGAATTCCTGTACAATCGATAGAAACGTGTCAAATAGAACTTTGTTGGAATTTCCTTTAGACATAAAATTCGTTTTCAATGTTGGTTCTTTTGTGATAGTCTAAAATCATTACCACATGTATGGAGAATTATAATACTCCTAAAATCTGCTGGAGACTAGTGATATTGATTAAACTTAGATTGGCAAAATGTCAAAATATATTTTGCAATATATTTTTATTCTTTATTTGTGTATGTACATCGTCTCAGGAAAACTGATTTTAATTAAGACTGACTGTAAAAATATATAATTTCCTTACTATTCATCATTCATAAGAACTTGAAATGTCTGTTTTGCACAATTATGCTTTTATATCTTCGTTGACTTTAAAAGATTTGATAAACGTTTGGCCAAAACGAATGTTAAGGGAAACCTTTTGAGGGTTTTCCTTCGTCCTTCCGTAGTCTGAGGTGAAGTTAGTTTTGAATAGATCTGTTCATAAAAGCTTACCATGAAATTGAACCACATCGTAGTCTACCTAATAGCAAAAACGCGAGTCCCGTGAAGTCCTTTGCGTCGGGCAGTAAGCGGGAACCCCGGCATCGCGATAAACATGAAGGCTCGGGCGGAGTCGAAGTTTCGACCTCCAGCTGACAGTGGGTGACGGCGGGGGCTGCGGTATTGAATGGAAGCAGGTGGCCCAACGGTGGCGGCGGTCGCGACCCCGTCCGCACTCAACCCCATGCCCTCGGCGCTGCCAGAGACACAGACGTCCTCTCTGCGTCCGGCGTGTCTCGGCGAGGACGGCTGCCCACGCCACTTCTGCGAGAACATTTCCGCGGACGCCCTACCACGTCCGATTCGCGGTCTCGCCTGCCGTGATGCCTTTGTCGCTCGGACGATTCAATGCCGTAGCGTTCTAGTCAACGTTCTCAGCACGCCAGCGTCCCTTCCAACCTGGTCGTCTCGCGGACGCCTTCATTATTCTTGGTGCTCTTACTGCTCTCCGCGCCCCCACAACGTTATCGCGAGTGTAATATCTTCACCGACCTCTATATTACAACAGACCCAGAAAGCCTTCGTCACCGATATTAGCATCGACAGTGATGATTTTTTACCTTTCACGATCTTCTTATTTTCTTACGTAAGCCGAATTTCTCTTATTAAATGATGCAGAATAGACGTTGGGAGAGAGTTCTTTTTGACTAAACTACTGAAAAACAATGCTTGTAGCAAACTACATTTTAACTGTTTCAATTCCAATTTGTCTTCACGAAACTGTTTATGTTTTACCATGTTTTATCCGACAGGAACTTCGATCAAAATCCCATTTGTATATGATTTCCAAATTGGAATTATTGTGCTCAATAACAACTGTACTGAGAACGTCGTTGTGTACTAAGCATAAACGATGTGCGGTATGATCGAGTAGACTTAGTAATTTAACTTCAAATTTCGTCTCCGAAATAACTAAATCTTTGGTGTAGCACTGATGTTTCGCTTTTAACACAGTTGTAGACAGGGTATAAGTCACAGTTTTTCTCTTTCGTACTTTTTCTTAATCGAATCTATTGTGATTTCCTCAATTTTGTATCTACAATCTTCTTGTTTTGAAATGTAACGCTGAACATTCTTCTTTAGCACGTGCAAGTGCTTCATTGTTTCTGAAGAACGAGGACTTGATATCGTAGCCTTTTTGATAACTTGAGCCACTTTTTTATTTGCCTTGTATTGTAAAAACCGTTTGTCTTGGTCTTGGAGGCTGTGGCTCTCGATTAAGAATCTTGTGCGCCTTCTTATGTCAAATTTTCGTAGTGTTGTATCACTTATGGATTTTATGTCATTTTTATTTTGTGGAAGAAATGTGTTTTTTTCCTTTTTTGAAACCAATTGTTATTGTGTTTCAAAAATGTTCCTTATTTCTTTCACTTGCGTTCCAACGACGTACAATATTGATAGTAAAGAAATTGATAATACTGGTAATAAACTTTTATGGAATATATGGTATTCTTGATAAAACGAAATATACAATAAGTTTCATCATACGTGTTGTATTTGCTCGGGAAACAAGACTTTGGCGAAAAAGAATTTCGTACAATTGAAATTGCGTCACTCCCGGCGGCACACCTACCGAGAAAGAAAATTAAATAACGCAGCCTCCGCGAGTCTCCGCACATTAAAATTAATGTGAATGTAAAGGCAGATAAATACTCAGCATTATATAAAATATGTTATGTTACAAAGTGTAACAATTTTGTTCTACTCAAATCAATTCCCTGTAAAGGTTGCAAACGTACATTCTTTCCTAATATTTTAGGAAATAAATTCTCTATTTATAAAACATTCACTTAAAAGTTAGTGAATAACTTACCTGAGGAACTTGTTGCAATGTTGGAACAAAAATTTTCACAATAATATTCTATAGATACGTGTAAGTACAATCATCTGATCGACGTCCACGCTCGACTGAATGTGCTCCACAATATACGCTGAGTTTCAGGAAGGTTTATCGCTCTACGCTTCACAGAATATTGTCTATTCATATTTTTTCGAACAATTCAAGCTTCTGTTCACAATCCTGAATCGATACATTGAAGTTTCAGCAACTTTGGTTTCAAGGTAAATGTCCCCGTAAATGAGCAAAATAAACCACTGAGTCGGTTCCAATATAATTAATGTTTAACTGTGTAACTATAAGTAATTTAGCAGAGATTTTTAATACAAGTGGGGTAACATAAAATGGACAAGATAAATTGTTGTTAAAATATTTTTATCAATGAAAATATTGTAAATCTGCTATAAACATTGTAAGTGAAGCAATGTTTTTACAAGAATTAACAAGTAAGATCTAAGATGAACAGTATCGCTTTCGTTGACACCCCTCAAATGTTTCTTCGAAATTATGTAAATCATTTAACGCTTGCATTCTACTAGAATGGGTATGTCCTTCAGAAAATGTTATATTTCTTTTGAATTTGAAAGTATATGTAGACACGCCTGTGATCGTTTATTACATTGTATTTTTTATTGAACCCATACCATCATCACTTCATAATACGTAGTACATATTAACCATTGTCGTCTTTACGTTTGCATTCTTTTGTTATTTCATAAAAAATTGCGTCTATAAATATTCTTCGCTAATTATTATATAATATTGATAGAGAGGTACTACATCATTAGTTGTTAAATATATAAAATTTTCCTTCCATTATATTGCAATTTAATCTGAAGTCCGCCGATGACCTTCCTTCTTGGTGTTTAACGGTACCAGAATTACATTGTTATGCGACAGTTAATACGTTTTCTGATCCTGTTATTTTTACTCTAAAAATAAATTTGCTACACATAGAACACAAAAATTATACTTACTCGTAAATGCCGCAGGGAAACCAGCGTGTTCTGCTATTTGACTGTGTTCTTTTCTTTTCTGTACTATCTGTCACTTTGATGGATTCTGGGTGGTTGGCATTCAATTTCTACGTCTACATCAGTTTCTATTCTTGGAGCTGTATGTCACATAAATCAGAAGCCCGTAGGTCGCACTCAATGCAAAAGGAGTATTGCAAGAAATGTTACATTTCTAAGAGATGGACTGAATGCTAAAGAAATAAATTGTGCCTCAGTGTTGAAGAAATAATTTTATAAATTCGTAAATTTAGAAACTCAAAAGTAGTTACAGTTAGGTTACAACAAGATTTTCGTTATACATTAACGTTAACAGGAAAATGTAATTTATAACTTTAGCAAACTGAAAACTTATAATAAGAAGTTGTATAAGAAGAAGCTTTACCTTTGAAGAACTTACTTTCACGCCTATTCATCTCAGTACGTTATGTATCTTTTTATTGCATTTGATTTGAGTATGTGAACTTATTCTCTATCTCCCTGCCTCTCTCTCAATCTCTTCCTCCCTCGCCATCCTTCAGATGCAAACAGTTTATCTCCATCCCTTTCACTCACTTGCGTATGGTCTCGCTTTTTCTATTCCTCTAGCACACAATGAAGATCACTTTCATTCTCATTGTTCTTCGTTTGCCTCGATGCCATTACTCCGCCCCTGTATCCATTGCTTTACCTGCCGTTACACCTGATCCCACTCGCAGGCCCCGTGCTTGCCCGGAGGACTTCTCGGCTCGCTATTGGAAATCAGTCGGAGCGGCAGCCGGCGCTGGTCCTGCGCATAGCTTCCCCCCTCCCCCACCCCCGCCCTGCCTTTTTGACCGTCGCCATCTCTCTTCTGCCTCCCTGGTGCCACCTTTGGAGGCTCATCCCATTCTCTTTCCGTCCTGACACCCTGCGGAACTATCCATCCTCCTCGCCCCCTTGAGCCCCTCCGTCCTCCCGTCGACAGTACTCCTTTGCCACCACGTCGCTTTCTTCCACCTCTGAACCTCGTCGATATCTCCGGCTTCCTCTATGCTGTCTACATTCTTTCCCTACTCTTCTCCCACTTCACTTTTAATATCTTTCCTTCTCGTTTCCTTTAGGTTGTTGTCCTCACCACGTTGCTTTATCCATTGCGTTTGCTCTGCCCTTCCCGTCCTTCGTTTAGTTCTCCTCGACTGATCATTTTTTCCCAATTTTCATCCACCGTTCTTCCTTCTCTCTTATTCCCCTTCTCTCTCCTTTCCTCCTCTCAATATGTTTGTCATAGGCTTGCTTCACAGTTCACTATCTCGTTTTCATCCTCGTCCCGCTCCATGACCGATGCCCTCGTTACATCTGTCTGGACGCCCCCGCCAATCTTAGCTCCGCCTCTACTCTTTCCTCACACTCTCCATCGACCACATCGCATCCCTTTCGACTCGTCCCGTCGTCTGCCGCGGGCGCTGAATAAAGCACGGGCGGGGCGCACAAATGGGACGGTCGCGCTTAATAATGGAGCTTGTTAGCTGGTGCGCACGCGCTGCAAAATTCTGCGAAAAACGAATGTTCCAGCGGAGTGACTCGGGGGCAACTTGAGCAGAACGCATCGCAAGTTCAAGTGGTGTGTAATAAATAAATGGGCATTTCCAGTGAAAATTTAAGAAGGCATCGCTCGCCGACTTGCTTAACTACGCATCGTGAAGTCACCAAGGTTATGCAACTCGAGACCCTGCGGGTTCCCGGATGGGTTACTGTCTGGGAACCCCGGGGATTTAACGGCACCGAGACCCTGACCGAAGGGATAAAAAGCAATGACTGACTACGACTGCCGATGATTACGTTAACGGAGGTTTACTCCATGTTTGACGACAGTAGGTGGTTATAGTTGTTATTGGTAAGAAAAATATGACAGTAAAAACGGCAGGTTGTTATCGGTCTGGTAAAGTTTTAATTTATATATTGCAATAATTATCACTCCAATAATTTTTAAAGACTTTTACTGCAATTGAAATTGGATAACTGAGAACCAAGTTTCATAAGTAAATTCCTTCTCAGTTTAATGAATGTTGTCGTGCTCTTTAACAGTTTATTCTGAGAAAATTGTTCTGAACACTCCATAACTCTCACGTGCTCGAAGAACTACTTGAACTACTATAAATATTAAAACTACTCGGTAAATGATTGAAACTATATTTATTTAAGAGACGTGCGTAATTGAAAAGCGGCTCTTGGAAATGAACTTAGTTCCAAGGAATACGTAGTATCTAGTTATTGATTTCCCTAAGGAAATTGCATCTCGTAATGTTATATAAACCTCCATGTAATAACGATTCGTATTAGTATTTTATTGATAAAAATCAGGATATTCATTACTCCAAGAATGTTCAAAATGATAAGCTATTCTTATAAAACAATTGTGTAGCACAATCGTGTACTTCAATAGTCAAATTGCAATATCTCCTATCTCATTTTAGAGGTACGAAATGATCGGACGATTGAAATTTTTTCTTCTTACCATTTCATAATTTCCTTTATTAGAATTATCTCAGTTTCCCCAAGGGAAAATTCATTCGTTCCCAGTAAGTCTATCCTTCAATGGATGGAAAATCTTTAGCTATGTCGGCGATGCAAGACAGAATTTCGAGATTTGCTCCTTACGATACACGTATCAACTAAGTTAAAATAAAACACTGTGGGAACGCATGTTTCGATATACAGACGTGAGAGCACTCACGATTCGCATTTTATGCTCGTGAAATTTTTAACGCGCTCGTTTGGAGAGGAAGCGAATGCAAGTGTTTAGCACACGGACGCGGATGCGGCCAAAAACGTACTCCCATTTCGCGACTCTCTCTGGGGGACGCGAAATTGCTGCTTTGTGCTGCTTAAATATTTAATGAGATTCAATTATGTAGGCTGTATTTCTGCGGGGAATTGCGGCGGAATTTCTTTCTCGGCGAGGGCTAGTCGAGTTGTTCTCTTTCCGTGACGGCGACGGGGAATGCGGAGCGGGAAGGCGCGTCCGGAGCAGTCGCGGGGGCGTTGACGAAGAGACGAAGACGTCGTTTGGACGGTGACGGCGGGGGCGGTGACAGCGGAGGGGCGGCGGCGGCGGTGGTGGCGGAGAAGGCGAACGCCGCGGCGGCCGCGGCGCTATCGTAAAATGGTTTTTGTTCGAATTTGCCGGTTCATTCCGCGCGCAATGGAGGCGCTTCAATCGATGCCCACTGAGCTGCACGCCGCGCCGCTCGCCGAGACAGCGGGAAGAGCTCTCACCGCTGCGAGGGAGCTCGCCTCTTCCGCTCTCCTCCCCCTTCCCCCTGCCCCTGGAACGAGCCCTCCTCTCAAGTGCCGATTCCGTCGACTTCGCTATCTCTGCAGCATCCACCATACACGCTGTGGCTTTCGACTTCACTGGCTCTTAGAGCTCCTTCCCCGTTACCCCGCGACCCCGTTTTCTACTGTTACATTCATTTCATGCGTTCTCTTTGGCGATGTTCGGTTTTCTCTGAGGCCATTTCTAGATACTATCGTTACTTTCATAGGCCGTCCGATTGTCACGAATTATAACTTCTTACATCGTTTGACCTTGCTTTCTTACCGATTTAATTTTTATTATTATTATTCTATAGAATCAACACTTTCTCTTACTTACCAGATCGTTTTTCAGTGTTGTTGACTCGTTCCCACCCTTGAACACGTTATATGTTGGCATTCCTTTTAGCTCAACAGTCCCACGCTAGTTGTTTTTTTCTACGAACAAACGCATATCATATACTCCTTTCAAAACAATTCTATTTTATTACTTCACTCTCTCCATTTTCATAACATCATTTTTGTTACATCTCTTTCAAGTACTCCTCTGTCACCGTCACTCTCCCAACGCTCTCTTCACCATCAAGAGTACGACTACAAGCTCGCTATGATAAATGACACAAAATAGCAAGAAAGAAGTGCGCTGGGGCAGGGTGAGGGCGAGGTCGACATGTAACAAAGCGTCTGAGGGAGAGAGACAGAGACAAAGAGAGACTGGGAGAGAAGAGCGGACGCGCTGTGCTGCAGAAAGATACATATTTTTTGGGGAAATTGGCAAGTACAGATGCACTTCTGCGATCCAGGCGCAGAAGCTGCCCATGATTGGAGTCTGCACCTCTAGGCAGAGGATACTTAATGGGGGCGGGGCGATGATAATGGATTTATCCGGGAGATAAGATTAAGCCCCGAGGCTTTCATTGGCGCGACGCGCCTCCTCCCGGTTCGCTGATGCTCTCGACGAGCCGCACTCGCCCCGCCATCACCCGCTCTCCGCCCCCTCTCCGCCAACACGGCCTGCGCCACACGCCGGGCCCGCCATCTTCGCCGAGCCTTGCTAATGTCTGTCATATTCATTACCGCCCTTCCTATCTTCGCCGTCTACTTTGAAATTCCCATTGCCAGCCTCCACCGCCATCATCCATCCCCGTCGGCAACCCTATCACCCTTCTCTTTGTCATCCTCATTGCCATCTTCATTGCCATCTTCAGTGCCATCTTCATTGCCATCCCCACTGCCATCCCCATTGCTATCCCCATTGCCATCCCCATTGCCATCCCCATTGTCATCCCCATTGTCATCCCCATTGTCATCCCCATTGCCATCCCCATTGCCATCCCCATTGCCATCCTTATTGCCATCCCCATTGCCATCTCCTTTGCCATCTCCTTTGCCATCCCCTTTGCCATCCCCTTTGCCATCTACTTTGCAATTCCCATTACCCTCCCCTTCGCCGTCCCCATCCCCATCCTCATCCCATTGCCATCAACATCGCCATCCACAGAACCATTCCCATCTCTATTCTCTTCACAGTTGCCAACCTCTTTTCCTTCCTAGCTCCCATCCATTGTCCAACACTTGTCCTCATCCTCATCTTTGCTCTTGTCCACTAGTGTTGGGAAAATTGTTTCTGTGCTTGTTCCCGACTTCGTACCACCTATTTTCCTCGCTCACGTCCTCGCTCTTTTCCTCTCGCCTAACCTCTGCAGCCTCCGCTTGCTTCCCAAGCGTGGCGCTGCCCCAAGGCCGCCGTGGCCCACGCGGGTCTCCGTTGCGCCTCCAGCCTTCCTGTGGCGCCCGGCGGCGGCGCGGCTTGCGACTGGTCGGGTAGGGTTCCGCGAGGAACGAATATATTTTTGACAAATGGCTCAACCATATTGTAAAATGGAACCCGCATGGACTGTGGGTAGCTAATGAAGTAGATATACTTTAGAAGTAGTTTCGTGAGGAAAGCGAAAAAGACACTTCTGTATTACGGTGTGAAATATGTTCGAAATTATGATTTGGCTAGAGTAAAGTATGTTTGGTGTTATACGTGGAAGACGAACGCCAGATCCAAGCTGTTCACTGGAAAATGCAGGAGCAAAGCGAATCAAAGTGACTGTATTAAGTTGGCAACTATTTTGGTAAGCTAACTTAACCCAACTCGACTACTTCAAGACATTCAACTATCACCTTCGGAAAAAAGCCGTTAATTCAATTGATAATTTGCTTTTGCCATTTCTTAAAAAATACTGTTGTGCGGCGAGAAGAGAGGCGGCATTTTTTTCTGGCCTTACTTTGTGAGAAGAGAATTCATTGTAATTGTGCGCCGAAAATTTGATTGAATATTTGTTTTTTCGGTGTTTTTCTACAACTACAACATAGAATATAAAAAATCTGTCTTTCAAGGGCATCTTGAAATAAGGCCATGTAGTACGATTTATGAAATTATGAGTAGTTTTCGCGTAAGTTTGCGTTAAATATAGGACATTTTTAAACAATTATTTTATCAAAAAGGGCTCATTTTTATAAATGTTTCCCTTGTATGTTTCAATGTACGGTAAGAAAATTGATGTTGGTCCCATTTACGGCAAACTCTATATCTTGCAATTGCAAAAAAAGAATATTGCAAAAATACAATATCGAAGATAGTGATTTTTTGGTCTTAAATAAAATCTGTTCCAAATAATCAGATCTTTAAAAAATATTTTTTTTTCAAAAACTGGTTATCCCTTAACTTCTGCTAGTAGTTGCAATTTATAAAAACAAACATTTCCTCTATAACTGCTGGAAATTATTCTTTAGATTTTTTCCACAGGTAGAGCAATGGCTGTTTAAAAAATGGAGCAAGTCTAATTTTGGTTGAACTCCCTGAAGTTCCGAAAATTGCAGTAGTTGGAAATAATAAAGGAAGTATGTGCTGTTGTGGTACCTTCAGTTTGAGTTTCTTGTCCCGTTAATTGGTTCGTAGATCAGTGCCAAGAGTCGCTATACATCCGCGTGGTGCTAGCGCCGTAATGCGCTTAGGCGAGCGCCCGGCTGCGAGCGCATGGCCGGCGATTGATCGCCGCGTTCGCGATGACTCCAGGTGAAGTGGTTGCGCGCCGCCCAATCGATGAGAGCCGCTTTCCTCCGCCCTCCGCCCACTGGGCCGCCTCCGCGCAGCCCTCCCCGCAGCCCTCAGCGCCCTCTGCCTCGGCCTCGGCCTCCTCCCAGGTGTCTCAACGGTTCCCACCCCGACCCAATTTTTGTGCATCTCGAAATCTTCGTTTCTAAGCTTTTGTTGCCATCTTATTTTTCAATTTCGGCTCATTACTTTACTTTCTTTCTGATACTCCTTCTACATCTCAACCTAACTCCAAATTTATCCTTCCTTTTTAACGCATACTTTGTGTACGAGTGCTTGTTAAAAATGAAAGTTTTTTTCTTTTTCTCGTCCTTAAACCAGTGTAGTTTCAAAACCTGAACTGTACATAATTGCAGACAATTTTAATAATAATAATAATAATAATAATAATAATAATAATAAGTACCCTCCAAGAGGTTGATTCATTTCTTTCGCCAAAACACTGAAAAACTATATGACATGGAGAGAGGAATAATTTTCGCAGTTTTTCTTGAGCTCCGAAATCCCTACATCAACCATTTACAGATGAAATATATGAACAGATGAAGATATAATTATTCACAAAGTGTGGTTAGCATCATGTGAAAACTACAAAATTTTCGCTCCTTAGTAATTCTTGAGTATGCATTTACATCAGTAAACGAACTGCAGACCTGATTTTATAGTGTTGCTAACAAAACAGTATTCTGCCCCGCCTCTTCTCCTACCATAACGAAAATTGTGAAGCTACAACAGCATCTACTCCCTCACATTATATCTAACTTTGAAATTTTTCAAAAACTTAGAGTTCAACGAAAATAAGACCTGTGCCATTTTTTGAACGTCCTTTGCTCTACCCCAGAAAACATTTAAAGGAAAAAATTGAAGTCTCTTTTGCGAATTTAAAAACATTACCTGTTGTAAACGCGAACTTATGCGAGAAGTATACTTAATGCATACAGTTAATTCAACTAATATCTTACATTACTCTTTTACAATATAAAATATTTTCCTTTTTGAAGGTCTAATGCTCTAATTGTAAAGAAACAGTTATACAGCAGAAATTATTTTAGTTTGCACTTAAACTTGTGTGTCGATTTTTGTTTATTTTCATTTGGAAACGAGTTGAAAGGAACATACAAATATTATATGTAGATTTCTAAACCGATCTAAGAAAGAGAAGCAATAATATTTTAACTTTCCATTTTGAATTGCCACTCTGCTGTGTGTAGATATCATAACGGGTTCCTGAAGCCCTTACAGCCATCTGTTTATTATTTCTGGCAGAATTTACTCTGATCTTTTCGCTTTACTGCAATGATACAGTTTTACCTAATTTTGTTTCCTCTTCGAAATTACGTGGCCATTCTGTTTCCTTTTAGAATTTTATTTTGCACTTATCCCCTAAATAATATTCGCTTCTTCTACTCTTCCCATTTTACTTCGCATCATTTCCAGAATCGTGTACTTTTCATATATACAAGTAATATTATTATTCAATATTCTTTTGCTCATCCTTGAAACTCTTACAACGGACTTACACTTCATATTTCACTTTCATTTTCAATATTTTCTGAGAACTCGTTTACCGCTACAATCAGTTATTCGCCGAAGGGAACACACTTCACCTAAACGCCTCTGGCACATCTCACTTCTCCTTATTGTCCCTCTCCCTCTCCTGTGCCTCAGGAACTTCTGCGTAACATCCCGCAGCATCTGCGCTGCATTACTCCGCCCTTGCTGTTCCGTTGCAGTCCCTGTTGCCTGCCGCATTCCTGCCTCCTCCGCCAGCTCCGCCTTTGCCGCTCTGCTCTTCGCGGCGGGCAATTACGGAACGGCGCGCGGGCGACCGCGGCGGCGTGGGAGAGCATGGGAGGGGCCGGGAGGCGCTGGGGGTGGCCAAGGCGGGGGGGGAGACCGAGCGCCGCTTAGAGCGGTGGCGAGGCGATTGGCGCCGCCTGCCGTTACCCCGTTTCTCGCCCTCGATTCATAGAACTCCCGCCGGTCGGCCTCCCTCCGCCCGTCCTCCCGCCGCTCGTCCTCCCGCCGCCCGTCCTCCCGCCGCCCGTCCTCCCGCCGCCCGTCCTCCCGCCGCCCGTCCTCCCGCCGCCCGTCCTCCCGCCGCCCGTCCTCCCGCCGCCCGTCCTCCCGCCGCCCGTCCTCCCGCCGCCCGTCCTCCCGCCGCCCGTCCTCCCGCCGCCCGTCCTCCCGCCGCCCGTCCTCCCGCCGCCCGTCCTTCCGCCCTGTTTCCTCCCTCCGTTTCCCCATCCCGTCCCGTTCTCGTCCTTGTCTCACGCTGTCCACCGGACCCCATCCTGTCTCCCCTGTCCTCTCGCGCTCCAACTTCTCAATACCTGTTCTCCCGCTCCGTGGTCATGTTTCTAGTCCTCTCATTGTTCGTCCTTCCTTCCTCACCCCTCCTACCGTCCTCTTTCCACCCGCCACAGATTTTCCAATTCCCGTTCTTCCTTCCCCAGTCCTGCCGATCCCCCTCCTTCCGCACTCCAGCCTCCCATCCACGTCCTCCTCTCCCCTCAGCACACCCCCATCATTCTCCAGACCCTCGTCTTAAGGGACCCCATCCCCTGCCATTATACCCTTGCTGCTCGCCTCATACCCTCCAGCTCCATCCCTTATTATCGGCCCCTCGATGAGGATTTCCATTCCCACCTAGCTCCATTCCCCCGACGCAATGCAATGCCCTCACGTCCCCTCCCTCGCACAACCTCCCCCAAGCCATTCCGACGCCCACACATGCCCAGCTCCACGCTCCGTCCCACCCCTACGCTTCTCCGTCCATCCACACATCTCCCGTCGCCCCTCGCTGCCCGCCCTCCTGCCCCCCCCCTCCCGACACTTCCAGCGCCGCCTGCCTGGCTGTGCCATCTCGTCATTTCGTCGCCGCGCTGCCGAGACTTATTATGCACGTTTCAAGCTTGTTGTTTTGTGCAGGTTATGGTTGAAACGAAGCGCATTTTAATTTGTTGCGCTATGTGTATTTTATTAATTTGAATTATCCTTCATATTATACGCAATGATTCTTCTCATTTTTCTGCTCTGTTCCCCTGTTTGCGTGCTGACAAAAATTCGAAAATCTTTCTTTTTAGAATAAATCGCGCGTATTAAATTGTATATATATTGAAATCGCATCGATTCAGCGTCTAATAACAGAAATACACGCAGAAATGCATATGAATTCCATTTCCAATTGCGTTCATTACATTTTCGCGATTGCTAAGCGACATGTCATGCGTATTGGATTTTCTTGCTTTCAAGTGCGGGCCTCGCTCCTCGAAGCGGGTGACGCCAGGCCTAGTGGCCCGGACAGCCCCGACGAACAGCGTTTCGTCGCCTCCGCCCTCGTTCTATTTCCATCTGTCTCAGCGTGAGCGTTGCGATACGGCACGTGAAAAATTGGTTCGCGACTCCAGTGCTATTTCCCTTGCCTCATTCTTTCTCGTTGGCGGAGCGCACAGGTTGTCAGCCTTCCCCGATGCCGCTGTGATTCCAGACCTTTGGTGATTGCGTTGTGGAACGCGGAAGTGCTGCACCTATTCTTCTCAAAATTTGTGTGTTAAAAATCTTATATTAATATTAAATTGACGGAACACTTAGTAAGTTGATGCGAATATTGTTTTTAAATTAAGACGTGCAAAACGTAATTTGTATTTGAAATAATAATTGTGCACTACGAGATGCGAAATATATCTTTTCTATTTGATATTATTCTTCATTTTTTCGAACTGCTTTTCTTCACTGCGTACGAACAAATAAATTTCAGAATCATCAGCGCACGATTTGATTTTGAACTCAAACATTTTTATGATCTTATAATATCTATCTTTAAGCAGGGTGAGATAACATCTTACCTGTCCACAACATTCTTTGTACCTACGGAAATATTGATTTGAGGCGAATTTCTAACATCTTGCCGTCAACAGGGTACAATGTATGATAATACAGATTTGTTTCCGTGCCTAGGCAAGACTGTTAACAATATATCTAAGAGATCGACATACATATAATGTACTCCTATTAGTTACCTACCTTAAGCATTTTTATTGTTTCATTTCATTTCTATAAATTATGAATGAATCCGGGTTACCGTATACCAGACAAAATGTATATCTCAAGGACACTACCCAGGTTTGCATTTAGTGAAATTTCAATGAATATAGTGTTAAGCCGGGTTGATTATTTCCTAATTTGCTTGTTTATTCATATTTTTACCATTAAATATTCTTTTTCATCCTGGGTGCTCGATGTTAAAGTAAATGTTGTAGTATACAGATACGCCGATGTTTCCTGGCAAAACGCAATTTTCATTGAATATAATTCGCATGGAATGCAATTCGTTGTACAGAATTTCGGAATGTAAGCGTATCATCATTTGTCATAGGTACAACGCTCGAATGAAATTTGTATTAATTCATAACTTTTAAAATAAATATTGTCATAATTGCTGCTATGTCTCTCAACGTAACAACTATTCTACAGTTAGTATTTACACACTTCCGAACGAGCGATGGTTATAATTACTGAGCTATTTAAAAACCACCCAAACATAAAACCAAATACAGGTAAATAAATTAAGAACTCGCTCTCTCCCTAAATCATTTTATCATCAGCAAGCCTGGCAGTACGTTTTCCAGGGCCGTCCCTCACGTGCTTCAGCGCTTTCAAAGCCGTTCGAAGACCGGCGCTCTGCCGCATTTCTGCGTCCACTTCGAAGAAACCACGAAAAACATTAGAGGTCGAAAGAACGGAGCGCGCCGCGAACAAATAATTCGAAGGGCGCTCTCGCTCTATTACGAGCCCACGTCGTTCCTAAGGCCCCGCGAATCGTTTGCTGGAAATGTTTCGCGCCGTCGGCACGCTTCGCGAAAGAAAAACGACGAGCCACTGCCCGCCCTGCCGCCGCGAAGCTCTTCGCGCAGTGGGCGAGAACGGCTGGAGGCGCCTGCGTCAAAAGGAGGTTGCGAAATTAAAGCGGATCTTCACGAGCCGTAGAACGCAAATGAACACGGATGATAGAAATGCTCTCGACATAGATCGCTGATAAATAAATGAGGCGAAATAAAATGAAGGCTTTTGGGAGGGTAACAAGAGAAGTCGCCACACCAGCTACAACTCATTCATCGCATTACTTACCCATCCCATAACTTCTTCTCTAATATTCACCATATTCAAACTTTATCCTCGTTCAACCTGTGTAAAAACCCCACTCATCCCACTCGCATAAAAAATAAATATCCATTCCTCATATTTTGTAAATTATTTTCAGATCTAGAATAATATCTACGAGGTGCCTTCATGGTTTCCTCAACCACTGTGTTAGTTAAGTTAGGTTAAGTGTTATGAATTAAGCCACCACTACATATGTATAGTTTTATGAATTGATCTAAGTACAAAAACAATCAAATAATAAAAATAATATAATAAACCAGCTACAATCAGTCTCTCGCTATTGTACGTATTATTATCATGATTTTGGTGAAAGTGTGGCTTATCGTGTAACTATATGTCGTGTTCACATTTATGATGGAATTGAGGAAGTAACAAGATGGCAAACACTATGACTAAAATCGAGGTATTAACAATTACGAATACTGGGAGGCTGACTGTGGGTGGTGTGGCTAATCATGTTACTGCTCCAGGCCCTTCAAGTGAAATACATAATGAGAAAATATAGTTTTGAGATCTTTAACCATGGATGGCAGTATCTTAAAGAGTGCTGCAAGGCGTTCCATCGAATCGCTTATACTCGCTCGAGCGTTTCACCCTCGAGTGCCGTAAGTGGGAGCGTCCTGCACTCGCCGTGAGCTGAGTCAGACTTCAGAGCAATGGCTCTGACGGGTCCGCTTTGCCTCTTGAGAAAGGAATAAGTAACGGTTAAATAGGTCACATGCAATATCGTTGCAGAACCACGTAAGCAATAAACATTTGGATACTTTCAAGCTAATACAGCATTTATTATAGATATGTTTTCTACATATAAGGTAACTGGCTGTGTTGGAAGTTAATTAATATAATTAATTAATTAATTAATTTTAATTTTTTCATAACTATCGATCACAAGGACATTAGTAATTCTTTTCGAATCAATATTGCTTCTTTTTTTCGAAATAAGATTTATCCGCCGCACCTAATTTTTTTTTCAAATGGATTTGCAGTAGGATTATAGAATACTAGCAAAATACTCGGCGTTGCTCAGACTTTCTTCACATGGAATCCTTGTGAAAAAAGAAAAAGATCAATCAATGTTTGATATTATTTTTAATGTAATTGGTTAAATTTTATAAAATATTATATTATATTTTATTTTACAGGACATTACTAATAGATTAAAATGTCTATTTTATGCACTGCTACTAGCCTCTAGCGATTCTATGTAACAGTTCTGCTGCACGGCTATTGGCCTCTGGGGGAATATATTAGAACCTAAATGCTCCTAGCGGCAGGCGAAAAATAATGATCGCGATGAATCTATCAAGATATTATTTAAATTATTTATGTTTGTATAGGTGTGTATTAATATTTGTCAAACTATGCAACAACATTGCGACAAATGAGGAGACGACAAAAGAGGAGCTTGTATACAGAGCGTGGGAACTACTCACACACTACTTTTTTGTGGTATGGATGTCGGTTACATATTGAATTCACTTTTATTAGTATAAATTCTCACTATTTCCACTAGCCTAAAATTAACTACAGTTCATATTCCCACATTTTTGCATATTTTTCTCATTGATTAGACGACCATACATAGTAAATTACATATTACTTTTGATGGAAGTTTCCATTATCTTAATAACTGTTCATGAATTTCTGTTCCATGTTTTTTTACGTTTTCAATTTTTTTATTTTCCACTTAAAATAATGAGTTTGTTTACAACTGCATTAAAACTAATAATTATTAATTATGAAAATTAGTGGCATTGCTCACTATTAATTTAAGTGACATAAATTTGTTTATATTGACATTTATGTCTCATTAATTGAATCGAATTGTGTTAGTTCTATTGGAAACTGCATGTATATATTCAAATTAATCTCGGTAGCAATTTTTTAAAATGCGTTTGCAATATTTTTCGAGTAAATTTGAACAGATTGTCAGTGAACTGTCTGTTACATCTAAGTTCTCATTCGTGTTAATGTGTGAAATATAGGTTGTAGTTTCCGGTTTCCGCTTGTGTTTGGCGCTGTTAAAAAATAGGTGTTCGGGCTTGGTGGAGCGCACGGCTTGCGTTCCCAGCGTTCGTCCGGGCGTGTCCAGAGCGTGGCAGACAGGCGGGCCGTCGTCCGAGCGCGTGCGCACGCAGCCGCCTGGCCCCCGTGGTCCACGCGACCAGCGTGTGTTTTGTCGGTCGCCGACCAACATGTTGGCCCTCGTAAAAATAACAGCGCGCGCCGCGCCCGCTGCGCCGCGCCCACGCCGGTCCGCCTTCTCTCCTCGCGCGCCTAGCCGCCCCACCCCCGCCCACCTCCACCTCCGCCTCCGCTATCGCGATGCTCCGATCCTACCACGAACACCCTACACACCTGACCCTGCCCCCGCCCACTCAACCTCCTCCTCCCACCCTACCCTCCGACCCGCCCCTCCGACCCGCCACCAGGCCCCGCCCTCCGACCCGTCCCCGCCCCCTCCGTCCCGCCCCCTCTGACCCGCTCCCTCCGACTCGCCCCCTTCCGACCCACCCCCTCCGACCCATTCCCTCCGACCCACCCCCTCCTCTTATCACTGTCCTCTCCACCCTGCATCATCCCTCCTAACCCCGTCCCCGCCCCATCCGCTTCACCCTGACTCGCTCATCACTGTCTATTCCCGTTCCATTGCACGCACCCGCCTCGCTCCACCCCGGCCCACTGCACCACATCCTTTCACAGCAACTACCCGCGTTCGGTTTTCCGTCGTTCGCTCTCTTGTTTGTCTTGCGGGTCCCACCACCTTCCATCGCTTCTCATCTATAGTGCCGGCCATTGTTTTGGGTTCTTTTTACATTTTTGCGTCTATTTTTGCTTTGTTTTCAAATCAGATATTGCATTTTCTTTTCGTTATCTATTATCGCGATTTGACTATTTCGTAAAATTTGCTGCTTTCCTCCATGACATTTATTTCTCGACTGTCTTCTTCGTTTAACACTCTTATACTGTTGTATAGGTTTATGTACTACGTTGATTTCGGGGCTCCCCTTTTCAGAGTATTCTTTTCCTCTTTGTATGAAATCAATTTCGTTGTTTAAGTTACAGATTTTAATTGTTTTTCATTTTGACTATTCGAGGACTACTTCGTGTCGAAATTGTACCAGCGATATATACTAAGCAAAATTTTCAGTCTTCCTCTTCTTCCAACTGTCTGCTATTCCCTTATCAATGTCCGTCAGCTTTGTTTTCTCTTGCAAAATGGCCCGGCCAATCCTGTGAGTGAGGCGGTAGCGGCAGCGTTGGCCAGAGCGGGGCGCGAGGGGCGTGGCGCGAGGGGCGGGGCGCGAGGGGCGGGGCGCGAGGGGCGGGGCGCGAGGGGCGGGGCGCGAGGGGCGCGAGGAGCGGGGCGCGAGGAGCGGGGCGCGAGGAGCGGGCGCGAGGAGGGCGCGAGGAGCGGGCGCGGGCGCGAGGAGCGGGGCGCGAGGAGCGGGGCGCGAGGAGCGGGGCGCGAGGAGCGGGGCGCGAGGAGCGGGGCGCGAGGAGCGGGGCGCGAGGAGCGGGGCGCGAGGAGCGGGGCGCGAGGAGCGGGGCGCGAGGAGCGGGGCGCGAGGAGCGGGGCGCGAGGAGCGGGGCGCGAGGAGCGCTGCTGGTCACGCTTTCCGGCTGTTACCGCCCCCATTATGCCGCGGGCAAGCTGCTCGCCGCACAAAAGCGCGCTGCGATCCCAGCCGAGCCGCGCACGGGCCGCGGCGGGCGCGGCTGGAGGGCGGGCGGGGCAGAGCACGGGGCCGCGTGGGGCAGGACACGACCGCGGCGCAACGCGGTGTGGAGGTGACATGGAGAGGCGTCGAGGTGGGCGTGACTGGTAGTGACAGGGGTCTGCGATGAGAGGGGAGGGCTTTGAACGGCGAGGGGCATGTGGAATTGGCAAAGAACAGATGCGTAGCCGGCACGAACGAGGAGAGGAGACGGTGAAGGAAACGTAACAGGCGGAATGATGAGAAAGGGGGACAGAGGGAAGAATAGTATGCGACAGGTGCGCTGACGACGGGTGGGGTATGAGCCTCGAAGGGCAGAGGTGGACACGCATCGGTGTCCGTGGGAGTGGAAGCGGAGGGGTCACGAAAGAGACCCTGCGAGAGGCGTGTCACGGGACGCCGTGAACAGGGGGAAACGACGCAGGTTGCGGCGAGAAGAGAGCGGGCGGGAGTGACAGAGAGCGGGCACGGGGCTGCGAGCGCAGGCGCAACGACGCCGATGCGCTGTGCAGCCGGCTAATGCGCTCCGCTCTCCATATCGGCCGCATATCGAGTGCACGTGGAACCACAGAGCATCGGCGCGTCCCGGCCCTTCCCTCTCCGCCGCTGGTAATGGCGATGGATACGACTTTTCTCTGTTCGCGCGCTGCGCCTAATTAGGTCGTTGACGTGTTTGTGAAGCTCAAGCGTATGAATGTATCGTAATTGGGGGTCGATATATTGCTTTCCGAATTTGTGCATTTTATGGAATAGCTTATGCTTTTGCACGGGCGACACGCGCGGATATGGAATTTTGATTCGCTTCCCCGCGATTTTGTTTTCTCGCGCGAAGCCGCCATAGATTTTTTTAACTAGACCGCAGGGCTTGGCGTCACAGCGGTGCGCGGCTCTCTTCAATTTATCACGCGAATGCACTGCCCACCCAATACGCTCCTTTTAATTGTCACGAAATGAAGTTTCGTGTGATTTAATCTCACCCAAGACAATGTTTATAAAAATACTACTTTTTCCCGCATCAATCAGAAAAGTCTAATTTGATGGTATATATGCAAAGTAATTATTTTTTCGTGTGTTCACATTTGTTCCATTATCATTAAAATAGTTCGGGATTCACATTGATTAGGAATGTAATTAACAAATGTCAGTTGCAGTAGGTACAAAATATAGGTGTAAAATATATTAATTTGCAGTGGATTTTTTGCTTTGTTTTTGGACGATGCGAAATGAAAGGGCGCGTTAGCCACAGAGGCGCGACCGGGTAACGAGAACTGCCGCATTCACGCGTGCAGATTTAAAATTTTAAGTAAATATTCGTTGAGGGTGTACAATGGCCTGTTTCTGATTCAGTAAAGAGAAAACGTTTTAAATTTTGCTTGAAATTGATCTAATTACTACGCACATCTCTGATTTTGTAAGCCATGGAAATAAGAATAAAAAAACATTGAGCGGATTTAACAATTTCACAATTCTCGCATTTTTATCGATCTTTTGTGGTGGAATTGAGATCAGGTAAAAAATACAAAAGTGTAAAAACACCCACCATGTTTTAGCTTAGATGGAAAAGAACCGAGTTATGTTTATTAAGTTAAGAATACACAAAACGTAAGAAGATCTAAAGTCTCACCAATGAGTTGCTATCAGTTAAATGAGTTTCGGATAATTTAGATTCAAAAAGAAAGAGGTATATTTAAACGTCAGAGGATAAAGATCGCGGAATTGTTTTTTTCATAGTTCACGACCTTTCTAACAAAATAAAAGAAGAAGAATAGTTGAATGAAAAAAAGAGAGCTTTCAGTAACGTTATATCGTAACATTAATATACTGCCACGATTATTCAGAAATTATCGCCATATCATTCAATTTTGACTAAAATGTGGACAATTGTGCAATTTAACTACAGTAACAAAACTTATTAACATAATGGTTTCAAGTGAAAATTTTTGTTATATGCATGTACGGCCACTAGACTTTCGTTCACAGCCTCTCATGTGCGGAACAAATGAGGGAAAGATGAGCTACCGGAAGGGGATGGGGAAGTATGGCGGGGGAGAAGGAAGGGAGGAGGCTGCAGCTGCAGGTCGAGTGTCGCGGCCCCTCGTCCGGGCGCTGCCAGGAGTCGTTAGTCGCGCAGGATGAGCGCGCCACGCCACTGGAGCAGGCTGTGGCGATTCGCTCTATGGGCGGGCAACCTGCTGCACGCCTGACCGGCGCGGCAAGGCACGGCGGCCCCGCGTCTCTGGGCGTTCCCCACCAACCTTCGAAAACCTGGGCGTCTTATAAAAAGAACCTTTCTATTTGACCGACAAAGCGCTTAGTAAGTGATGTTATTTACTCTTTGAGACGTAGGGATTTTCATTAACAGCTAAATCTCTATAATAATAATAATAATAATAATAATAATAATAATAATAATAATAATAATAATAATAATAATAATAATAATAATAATAATAATAATAATAATAATAATAATAATAATAATAATAATAATAATAATAATGCCTTTATTGATATGGCGAGGCTTGGGCTCTTCCGTCTAACCACATGTCAGATACATACAGTGTTCAAAAATGTAATAAAGCATACAAATGTAAAAGTATATTTAAGTTGTAAGTAGTGGAAAACTAAGTATAATTTAAAAGCAACTTATTTAAGATAATAAAAGAGGTTAAAAGAGACACAGAAATGTTGCAATTTTTGTTTGAAAGAATTATAAATTCATAAACGGAAATTAAAAACAATTTGAATTGATTAACATATTATGTGCTTCAAATGTTTGCACGCTACGCGGCAGCCTGGTATTCACCCCGAGCGACTGTAATCTTTTAATACAGAACACACTACCTCACTCGCCGCTCGACTCTGGAGGAAAACCCGCTATTCGAGGAAAACCCACCAGACAGGCTGCGTCCTAATACAATAGTAAACTAAGCTAAAAATAAACTTAATTTTGTGGAATGTTATGTCGTATGTGATAAAGTACTTCTAGTAGTACTACATTTTGTTGAAAATATTTCATGTGAGATGTCTTGTACTTAGAGATGTTTAAAGTAAACACAGGTTTACATTCTTTACAGGGTTACAGGTGTTTATACAGCTTTACTTACTTATGTTTATTTTTCATTCTTTGACAGTAAAAATTAAGAATGTCGGGCAAAATTTTAAAAAAAATAGGATAATACAATTTCAAATTATTTTTGCACAATCTATTGAATACATTCATCAATCTCATTGAATTAAAATACGTAAGGAATTTAAAATCCAAATTACTACATTCGCCTGAAATTTTAAGGTCTCGATTTTTTATCTTTTTTCACAATTTCTGTTGAAAAACGGGTGCTGTGATATAAACGTAGCCGATGTATCATTGTACAGTTTAATATAACATATTTCATTAAAATGATTTATCTCGTTTGCATTTGGCAAAAAAGCTGACCAAAGCGCCAAATTCCCTTACACCTGACATTCCACTCATTTAAAATTGCTCACATCAATTATTAACACATGTTGGTTTAACACATTATATCCAACGTCAATGGAATGTTACCTAGGAATTTGCTGCTTTCGTAGGTATTGGCGTTTCGCGAATTACATCAATTTATAATGCCCCAGTGTTGATCACACATTACCGATCGCATTTGTGAGTAAAGATCACGCATACTTGAGCGTAGATCACATTTTTATCGGAGCAAAATCCCTCAACTGCAGAGTTAATTCTGCAATACACATCAAATTGTGAATTTTACAGCTCATGAGTTTCTGATCATAAATTTCATTTTTGCTTAACATTTCTATGATTTCTTTCTCACGTGTATAATCTATGAGAGACGAAAATTTTAATTTTGAATTTATTTTTAAGACTATCTCAGCAATGACTGATGATTAAAATTACACGATTTTGTATTTATTTTTGTGTTAAAGTATAGATATATTTAAGAAGTAACTTGTTTTGCAAATAGATCGAAAAATATCATGCTTTACAAATAAATGCAAATAGGTATGTATAATTAGAACCTGGTAAGTTAATGAGCGATAAATTAATAAGATCTTTTTATAAATATCAATATTTGTTTTATCAGTAAATATTGATTAGTTGAGGGAATATGCTACGAAATGAACATAACTCCCTTTGTAATGAACACTAAATACAATGTAATATCGTGAACTGAAAAAATTCAAGTATTTTGGAGTAATAATTCAGCAGAAAGTCTCAAAGAAGAAAGCTTGGACACTAGCAATATAACTAGGTAGAATTCATTCGCTCTCTGGAGAATTCTAGCGGCCCACTGTCAGGCGAATGACGGAGCAATACCCTAATAAACGAGCCAAGGACAACGCGCAATCTTTCCTTCCTCTTTCTTGCCCTCCCCTCTTATACAAACATTAAACTTATATGCACTTCACTACCGTACTCGTCGGAATACCATTCGGAAGCTTAGAGCTTATCCCGGATGGGGCGGTGCCCTTTCGGGTGGAGGGGAAATCCCCCGCTAGCCGAAGGGTCTGCACCATTCAACGTGCGAGGATCACCGACACCTTTCGGGATAATATATTCACTACACTTACGGGACTAATGGCAATAACAGTTCACATACCCGTAATCAATCAATGAAAGAAAAAAGCAGTTACATTTGAGGTCATTTTGATGTTATCCGCAAATTAACAAAAGATGATTATAATGATGAATATAATAATAATAATAATAATAATAATAATAATAATAATAATAATAATAATAATAATTATTATTATTATTATTATTATTATTATTATTATTATTATTATTATTATTATTATTATTATTATTATTATTATTATTATAAGTATTTTCTTCAGTATTTTCTTCAGTAGTTCGATGGGAGGTGTCGTATGTACGCAGCAGAATCTCCAACACGAAAAAAGAAAATATTGTTAGAAATTGAACGTTATAGGAAATTATTAAGAAATATTTTAGGATTTGTAGATTACTAAACAAAACAAAAATAAGAGGAAAATATTTGACTATTGAAGGTGTAGATCAGTTTCATCGAGGTTCTATTTACAATATTGAGAAATCACAGAGACAATCAGGAAATGCAAAATTGTTTTCTTTGGCGATGTGCTTCTATTGTAATACCAAAGATTTACCGCAAAATTAACCAGATGCAGCTCCCACTCCCAAACTTCACATTCACTTTTTGAACAAATGCAATCCCGTTATGAGATACGCCAGTATTGCCGTACGCGTGCAAGATAAGACGACTATCAGTCGACTGTCGAAGCGTTCCCAGCCCCGAGAAGTGTATTTCGCATCGTACGTCGCTGTTGCTTGCTGCGTTTGACGCTCCTCGCGCATTCCGGGAGCTGCTAGCGGTGCGCTGCCGTCTACTTCCTACACACGGCCCCGCTCTCGCTCGCGCCCCTCTGCCGCCCTCCAACGCCACCCGCCCCTTCCTCTGGATTCTCCCCCCCCCCCGCACCTCACGCGCGTCGACCCGCTCCGCGTCCCGCGCTCCGTCGCCCCGCCCCCACCCTCCCCGCTCCGCCACGCCAGGCCGTGGCCGCGCAGTATTTATTACCGCGGAACCCCAGCTATCGATATCCGGCGGGTTTGTGGCCCGAAACAAATAGCACTGTTATGAAAGGTCATAACTACAAAAGAAAATGTTGTACGAATGGCACCAATTAACTTTTACGTATGACGTACATGTTCAAATCAAGGGGAGGACGTCGGCGGATTGGTTAGTTTGCATTTCCGCTTTTTACTGACGTGCGGAGTATCGTCATTTAATTTGCGTTTTCAGCTCAAAGGAGAGTTGTTCTGTTTTTTTGTTTTGTTTTCTTTTTCAGAGCAAAAGAACGTGGTTATGAACAGATAATTAGGAACTGCCCTACACATTGGTCGTTTATATTCTACAAGCTTTATATGCGAGCGCACACATCTGTTTTTAGGAAGTCAGAACAACTTTCCGCTTCGCTTGCATAAATATAAACGTGCTACCGTACATTTGTGCATTTTCGAATCTGTACTTCACTCCGTTCATTCTCGCGAAAAAAATCCAAATATCTGAAAGTACTTGGATAAACTTCGGCAGCCTGGGTTTACTCACAAGTAGAAGGATAAATTCAAATATCGTCTCAAACGAAAGTAAACAGCAGCCTGTGTGTGGCGGGCGCGGAGTAGATTTCGTGAAGCTAGCGGGCGAGCGAGAGAAACGAAAACTCGAAGGTAGGGAGCGCTTGGCGTAAGGAGCTGACGAACGTGGGGCGAGGAGTGTATCGAGAGGAACATGGCGCGAAGCTGGTAAAGCCTGAACCTTGAAGGAAGCTGCGTGGCTGGAGAGAGTTGCGTTGAAACGAGGCGTGGGGAGTGTGGTGTGCCGCCGGGAATGTGTCGAGGTCCGTGGAGTGCTGCTGGAACGAGGCCGGAGGACCCTCGATCGAAGTGCGAAAAGCCAAGTGCGTGGCGCGAGGAGCGTGCAGAGTGGTGCGAGGAGAGGGAAACGTGTCACGAAGAGCGGGAAACTTGGCGAAGAGCTCGCTCGAGAGGGAAACGTCTCACGAAGAGCGGGAAACATGAGCGAGAAATGTGGCTCGGTTAGAGTGGCGCGGGGAATGTGGCGCGAAGATCGGGCCGCAGGGAACGTGACGCTGAGAACGTGACACTGGGAGCGGGTTGCGTGGGGCGGGGTGCGTGGGGCGGGGTGCGTGGGGCGGGGTGCGTGGGGCGGGGTGCGTGGGGCGGGGTGCGCGGGGCGGGGTGCGTGGGGCGGGGTGCGGGGTGCGTGGGGGCGGATGCGTGCGGCGGGGTGGTGGGGCGAGAGGTGTGGGACGGGGTGTGGGGCGGGTGCGGGGCGGGTGCGGGGGCGGTGCGTGGGGGCGGGGTGCGTGGGGGCGGGGTGCGTGGGGCGGGGTGCGTGGGGGCGGGTGCGGAGGCGGGCTGGGTGGGGCGAGGTGCGTGGACGGGGTGCGCGTGGGGCGGGGTGCGTGGGGGCGTGGTGCGTGAGGGGCGGTGCGTGGGGCGTGGTGCGTGGGGGCGGGGTGCGTGCGGCGGTGTGGGTGGGGCGAGGTGCGTGGGACGGAGTGCGTGGGGGCGGGGTGCGTGGGGCGTGGTGCGTGGGGGCGTGGTGCGTGGGGGCGTGGTGCGTGGGGGCGTGGTGCGTGGGGGCGGGGTGGGGGCGGGGTGTGCGTGGGGTGGGGTGCGTGAGTCGGGGTGCGGAGGCGGGGTGCGGGGCGGGGAGCGTGGCAGGCGGTGCGTGGGGCGTGGTGCGTGGGGGCGTGGTGCGTGGGGTGGGGTGCGTGAGGCGGGGTGCGTGGGGCGGAGCGTGCGGCGGGGTGCGTGGGGGCGTGGTGCGTGGGGCGCGTGCGTGGGTGGGTGCGTAGGCGGGTGCGTGGAGGCGGGGTGCGTGGGGGCGGGGTGCGTGGGGGCGTGGTGCGTGGGGGCGTGGTGCGTGGGGGCGGGGTGCGTGGGGGCGGGGTGTGTGGGGCAGGGAGCGTGTGGCGGGGAGCGTGGGGCGGAGAAGCCTCGTTCGTCCGATGCGGTTGCGAGCGATTGAGCGGCGGCTGCCTCATAACATACCGCGGCGAGCGCGTGCAGGTACACAGGCGGTTCTATGCGTAGGAACGTCTGCTCTCCCGTGTACGATCCCATGTACTCTATTGTTGGGATGCGCTCCTCAAACGATTCGGGTGTGATGTGAGCTGTGAACAAACCTCATGGTCCCATCTTCCGGATCATTTGACTTCTTCGCTAGGTATAATATTGTTTTGTTCTTTGTTTAATAAAGGGTAGGAAACTGATGCATAATGCAACAAACATCCAACACATTTTCGGTGTGAAAAGGAAATGCTATTATATAGCATATAAAGAGTCTATGCTATAGGAATTCGTATTCTTGGCTGATGTTCCTGTCAATTTTTGCATATTTATATACGCATTTATATACGCATATTATATACATTCAAACAAGTATTTTGAATTTTACTTATGCAAGTCTGATAGATTTTGTGTCTGATGGTTACATAGGCAAAAGTTTATACTGGATGTGTCAGAATAAATGTTACAGACTTTTAGAGCAAATAGTGTGGTCGAAAATATTCTTTTTTTGACAATGAATTTATAGTGGGAAATTTCGTATAACGGAGTTACACATGTGTGAATTGCTCATGATTTTGAAGCAACCCCTTATGCACCGATGCAGATACAATATATGCAATCTCCTTCACTGTGGTAGTACGTGACATGTGGTACACCTGTGCGTAAAAATTTACCTGAAAATCAGAGGTATAATATCTTGAGTATAACTCCCAAGTGAAATTTCCAATTACATGCTCATTGGCCAAAGAATGATCTTTACTAATTTATCTGGATTTTTGTCATAAATACAAGGTTCATTATTTTACTTAATGAAAACACATCGGCGATGTATAGGAATGTGACTCCACATTCTAACACAGCGATCTCACGCGAAAGAGATCACGAACTAATGCCTTGCTTTAGAAACTCCATGGGAGGCCCCACTTACACGAAAGGCCGGGAGACAACGCATCCCTTAATAAAGGCGCGAGCGACTTAAAAACCGATCGCTGCAGCGCCGCTCACAAGGCGTGCGCAAAGCGGCGCGATGAAACGAATGGAATTAGTTTTGGAGGAAAATAAATTTTGAGCGACGCGTCACAACGAACTCGGAAAGCACTCTCCGCGGCAGGTCGCTGCTGGCGGCGGCGGCGATGGAGGAGACCAGGGCGGGCAGCAGGCGCCGATAATGACCTCATGATTGGCGCGAGGTTGGAACGCGCCCCCCACGGGACAGGGGGAGCGGGAGCGGGGTGGGGGCAAAGCGCAAGCGAATGGGGGGCGAATGGTGGAGCGCGGGGCGCGCGGGGCGGAGCGCGGGGCGGATCGCGGGGCTAGCGCGGGGCGGAGCGCGGGGCGGAGCGCGAGGCGGAGGGGGGTCGGAGCGGGGAGGTGCGCGGGGCGGAGCAGGGGCGGAGCCTGGAGCGGAGTGGGGTGGAACGGGGTCGGAGCGGGGGAGGGGCGGGGGCGAAGCGGGGGCGGAGCGGGGGCAGAACGGGGGCGGAGTGGGCGAAGGGGGGCGGTGCGTGAGGGGCCACGAGGGCCAGGGCGGGCTTGGCCATCTCCTCCGGACGCTCCCGGTTGCCCCGCGCACCTCTCCACTGCCAGGTGGCGCAGGCGCCAACGCTGTTACCAGCGCCCGCGCCAACGTCAACGCCAGCGCCCGGCAGCTCCCCCGCCCTGCATCGGGGGCTAGCGAATAAAGGGAACAGGGACACAATTTGCATTAAAACCGAATACCTCGTTATGGAGAAGGCTGGCGCAACGCTGGCGGCCGCGCGAGCTGCAGCGGAGTCGGGCCGCAGCCGGGTCTCTCTATTTTTGCCGCATTTTCATTTCGATATCCTTGTGGTTTGCAAATCGAAATGCAAATGCGGAGGTTTTTCGCCCGCCCGCGCGTGCCGCCCCGCACCGCCGCCCGCCCCCGTCGCCCGCACATCGCGGGAACGCGTTCCCCGCCGCCGCAGTTGTCGCGCACCCCGCACGCCGTGCGTTGCCGCTCCCCGCGCTTCTTCTGCCCTCCGCGGCCGCGCCCTTTTTCTCTCTGTCCACTTGTCGCCCTCGGCTCACGCTGCTCGTTTCCGCGCATCACCTCGGCCCCGTGCGCAGTGGTCCGCTACTTACTGCCTTCCCTGTATATCTGCCGGGCCAAAAAAATACTTTCCCTGCTACTTTTTCTGGCTGTGCTGGTGTCCCAATACTCGATTTACGGTTAACCTCACCCCCTTACTAATGTTTGCAGTATTCTGTGTTTAACCGAGTTATGAGAAATGAATTCCTTCTCTAAAAATGAATATGCTGTTTGACATTCACATTTTTTATCTTATTCGTTTTCAATTTTCCTTACTAGAATATGCCTTGTGACATCTCCGCTTTTTCGTTGCTTCTCTTCCCCTATTCCCATTGCACACTCTCTCCATTATATCTCCATTCTTCATATTTTTTGCATCGTATTTCTCTTCATCTCTGGAGTACATTATTCAAGCCATTCTCTTGCTGATTTCATTTTGCATATCCCTTCTCACGTTTTGCCTACTTTTCCTCGGGCACAATTCTCTTCCGTCTTCTCACGCCACGGCAACTACATTACCCCCTCCCCTGTGTGTGTGTACACGCCACGTGCCACACCGCCTGCTCCACAATGCCACCCGGCGCCCCGCCCCCACTCACCCCGCCCACCCAGCGGCGACCGCGCTCGGCGTTCGCGGCGGCGCTCATTTCGCGCGAGATGTTTGCGCTGCCGGCTGGCAGATCCCTGCAAAACCTTAATCAAACACAAGTGGTAGGGTGGCGACGGAGTCGTAGGGCGGCGCGGCGCGCTGCAGCACACAGCGGTGCGTTTCCACCCGCACTTGCGTCGCCGCCCCCCTCCAACTCCCCTCCCCGGCTCCGCCGCCGGCCTGCGGCCTGGGAAGGCGCGCCCAGGGACACGGGGGCCGTGGGTGGAGGCGCAGGGGATGGGGAGCGTCGCCGGGGGGCAGTGCGGCCGCTTGCCTCTTGTCTACCGCGCGGTCGCGAGGGGGAGGGGCGGGCGGGGAAGGTGAGGCGGCTGCCGAAACCATACGGCGAATTAAAGCCCAGCTGCGCGCTCCCACGGCGAGACCCGCGGCGCGCGGGCTGTGCATACACCTTGCACCGCCCACGCCCCCGCCCTCCTTCACAAGCGTGCCGCTCCCGCCGCCGCACGCGCGCGCGCTCTTCCGTCGCCCGCTGGGGCACTTCGCCCACGCCCACCCACGCCCTCACTCCCGCCCCTCGCCTTTCGCTGCACCGGGCGCGCCGCGCGCTGTCGCCCAAGTTGCTGCGTATCACGTGCCTGCCGGCGCCGTGCCCGCGCCGCCCCAGCCAATGTTGTCGCCTTCCTCCGCCCGGCTGCCACGCACGTCCCAGTGTTCAGGGATCTGGGGGCTCTCCCGCCACCAGGCGCCACGCCTCCTCCGCAATGCACTCGTGCCCTGCGCCTTCGCCACTTCGCAAGCAAATGCCTTTCGCGACTCAAAGCGGCTGTGTTTTGCTACACCCTAAGAATAAGCGGAACTAATTTCTCAACAAATGTTCACAGCCTTGAAAACTAGAACCACAATGTTTATTACATTTGTCGCAACAAAATTGTCTCGTATGTTATTCGTTAAGGTAACAAGATTTTACTGTTTAAAAACTTAGAAAAATACATTTTTACGTCCGTGTTATTCCGAGTATTTTATTTTGGTAATAATCTACTTTGTTAAAACCGGCTTGTGGTATCTCATCAAATTCGGTCATTCTATAATTTTCTGTTGACTATTGTTACATCCACATGAATATAGGCAAAGCATACGTTGAAAGCGATTTCTAATGCTTCGTTTTAACACCGAGCGTGACTTCTTAATATTTCTCTTTTTTGTTTATTTCATTCTTGTATTGAAAAAAATATTACTTAAAAATTTCCCCAGAGGTTTATCATCAACGAACATGCATTCAACTAGATGACTAAAGCTTCAACATACACACGTAAGAGGTTCACGTTTACAGGTTGCCGACGTTTGTGGAAAATATTCCAATGAATAACAGCCCAGTTATTTCTTAAGTTCCTCTCGACACTATCATCTTCATCGATTGATCATTACAATGAATTAATTTTGAAAAATATTTCAAAAAAATTTATGAAGTTTCCATCTTGTAGTTACAGAAGTTCTTTGGATCCCTAGAAATACATTTTAGAAATCTATAACTCATAACAGAAACAGCAAAACGTGCATTGAGAGATCAATCCGAACGAAAACAATAACGGAAACGTGAAATTTTAAATCGTATTAGTGACTACACTTGAATTTATTCCAGTTAGTGGTTCCAATATCCCTGAAATTTCCTTCCAAAAGACTTCAAAAATTTTCAATTGTTGATCTAATCTTGGCCATTTCAACAAAATAAACAGATGAATGGTATAAGGCTGAGTTAATGCAGTATGACTGTCGTTTCCATTTCAACCTAAAAGAGCAGGCAGTGAAAAATTACTACCTTTTTAGATAAGTATATTTAAAAAAAAATATTAAGTATTTTTGAAAAGTATAAATAGTAAAAGTAAAATTAATTCTCAGAGAAATCAAATGTATGTATTAAGCAAGGCATCAGGTATTTTGACTTCTGAAAATTAACATTCCTCCGGTTTCATACCTACTGAACTCTTGTTATGCTAACATACGGATGTAATGGATGAAGAATGAATATATCTAATTTAACAGAAATCTATTACGGGTAGTGGCCACTAAAATTTGAAAAAGGACTTGAAAGTTGAGAAATTAAAAACAGTTAAAAATATAGTTACAAAAAGTTTAAATACATAGTTATAAAGAAATACAACAAATTATATCGATTTCCACATGAAAAAAATCTTAACTGCATTGCATTTTATCGTATGGTTCCTACCTGTACTCAAAAGTTTACCAAAGTTTGATTGTTCCGTTACGTGTAGACAATGTAGAAATAGAACTTATGTCAAATATTGTATTAAGAAATAGTATTTTCTTCCTCTATTACGACGATAATTAAGTGTATCGCCTACATAGCAGTGTAGAGTCTATTGGTGGCTTTAACATGACGTAAGCTGCGAGCTGGCGGAGCGCCCTAGATATTATTGCTTGTATCGCACATCCTAACACGTCCCCCGCATGCCCTGCGCTGGAGTTAATGTCAGAAACGGGCTGTTACGAGGGATAGCCCACGCCGGCTCGCCGGCCCATAGGAAGCCGAGTTCCACTAACGCTTATGGCCCTTAACTAGTGCATTACCATCAATCGATGCGCAGCAAACCGGCGCCGCGCCGGGTGCAGCGATCGCCCAATCCCGCCCGAGCCCGCCTGACCGCCCGCCCGCCTGACCGCTCGCTCGCTCGCCCGCCCGCCCGCCCACCCACCCACCCACCCACCCCCACCCACCCCACGCCCGTCCGCCTTCGCCCGCCCGCCCGCGCCCGCCCGCCCGCCCGCCTGACCGCCCGCCCGCCCGCCCGCCCACCGCCCGCCCGCCCGCCCGCCCGCCCGCCCGCCCGCCCGCCCGCGCGCGCCTGACCGCCCGCCCGCCCGTCTGACCGCCCGCCCGTCCGTCCGCCCCGTCCGCCCGTCCGCCCGTCCGCCCGTCCGCCCGTCGGCCCGTCCGCCCGTCCGCCCGACCGCCCGTCCGCCCCCGCCCGTCCGCCCGTTCGTCCGCGCGCCCGCCCGTCCGCCCGCCCGCGCGCCCGCCCGTCCGCCTTCCCGCGCGCCCGCCCGTCCTCCCGCCCGTCCGCCTTCCCACGCGCCCGCCCGTCCGCCCGCCCGTCCGCCTTCCCGCGCGCCCGCCCGTCCACCCGCCCTCCCGCGCGCCCGCCCGTCGGCTCGTCCGCCCGCATGCTCCGGGCTTGAGCTGCGGCTTCACCGCTTTGCTCCCACCGCCCTTCGCCCCCGGAGCCCTCGTCCCTGCGCCTCACGCGGACGCGTGCGCCGATGCATGGCAAAGCTGCGTCTGCTGGGAGTGCGGAGATTTGCTCGGGGTGGGATTCACTAGGAGGGTGCGCCGTTCCCCACGAGGGTGTTGCAATGGGGGCAGTAGGTCAAAGTGCCTCGCAGGGAGCTAGCGCGCCCCGCAGGGAAAACGTAAATAAAAGTAAAATCTATTCGTATACACAGAGATAGATATGACGTCAGTGTACTTCTCCAATCTCTTCAGTGTTGAAACTTTAGGCTCCATTGCACGACCTGAAGTTTTAATGTAAGTTTTTTTAATATATTTCCATCATTTAGCATGAATATTAAACTTCAAAACGTATTAGAATTCAATATTCGAAAAATTTATGTTTTCGCTCATCCCATACATATTTTTGCTAACATTCCTGTTAATTATCTGAATACTCTGAATATTTTATCACGATATTTTGGATTCGTATTCCGTAAATATGAGTTCAATTCAGAGCTTTTTTTAACAGTTACCATATAGACATTGTTTACATAAATATTCTTTACCTACATAGACCATTTCGTTCGTGAAAAAAGCTCACGAATATATTTACGAAACTAGTATAGAAATGAGTTTTTTAGCGTAAAAATGAAATGGTAAAATGTGTACACCAAAGGCACTTTTACGAGTTTCACACATTATTTTTTAATACAAATTAATGGAAACATACAAGTAAGTACTCTTGGGATCATTTTCAATTTGCGATGCGTGAGTCATTTTCATTTTTGATGCCCCAATGTTTTGTTTTTCTTTGCAGAACATAGATTTATACGGTAATGACATCTGTGCAATATGCGAAGTAACGCTTTCCGAAAGAAAGTTCTAGTTTCCGCACGTGAAACCTGGAAAAGATAAATTCACAAAGAATGCAAACAAATTTGTTTTATACGCTGTTTGTTTTATACAAACGTGTTTTATACGCTTAGCTTTATGGAAAATAATTGATTGAAAAGTGAAACCAAAGTGGCGACATGCAAAAAATTGGAATGTAATGGTGGCGTGTTCGACCGTTTTGTAGTCGGTGATTACTCGGTGCAAGAAAACACCGAACCTATGATTAATCAGAGAGTCGGTGTCTCCCGTTCTCTTCGCACGTTGGTTGCGTTCGTCCTAGCTAATTATCTGGTGTCGGACTTCTGCTCCCACCAGGACTCGAAACTAAAATCATCTGGTCATCAGACCAGATTCGATGTGACAGGAGCTTCAAAGGTACTGATCCAAAATTGCCCGTCGATATTTCAGCACACACTTGCCTCATGTTCATGTTGCTTTGTATACATTATCAACATCCATCCTCTTTGTTAAATCCGATGATTTAGTACAACTATATCTAGAAGTTCCTGTTGATCTTCATATCCGTTTCTGACATCTATAGAAATGTGAAGATCGTAATTTCCAGGTTTTTCACTAAATGCAGTGGTAATATAAATCTTCGAACGTAAAATATTTAAATGTGTCGTTTTTATAACTTCGTTGGTGTGGAACTTTGTATTTTATGTAGTGTGTATATTCATTGATTTTATTATAGACGTTTTGTGAAATATTTACTAAGTGAATTGTATATTGCATCCATTACGTGATTTTTATGAGCATTTTTGAATTACAAAAAGCTCCCCATCTCATAAACTAAAGAACTCATAATAATATTTATTAAAAGTTGTTTAGTACTTACTAATCGCGTCCAAACAATAAAGTTCTCATTTTCACTAATTTGCCGTGTTACATATATTGTATAATCATCTATTTGAGTGAGATTCGTCGTATTTCCGTCCCGTCATCGGCCCTTCCAGTTAGTCATTAATTGGACGTTGAATACCTCACATCGGTCATTGGGACCAATTATCGACGAACCGTGTCTTTCGAGCAATGCTCCCCTTCTAAGAAAGCCCGTTCCCAATGTGTGCAGCGATAAGCTTCCAGGAACGGATCGCTTGTACCTGGACGTAATCAATGTGCGAGAGCCGCTGAGGGGCGGCGCTGGCCCGCGGCGATGGCGCCGGCAATTAGGGCGACGCCTGCGCTGACAGCGCCCCCGAGCGACGCGCAGTGGGCGAGAGCGGGCTGAAATGCGCCAAACGCGAGTCGCACGGGATTCTCTATCGATGAGGGCCACGGGTGGTTCCTATAAGATGTAAAGTAACGATCTAAAAAATGGAAATTATAGATCGCGGAAACACGTATTTAATTATTTTAATTGAGTCGCTTAGGATAATAACGGCAGATACCAACCGAACTCGTACTTTCAATTAGAAGTATGACTGTACTCTCCTGCCATATATCTATGCATGATGAAATATCAATTGAATTGGGATATGGCAAAACCCTCAAATTCCACTAGCGAAAGTTTTTCTGGAATGAAAATGAACGTGAACGAATGAAAATGAACGTGAAAAGATAAAAAGAATGTTTTCTCGAAATGAACTTCGGTTGGGATCTGTCATTATTATTCTGAGCGCTTGAATTGTTACAATTTCCTGTGATTTGTCGGGCGGCTAGTATGTCTAATTAATAAATACACTTCATAGGTTATCTATTACGTTACTTACTTGTACAAGATTTACTTACATACTTTGTGTATGAGGGGCAATGTTTCTACCCCAAACCCTTTATAAATGTAAAGTTGATCATTCTTATTTCGACCAAAATCGATATACATGTAAGTATTAACATTTACGAATAGTGGGAGGCTTCCAGTGCCTATTGTGACTTATCTTGAGACTGCCCCAAGCCCTTCATATCTACAATTTTAAAAATAGGAAACTATGTATCTACATTTTTAGAAGTTCAATTTCGGTATAATTTGGAAGTTTGGAGAATTGGATGAAGTACGGTAAGATTTATTCAACCGTAATTGTGAGAAAAATAGATTCTCTGACATTTTATACAATTTCCAAAATGCGTTAATTTTCATGATCGCAAGTGGTCACAGCTGCATTTAAGCATAAAATGGAGTTAAATGTACAACATTGTTGTATCATTCTTGCGCCTCGGAGTGCCAAGCTGTGATTTTTACAAACAATTTTAAATAAGGCCTAATTTCCTATTGATGTTGCGCGCACACACACACATACACACACACACACACACATATATATATTCTTTGATGCGATGGCAGGATTTTCGAAATTAGCTAGGTCGAATTCTTCCACTATCTGGAGGAGAATTCTAGCATTCAGTTGCTCTGATCGGTTTTATGTGGTTTCTCCGAACAATACCAGGCGATTGCCGGAGCAGTACGTTAAAAAACGGGCCACGGACCGCGTGGGATCTTTCCTTCCTCTTTATTATCCTATCTTCACCCATTACTTACACACACTTCCATTCACTACACTACTGCACATGTCGGGGGACCAGTCGGGTGCATAGAACTTGTCCCACCTGGGACGGTACCCCGCTTGTGGGAGGCTCCTGGAAGAGATAAACCCTGTAAGCCGACGTGTAGGTCGGTGCCGGATCTCACCATCCAGCCAACTTCCCATTATAAAAACATGCACTTCACGGGACTAAGAGTTGACGCATTCAGAAACACGAACTAAACAATCAGTTTACTCTGATGGTGTATTTCATGTGCTTTTTCCTAAAAAAATGCGCTAAAAAAGACGGTGTAAATCATCAAATTAGATGAAAGAACATAACTACATACATTTTTTGTCACGAGGAACAGTTTTGTTTTGGCTTCTAGTAAGCGTTTCGAACCAACTGTGCGTCACAACCCAGACCGGTGGCGCTCATGCATTTTGCCTCGCGCGCGAGCATCAGCGAACACCACGCACCGCTAATGCAAGCCGGAGATATTGTTGTTTGTGTTTATTTTGTCACTGTGGTCGGTGCAGTTGAGAGGACGTCGAGATGTAATATGTTGTTGGGGAAATGTTTCCACCTATAAAACCAATTGGCTGGCGTATATTTGTGAAGTAAATAACGACTACGTAATTTGCCACGCGGGTATAGAAACGCACAAATAATCAAAGTTACAATAAACTGACGGTGATTTTATGAGTTTCGTTTCGTTTTTCTGTAAAGAGAAATGTTAATGACAATTCGTTAGTTTGAACGAAGTTTAAATTAATGGAGCGTTAATATTTGCGAGAGGTTTACAAATGAAAAATTCTAAAAAAGAATGAAATAATACCTACTGGTTACATTAAGAATGTGTATGTATGAAGTAAAGTAGTAAAAATAAACGATTTAGCACTATCTCGAATTATTTTTATCACGTCTTGATAATCACACAAAGACTGACTAAAACAATAACGGCTTATTTATGTCGATGTAAAAGCAAATTAACGAAACCAAAAAACTGTCTAATTATTTCTGTGTCAAAATGACTAATGTATTTGAAGTTTCGCATTTAACTTTGTAGGATATTCGGCAATCCGACAAATGTATGTACAAGTGTATCTACACTCGAGTACGGCTAAGGTGATTCGTAAAATGCCTGGAAAAGGACGATGCTTATTCTTGTAGGATTTGAGGTCTCATACTTTAAATGTTTGGGCCTCTTTCCCTCATACATTTCGATCTTTCCAAAACGCTCTGAACGTATTCTGTAGGAGTTTTGGTTCCTCAACTTTGAAGATTCTAAGAACAACCGCCGTAGAACTCTCATCCGACGAACGTAGCTGTGCTTGAGGCTGAGGTGAAGAACCGTGTTTAGTTTAAAGAGCACTTTTTTCTACTGGTAACATACAAGCGCTCCTGAAGGAACTAGAGTCGACTTTCGCGAACTTCCTCGTGCTACCGTAGTCGCAGCAACTACTTAAGCACTTCTCCGGTTTCGCGCATTCCTGCACCGTCCCGGCCCCCGCTCACCCGCAACCTCGCCCGACCTGAACGTCCGCACCGCCTCATGTTTCGCCTCCCCGCAATTATGAAGGTGGTGGCAGGAAGCGGCGGTCGCGGGTGAGGGGCGGTGCAAGATCGCGCAGGCCACAGGGCACGCCCCTAGGGCCATGCAAGCTCGACACGCAGGGCTTGGGAGCAGCCGACCGCTCTCCACTGGGCCTCTTCTCTTCACAGCCCTGTCGTCATGATTGCCCGCTGTGCTTCCTTTGTCGCCCCCGTCCACCTGACCTTGATCCCCCCCTCCAGGCATGGTTTCCTCGTCTCTCACTGTCTCGATAGCCTTGCAGTTTCCCCACCTGCTATTGTTCTCCATCATCTGCCGCTACCGCTGGTCTCCACCAGGCACAACTGCCATTTCTCGTGCTTGCCACCCTCTCGCCCCCTGTGATCGCCCTTCTCGTCTTTGCCGTCTCTCCCCAGCTATCGCATTTACCAACTCGTTGACCCCCCTCTTCCCATTGTCTCGCCGCATTTACTGTACGGTTCGCCATTTCCGATTCCTTCCCGACCATCCTGAGCTCTGATCTTCCGTCGTTCCTTCCAGCTGTGACGCGGTGGCTTCCATAGTCTTCCTCTCTGTCTCTGTTTCCTCCCCTTCCCGTAGTGCCTCTCCCCCCACCCCGCGCCTAGGCAGGTGCGTGACCCCGCACCTGCGCGACCCTCACGTCTCACTTTCATGGGTGAGCGGACGCCGGAGCCTGCGCGCCTCTGTGCTCCCTTCCCGCGCTCCACCCCGAGCCACTTCGTGCCTCCCCGCATCTGCCAGTGTCTCCCCGCGCCTCCCTGCCCCACCCCTAGCCTCCCTGCGACCCCCGCGCCTCTCCGCGCCTCCCTGTGCATCCCCGTGCCTCCCCGCGTTCGCCCGCGCCCCGCCGCGTTACCTCGCGCCACCTTGCATCAACCGGTACCACCCCGCGTTAATCCGCGCACCCCCGCCCACCCCACCCCGCCGCGCCTTACCTCATCCCACCGCGCACCATCCCGTATCAGCCCGCACCACCCCGCTCAACCCCGCCCCACCTTACCCCGCCCCGCCTCGCCCCGCCCCACACCACCCTGTCCCACCCCGCCGAACCCCGCACCACCCTGCCCAACCCCGCACCACTCCGCCCTATCCCACCCCGCCACTCTCCGTCCCACCCTGCCCCGCACCACCCTGCCCAACCCCGCACCACCCCGCATCACTCCGTACCACCCCGCACCACCTCGCACCACCCCGCACCACCCCGCACCACCCCGCACCACCCCGCATCGCCCCGCATCGCCCCGCATCGCCCCGCACCGCCCTGCACCACCCAGCACCAACTAGCACCAACCAGCACCACCCAGTACCACCCAGTTCCACCTCGCACCGCACCGCACCACTCCACATCACCCACTCCATCTCGCACCACTTCGCGCCACCGCGCGCTACCTAGCACCACCTCGCGTCACCCAACGCCTCCCCGCCTATCCCCGTGCCCATCCATTCCACTCCGCCCCACGCCTCGGCACGCCAGTGCACGTCCCACACTACTGACAGCACAGATAAGCCCTCTCGCTACCTCTTGAAATTCGGAGCCCGAACGGCGCCCCTCCCCCGGCCACGCGCCAACCCCCTCCACCTCCCCCTTCCCGCTCACCCAGCACGGCCTTGGGCGCGCCTGCCCCTCTTCGGGCGCCGCTCGCCCAGAGCCGCTTCCATTGTAATGCAAGAAGCCCATTACAGGGAGCCCATCGTCGACCAATTTCACGTTCTAAAGGCACGTCACCTCTTGCAATTTAAAACAGTGCTCCAGTGCCCCTACCGTTGTACTAGATTATACGTTTTATAGGGACGGATCTAATTCGGGAGTCCAGGAATCGAGGGCGGGGCGAGGGCAAGGACGGGATTCCGGTCGTCCACGTCTCTTCGGCCGGCGACGCCAGAAAGCCGCTAGCCACTTTTTAGAGCTTTCGGAATCTACTCCGCTCGCTTTTAATTTATTCTTCTCCCGACGACGGTAAAATGGCATTAAATCGACACTACCGCTCAATCCCAAGGAGTAATTTACTTAGAGAGAGATTTTATGAATCGAAAACGATTCCGACTTTACTCCTCCTGTCTACAAAAGGGAGAAGCAAACCTTCACTTCAAGCGCGTTGAATCAACTACAAATGCGAGAGCCACTACTCCACGAACGAGTCTCCCGTTTTCCGAGAGCTTCGCGCACACCGAGCACTTGATTGAGACGTGTCTAATTCACGAGTGGATTTTGCGTGGGCGTCTCGCGTGTCTCGTCTTCGCCGTACAGCGCGCGAAGTCCCGCGGCGTATGGCGCGCTCTCTCCCCGGCGCGCGCGAGGCGACGTGGCGTTGACGCTGTGCAAACAGGCAGAGGGCTGCGTTTATCGTGAAGCGGCGCGGCGCTGCGCGGCGCGGCGCGCGGGCCCTCCACTGCGGAGCCCCGCCCCCCTCTGCGCGCCGATTCAATCAGACGGCGGCCGCCGTCTATTCTGGCGTGTAATAGTGATACGTCTGCGCGCGATGGAGCCCGCGCGGGAGCGGTGCCGGGAAGAGGCGTGGTTGCGGAGGGCGGGCGACGAGGGGGGAGGAGAGATGAGGGGGACGGAGGATCCTGCCAGAGAGCGGGGCTCAGGTGTCATCGAATGGCACGTGGAGGCGACGGCGACAAGCGAGATTCGAGTCGCGATGCGCTATCAATAGCTGTTGATGACACCCCGATGGTAGATGATCCACGCTAATTGATGGCATCTGTGGGATCGACTTCGTCGGTGGGTGTGATTGCGGGAATCGCCATTGTGAGTGGATTGCAGGACGACGGCCACAAGCTAGAGTGATGAAAGGCCGTGGTTTCGAGAGAGCGTGGATGATTGAGGTAAGACCGAATGGAAAGGTAGTTAACGGCAAAAAAGTGGCTTCAGTAGAACAATGAAAAAGCATTCATGCGCGGTGGAAAAGGTCTTTGTCGGGGGAAGAGATAATGAATGCAGATGGTGGGGAGACGGATGCACATGGCTACGGGAAGAATGAAAGTGCGGAGTAATGACCGGAGGAGGGAAGGAACGCCAAACCTTTGCGGAGTTGCGATGAGGAAACGATGTAGGACATACCGGAGATAGTTGCTGCGAAGGGCGGAAGCAGAAAGTTCCTTCTGAAAGAGCCGGGCGATACAGGCGATCGCGTTGAGAGCTGTGTGCGGTGCTCGGTCGCTGAGAGGCGACGGAATGCAAAAGGGGAAAAGATGGACCAGGGAGTGATGGGGTAGTTATGGTGGCTGAGATGCAGGAAGCGGTGGGGGAGGCGGTCGAGAGAGAGGGCAGAGGATGGAGACGGTGGTAGAGGGAGAGCAAAGGAGGGCAAGGGTGGTGTAGGACGAGGACGCAGGAGGACGAGGACGCAGGAGGGCGAGGACGCAGGAGGACGAGGACGCAGGAGGACGAGGACGCAGGAGGACGAGGACGCAGGAGGACGAGGACGATGGAGGACGAGGGCGGTGTAGGACGAGAACGCTGGAGGACGTGGACGGTGGTGAACGAGGACGATGGAGGTCGAGTTCGGTGGCGGGCGAGTGCGCTGGCGGGCGAGTGCGCTGGCGGGCGAGTGCGCTGGCGGGCGAGTGCGGTGGAGGGCGAGTGCGGTGGAGGGCGAGTGCGATGGAGGGCGAGTGCGATGGAAGGCGAGTGCGGTGGCGGGCAAAAGTGGCGGAGGTCGAGGGCGTTAAAGTTGAGGGTAGTGACGGGAGGGGCGGTAAACCAAACGACACGGAGATGCTGCGCAGGCGGCGCGGGCCCTGGCGGCGCAGGCCGGCGGAGGCGGCGGGCGCGTGCGTGCTTCATGGGCGCCTGCGAGCGCTGTGCGCCGCCGCTGCGTTTCGAGATGGCCCCCAGCGCCGCCTGCGGGGTTGTTGATGTTTACAGGTTTTTGGAATAGAGCGTTATTCACGGCCCCTCTTCTCGTTTTACGGTGCGGTGCAGGCGGTTGCGCCCGCGGCGACGGCGACAGCCTCGCCCCCGCCCAGCCCCCGCCCCGCACCCGCTACCCCTCCGCCGGGGGTTTCGATTCTCCCCTTAAGATTGGCTCTTACTGGAGCTGAGGGCGGCGCGCCTGCTGCTGCCCTATAAACAAGTTGTTGGCAAAACTTTGCGCTGCTGCGTAATTTCTGTACGACACAACAATTGTTCGCTGAGTGTGGTTTTATACGTTACAAAATATTTCATGAGTGAATGATAAAAATTGAATTATCGCACTTTTTAGTTCGCTTTTCGTCTTCTGATATTTGTTTTTGAGTATAAGCCTTTCATATTTCAGGAAGTATCATTTGTATAGTATCTCTTGTATTATTTTCGAAATAATACTGAAATATAATTTTTTTCAACAAATATGTGTATTTTTGGATATCCAAATTGTGTGGGTATATAATTGACGCTCTTTCGTGTTCTGCAACATTTTTGATTTTCCATTTACATAGTTTTAGTGCTACAAATTAAATTATTTTAATTCGTAAGGATTATATATATATATATATATATATATATATATATATATATATATATATATATATATATATATATATATATCCTTGTCCTATATTGTCAGAAGAAAGGATGTTTCAAGAAGTAAATGCTCTACCATCCGACATTTTATTGCTCATTTACTTCATGCTGCGCTGATTCCTTTTATCCAGTCTTCTTATCTGCAGTGCTCTCTGTTTTAATTACGTTAAATAGGGTCTTCGCGTTAATTAGATTACCGAGGTCAATACGATCTTCAAGAGTTGAAACACCAAGCAACGTAGTCACATTTTCGGTCTTAGAATATTAAGTTTACTTCTACCAGTTGAAATGAAGACGTTGCTAAGTATTTCCATGCTCCTCTTTTTCATTAATTTCCTATTTCTTCCGCTCTTTCTCTGGCATATTTGGCAACGAGTGAGTGACTCCGAGAGTCTTCGATTTCAAATGACACAATTTCAGTTCAGAGCTTCCCGAAACAAAAGTCTTCTCTGCCTGTCTCCGGTTCCGCACTGCCGCGTAAATCTGACTCTTGCAATTAACTTGACTCATCCTTCATTATAACTAAGTATTCTCCCTAGACACAGAAACGAGATTCGTCGAAATCAGCGATTTTTAATTAAGTTTCATCTCTTTCCAGATATGCTGCGCGGCTTCTTTACATCCAGACTTTAGGGCACTGCTCTTATATTCTACTTCTTCCCGTCAACTTACTGTTTCGTTACGCAATAATCTCATTTGTGATGTAATGATTAAATGACATTTAATCAGTCGTATCTTGAATTATATTGTGGGAAAGATTTTTGGCGTAATCGAGTCTTTAATTTTTCTTCGGAAATTGGGAAATATTTTACAGGGTAATTGCTTTTCTCTACCAATTCATTTCAGCTATACATTTTCCAAATGATTAGCTATTTATTTGGTATTTTAATATATCCTGGATGAACATATATAGCATTACTTGCTTTAAAAAAGAAAATCCTTTCCTGGTAAAACGTAATATTTTACTCTGTGTTTAACTGAAGGAATTAGAATTCTGGAATTGCACAAAAAGCTGACAACAGTTAAAAATAAAATCTATCTTGACAAAACTAATACATTAATTTGAAACTTCTGGTGCTACGTGTCACTCTCAACAGTCCTTCGGTTATTTAACGACTTCCATACCTTATTCTAATGATCAAGTTAATATCAGAAGCAATCATTTTATGCCAGGTTTTAATATTCCATATTAATGAAAGCACTATGTTGCACTAAATAAATTAATCATGAAGTACTGCACTTTTTATTCCATAAAAATCTTCTAATAGAGAAGAATCTTCTAATGAGAAAAAATGAAGAACCAACATATTCTTCCTTTCCCTGCCTACACATGGTACAAAACCAACTACATTCAACATCATCGCGTTATTCTTCGTGATCTTGGGAACAGACTTAATTTTTTATTCTTATTCTTTTGAGGTCTGTTTCCTTGCCATTTCGAATGACTTAGTTTCTGTTTGGGTGAGTTGATCATAAAATATATCCTTTCCACTTCAATAGAAGGTATCTCGGACGCTGTAGGAAAACGTTTCAGCTTCTTAAACATTTTAATTACATTGTTTCGTGTGTTTGTGGATAGAATAATTTGAAGAGGATTACTCATTACCATTTTGTCCAATGTGTAGGAAATAGGTTGGCCTGTAACCTGCTCCCGAGTTCTAGAGCATTGGATGAGACACAATATCACATTCTATTTATATACATTCTATTCCATGGCTTTGTTGACGTGCCATAGAATGAATGAATGTTGGAACAAAATATCAAATTATGGTCATCAGCCTTCTAAGTTGGACCGGTTCAATTAAGGCAACCTTCTGCAATCGATTTCGTCAACTCGTCTAAATATAAAAAAATGATAACTCTGCGCAACTTCAAGTGCAACATTAATCTTACTATGCTAATTCGGAAGCTCCGGAAGTGTTCATGTAACGCGTAGCATAAAAGTTGCAATTACAGACTCGCTCTGCACACAATGGCTTATAGGTAATAGTAAGGCACTCTAACAAAACGCTCATTAAAATGACTGTTATTCAGCGAAAATTCAATAACAATCTCATTTGAGCATTCACAAGCTTTGGAGATAGATTTGGATTGTATCATCCAAATACTTTTATGTGTGCGGTTTATGAAATACGTATCTGGTTCTGTTTAGGCGGCGATCCATATTCTTCCACTTTCCCCTATGCAAGTAAACTAAATGAAATGTGTAAACGTACATGTGTGGTGTACGATTTTCGTTTATTGTCGTAATCTGGTTCCATTTATTAAAAACTGTTTCTTGCAATAATCATGAATATGGTGTACAAACATACAAACAATTCTACAATGTGTAATTTACTAAGTTTTCTACAATTATTAATTTTTCATTAAAATATTTTAATACCCCAGAATGTTTCTAAAATAGTTTATTTTTGCATTGAAGCTTATTTGCCTTGCTCACTTAACTTTTATTCACTTACGGACTCGCCGTACGCCGCGACTACTCTACGGTCACTTTCACATTATAAATAAATTCCACTTTACAAATACAATGAGCTTATAAATGGAAAAGTAACAATTAAGTGTTTTCTATGACCACTTTTCAGGAAACTGAACAATATTAAAATGAAAATGAACATCACTTGTTCACTACTCCATTTCTACAGGTTTGATTGATGCTAATAATTCTCTAAAAGCTTGAATTGCATCAGAGGAATTTTAAATATACAAGCACAGACATTCAACCGAACTTAAAAACACATAATGTGACTAAAATCTACTACGAAACCTAATCGTAGGTCATGTGCACAGTGATTGCAGCCCTGCAGTGAACAAGTAGGCACATGGGCTTGATTCAGGAAACTCTCTTCAGCACTTTCACGCTGTAAAAAAAAATTGTGATCGTGTTCTGTTTTTTTCTCTCTTATGTGCGCCTCGAAAAATTAATGGTTTCCGCACCCAGAATTCCAAAGTAAACAAATGCTTGCGAGGAGAAAAAATTCTGTAATCACTGCGCTTAACTACAAACGGTGGACTTCTCTGTTGAACATGAGATGAAATAGCATTTCAATTCAAAAGGTGAAGGAAGTAAATGACAAGGTATATAACTTAAAACAAGAACTTTATAAAACAAAAACCTAATTTTCCACATTGTAAGTTTGTATCTCGGAAATAAAGGACACTGTGCCACATTTACATAATTTAATACATCTTTAAACAGGAGAACAGTTTAAAGATGTATTTCTAGGTACTTACATTCATATGACTTTGCTTTGACAACTTCTAATTTAGTTTTGATGCACTTTAGCATCTTTTTCAAATACTTCCTGGAAGTGCAAATATATTGAAATAAGTGTTTTAAAAAATCCTCCTTTGGCAAAAAATTGATATAGTGTTCATTTCCTCCGAGATTCTGAAATAAAACTGAAATATTAAAGAAGTTTTCATCTGGAATACTTCTTGTAAATATTACCTAGCTTCCTCATGTTTATTTATTGAATTTCAATATATTAGTTTCTATGACTCTTAACGAGGTGAGGAAAACAATTGCAAGTATCGAACTGCACCACACTAAGCGTATCCGCTCAACTAAAATATTGAAGATAAAGATTTTTTCTGAGTAAAGTAGGTTGATCAAAGATAGATCTTGTAGACGTTTTCGAAAATATAACTAGTTTGTGCGTAATTATGCGTGAAATATAAGCAATTTTGTAACAATTTTTTTTCTCAAAAATACTCCAATTTTTTCTTTAAATGCATCTATTAAATGCTATTCGTAAATATCGAAGGACAGTAAAAACCTGATGCCGGTCTTTTTTTTTCGACGAACTCTCTATTTTCGAAAATTGCGAAAAATTAACATTACAAAAATACAATATTGAAGTTGGAATGGATGGAAGAAACTGTTTGTTTTTAAGCGTTGGCAAAACTAAGTACCCTCTCCCTCAGAAAAAATGTCGTTCAAAATTCTATCTTCCACACCGCGCCGACAAACTTGGACACCCCTCGGCCTGGGGGAGGGCAGGGGGAGGGACGCGTTGACCAATCGCTAGCAGGTAGAACCACAGTTGTCTGTGATTGGTGCAACATCCCAAGGGGCAGAAAGAACGCTGTCTCAGGGGGAGGGGGCTAGTTCGTTTACGTACGAGACGGAAATATCGTCATATTTCCCTGCCGAAGGAGGTAGTTTGCCTGCGCGTACGCCACGACGAAAAAAATATTTCTAAGCGGGGTTTTCCGTCCAGAATGATTGTCTATAGACCAGTAAATATTTATCATTTTAGCAAAATTTATTATAACTTTTAGTAATCGATTTGTAACTCCTGACAAACTGCTATTTTGAGATATTCATTTCAGGCACAATTTGCGGAGCCTTCCCGGCCGTTCTAACGCATATTTCGAATTTGTTTATAAAATTATAAATTGTTGCAAAATTGTTAATTCGCTGTTTTTGGTTCTGGGACATCGGGAGACTCTCCCCACTTTAGATTTGCAAAATTTGGAAATTGTTTATAAATTTGCAATTGTTGCAAATTTTTTATTGTCTAATCTGAATGGCGTTTAAATGTGATGCAAAATTCCGGAATCCGTTCGGTGCTATTATATCTCGTTCTCGAGATATATGTAATTGTTTATAAGAAATTAACATCTTAGTAGACCCCATTTGTTTGCGCTTAATTCATTCGCGCTAGCAGAATAGCGTGGGATGGGCATACTGAAAAAACAGTTCTCCAATGCCGCGCTTTTGCCTGCCAGATACGCTTAAAATGCACTTGCTTGTAAACAAATTCTGTGGCCAATTTAATTATGATAAATTCGTATTTTTACGGCGAGTATGAGCATAACTTTTATTTGGTTTTTATATTCTCTTTTAAGTCCTGCAATTTGCAAGTCGATATATTTATCAAATAGGAAAGAAATTGATTATAAAAAAATATTTTTCAAGGTGCATTACGCCCAAACAATTGTTTCTGTTTTTCTATCAAAGGGGTGTTGAGCAACCGAATAACTGTATTATTAATTTTTTTAAGTCCCCTGTTAACACCGAGAGTCAGAAACTATTTGTTCCTCTTGTTTAACCATTACCATTAAAAATAGGGAAACATATTGCTTAGCTGTTTGCTATAAACTGCACTGGATTGGATGAAGGTAGTGTTAAGGTTTTCAAATACAGAAATATTCAATTTTGTGTTTTGAAAGATCACATGAGTAGAATCACACATCACAATATTTACACAAGTATAGAAATTTCTAAATAAACGTATATAAACTTTAAGTTAATATTTTCAATTCAATTTATCATTCCTTTCTAAAACTGTTAATTTGATGATTTCATTGTATAATATTCAAATCAGAGCTTTATGTGCTAAATCTACGCATTGTTAATACATATTTTTAAACAACATTAATATATTTAATATACATTTAAAAGGTTTTTAGATTGGCGAACGTTTCAATGAAATTTCATGAATTCCTAAATGCTTGAAAATAAATACTTGTAAAATTAAATAATTGTAGCGTGTAAAAATATAACAAACTCACGTATTTGGTAAAACGAGTTGATATTACTAAAAGAAAGCAAAACAGATGTTATAACAATTCAAAGAGATTTAGCGTTTGTTTACAGTTTAGTAAATATCAATGCACTAGCATTTCCCAGTGAAAATACATAGAACGAACTTGGTGGTCAAGTGATATGACCTTCCCAACACAGACTACATTTCAGTATCGTCAGAGTTCGAAGGTGGTTTGTTGGCCGCCATTCTACGAATCTATCAAAACCTTGAATTTTGCACGACCATCTGTACAGCGAGAACGTAGCGGTTTATTAAACGGAAACGGGCCATTTGAGGTATCTAATGTGCACTCTTTGAAAACGTTTAACCATTATAAACTATCCCTAAGAAAAATATCAAATAAACAATGTTAAAGGTCACCAGCTTAACATTGCCTTTACTATTTGAATGTTTTCAACATCCCCAAAACCAACAGAAAACCCATGTTTTTACAGGTTATTATAAAACCAATTCAATAAATATAAGCATTTATTCACGTTATTATTTTTAAAACACTCAAATATCTACGATGTTATTTGATTCATGTCTTCATCGAAGATCTGAGATTAAAAAACTGATAAGCAGAGAAAATTAAAGTAATTTTGAGTGATTGATGAAGTTGAATGATCAAACGAAAAACAATGTTTCTTGCTTCATATAATGCTATCGTGTTTAACAGACATGTAATTACATGTGATACATATATTTAAACATCCAAACTAATGAAAATTTTCAAAATTAAAATCATCAATAAAACGTTGATTCATCAGCAAGGATTATATTATTAAATACTTTTTTGAGATTCATGTGCTCCTGTGTGAATAACGTAGTAAACGTGATTCGTATGATCCAGTTTCTCAGAATAATACAAAACCTGCTAGACACATACACTAAACATAATAGTTGTCAAATAGTTATTTACGACATGAGTATCATAAGATATCTTATTACAATACGAAATTGGAGAATTATCAAACAAGACTCTTTAGCCGAAATTGTTAACCAATTGAATATTGTAATATAATGTTACCATTTGAATATCATAGAAAGTAAGACGCAATTTGTCAAAATTCATGTGAACTATAATTTTTCTTTAAATTTTACTCCTTATCCTGCGAAAGATGTGTGACAGTACTTATGTTAACAATTATACTGCCATGGGTTTAATTAATTAGTTTTCAGTACGCAAATTATTGTTTTTGGTTTTAAAGAAGCATGGATATACAGAGTATCGGGGAAGGAAACGTCGAAAGTTTGAAAAAAGCTGTTTAAACAATTTTAATCATACTTTGTCTAATAAACTACATAGATATTTTGAATGGCTGAGCTGCAATAAACACGCAAATTTTGGTTTGAAAATATGATTTCTACGCAAAACTTTGCATTCTAGAATCATGTAAACAGACCAGAAACATGTAACATGTTTATTATTAACAATATAAATTAATATATTAGTTCAGAAAAAAATTAACCGAGAAATAAAAAAGCAGTCGAACTGTGAAAATTGGGTGCTTTTTTATTTCTAGGTTAATTTTTCTTTCTGATCAAATGTATTCATTTATTTTGTTAATCATAAACAATTTAGATATTAATGAAGTGTTTATATGCTTCTACAACGCAAATAGTTGCCTAGAAAACATATATCCAAACCAACTTTTGAATGTTTATTGCGGCTTAGCCATTTGGAATATCCGTGTAGTTTATTAGACAAAATAAGCTTAAAATTGTCTTAACAGCTATTTTTCGAAGATTCGACATTTCTTCCCCGAATATCCTGTATATAAAAGGCTTGATTTCTGTTGGTACGCGACGGAACGGCGTTCCGGTTCTTTGGAAATAATTATGAAATTATATTATATATAAGTAGCTATTGCTATTATATTAATAATTAATTTGAGGCGCGTTTCGGGGCCTAAGATTTTAAAAATAAAGGATATATGTATCATAATAACTCTTATGACGACACTGTTCTCAGTTACGTCAAGTTTTAATTTAGAGAATCAAAGTGAATGGTCTAAGTTTACTCACCTAAATAAAGTTTATCTTACTATACATACTATTTAGAAAGTGTTTTATGTTCAAAACAAGTGTTGCCTCAACAGCATATATTTTCACGTATTATTCGTAATTGCTATGCAATATTCAATACGGACTATGTGAACCTGCAAAAAAGAAACAAAAAAAAAGACCTACTGCAGCAGAAAATATTTTCTACTCGTCGGGATTCGAACTCGGGTCTTTAAAGTTAACTCACCTGACACGGTTCCCCCTCACCACCAGGTACACGACAAGACTACCTCCTTTCCGATGCGAAAAGAAAGTGAAGCATTTGCAGTTTTTTAAAAAAAACAGGGTGTTCAATTTATCTTAATACAAGATCTATTTTTAAAAAGAGATTTCATTAAACAAAAATCTCTAGCGTTCATATTGTTTTTCGACAATGTTATAAAGATCAGTCGGGGCTAATATTATACAGTAGAAAAATTGGGGTTAATGTATTACACTTTAAGAGTTGTTATTTATTTATGTCCAAAATTAACAAGAAAATGACAAATGATAGGAAATATATTCTATTATAATGACCATATAGCAAACACTCAGAATGTAACAATATTTGGGAGGAAAAAAATCAAAACTAAAATGCCTAATTTTTCCAGTCAAAAACTTTACCACCGTGATATAAATCTTTTGATGTTACTTCGTTATTTTTTATGACACGATATTTTTGAAAATAGGTTATCATTAAGAAAGAATTAATATTCTTTTCTGCGTTAAAATAATGCAATAATATTAATCGTGTCATGATATATACAGCCTCAAATTTGTGGGGCTAATATGATACAACTTAAGAGGCTAATGTAATACGGGTGTCGGGGCTATTTTGATACACTAAAAATTAACACGCAGACAACTGGAAGGGATTTTTTTATGTTTAATATTACATCAAAGGCGCTAAAATTCCGATTTGATGTTGATAAACTATCCAAGTGTTTATCTGAGAAAGAAAGACCAGGCGACAATTCATATAGATTTCCTCGTTCTCCTCCCTACCCAGTACATGGTGATTCACTTATGATTATCAATTGGCGGAAGCTTCTGCTGTTTCAGTGCAGTTACTGATTTTTCACTGGAATCACAAGGAACCAGGCCTACAATAGGAGCTAACACCATCCCTTCAACTCCAGATATCAACTGTTCTCATCCAGTACTTTTGAGATAATACTGTTGGAAAAAAATTTAAAAAACAGTAGCCCTCCAAAGAATAAGGAAGCGGTTAGACCCAATAGCAGCAATCATTACTAGTGAAGAGTGGATCATTACTAGGAAAGAGTGGAGTGTTTAATTTACATTAATTTAATATCTCTTTTTAAAAAGAGATTTCATGAAACAAAAATCTCTAGCGTTAATATTTGTTTTCGACAATGTTAATAGGTATTTGTTCGCAATTTTCGAAAATTCAGATCGTTCGCCCAAAATTGAACGTACGCCACTTTTAAACATCTTGTGCTTCGAGGAATAGATTTACAGAAAAATTGGAGCTCTTTTTGAGGAAATTATGTAAATATGATGGGGTTTGGTGTAAAGTACCTTCAAAATTAAAAGATTCGTTTCAAATTCGAAGATTCGTAATATTAGCCAGATCGTTCAAGGAATATCCATTTTGGTGAAAATCGTGTTTACTTTAGGCTCTAGAATTACTCACACGAAGACGGATTCACAAAGAGGTTTTTTGGAAAATCACTTTTTCGGGTTCAAAAAACAAGCGTTTTGACAGCCTTGTGTATAGAAAATAAAAGAACAATACCAACAATCCACTTTTTTCGAACTAGCTACTTACAAAACGTGTTTTCTGTGAAAATTTCGACACTTCCTCCTACAGCATTACGTAACTCTCTTTACACGTGGAGGTAAAAATATTCCAGCGTTACTGGGATTTGAACTCGGATCCCTGTAGTCCGTAGGTCTGGCTCGACCGCACTGTGCTATCACAGATATTTCTCAACACGCTGTCCAAGCACACTTATTACGAAAAGAATAGTTACGTGATATTCATTGCACTTAGATTTTTTATTAGAGGAATGTTCTACATGTTTAAAAGGTATCAAATTCGCAATAAGAATTCAAACGATTACAACCCACGCAACTACATAGCTCATTTTACTTAGAAATATTTTCAACCAGAAGCCGTGGTCTTTAGAACCCTCTGTGGAAGTCGTTGCCGGTCTTATCTTTCGGCGTCTATGGCCAAGGTTGAATTACGTCACAGATGAAAGTTGCGATAACGCTAGAGCTCAACACGGGCGCTTGCAGACGTTCTGAAGCCAGAATCGCAATAGGGGCATATTTATACGTGATTCTTAAAGACATTAACACACTAAAATAAGTAGTGGCGCCTCAAAATACATGCTTTATGTGATATTTATAATAGATACGAATGATTATAACTATACAATTAACCGCAAAATTGTTTCTACCCGCAAAAATTATTCGCCGTGGATGAGATTCGATCTTACGTGCCTAAGCTTCTCCAACAGTGCGCTTACCTGCTATACCACAGAAACTCTTATAACTTTTGTCTCTCACAAAGATGATTTTAAACTGTCATGTATCACAGATTTGACTAAAAAAGAACGTGCGGCGTTTAGATGCTTGTGTTAACTACAGACGGACAAACAGACGTTTTGTCGTAAATAAATTTTTTAGTAACAAGGACCCACAAAACATGGATTCTGTCTACAAACGTATTGACGTAATGCACTATATACAAGAATAAAATTTGTCTACTTTTGTCGTGGCCAGTGATCGGAATTTAGAGGTTTTTGTCGAAAAATCCCCGTCTCCCGGCGCATGATTACAATACTTTTTCTTCTTACCACATAATTACCAGAAAGGAAGAAAAAATTGTTTTTCATTGTTTCTATTCAACGAAAATTTTCAATCAATTCCAAAGATGATATAATCGGTAAATATTAAAAAGAGATTTATTAACAATATGAAATGAAATACAATAAGAAAGGAATCTTCTGTTCTTTACTTGGTATTCTTAACAAATCTATAGGAAAATCATAATAAAGGCATTATTTCAACAACATTTGAATATTATTGTTAGAATCTATGGGTCCTGGTAACGTAAAAAGTGTTAACTAATGTTGTGAAATGTAGAAAAAAATCCTTTAACTCGTGTGTCCCGAAACCAATGTTTTGTGGGTCGTTGATACAGAAAAATCGAACGACGACGAAAAGCCTGTACGTTCGTGTGTCTGTTGATGTGTCTGTTCTTGTGTCTGTTCGTCTGTCTGTCTGTAATTTTCAATAAAAATTATATGACCTTATTTATGGAATTCAAGAATTATTTATGGACAACAAATTTCATTTGAATGAAAAATCTGTGTTCAATTTTAGAGTTGTAGGAAAACGCCGAAAAAATTCAAACTTTTCCAATTTTCGAAAATTCAGAGTTTACCGTGGACATAGGACGTATGTCGCATTTATAAGTGTATTTTACTCTATTCTTAGAAGAAATTTAAAGAAAAAAATTTGGGGTCGTTTTTGAGGAACTTTTGAAAATGACCGACGGCTTCATGTAATGTACCCTCAAATTTTAAAGAATGATTTTTAAAATCTCAAAGTTTCAACTAGAATCACATCGACAAGGGATTCTTCAATTTGGAAAAGATCGTACGATCTGTTTAGGCGCTAGTAGTGTTCACAGATGGACGGAGAGACGGACAGACGCAGACAGACTGACGTTTTGCTTTCAATTGGTGTTTTGGCATCAAAGACCCACAAAACAGGAATTATGGTTACATCACGTGTTAGAGATTTTTTCTCTTAATTTAGTAACTGGATTTATCCACTCCTTTGTTTTCAGGGCCCGGCAATACATTTTTTCTGCCGAAAATTCGCCGTTTTTTTCGCGGAGCATTACATAACTTTCTCTATACTACGTATATTATTCCGTATGTATGTGCGTATACGAGAAAGTAAAAAGTTACGTAATTCTACGGAGGAAATCGGCTAATTTTCGACACAAAAAACTGTAATTTCCGGGCCCTGGTGTCAAAAAAAGTGGATAAATTCAGTTGATAAATATAGAATAAAATCCCTTTAGCATGTGGTGTAGCCAGAAGCCAGGTTTGGTGGGTAGTAAATACAAAAAACAAACGATTAATTGTAAAACGTATTTTCTTCTGTGAACAATGCTAGCGGCTAAACTGTTCAGGCAATTTTCTCCAAAGTTGATATTCCGCAAGCGATCTGGCTGATGTCGAGCCCTCCTGAATTTCAAATCAATATTTTATTTTTGGATGGTACTCTACAAGAAGCCCCTGAAACATTTTCAAAAATTTAAAAATGGCATGAACTTTTCTGGTTAAATTTTATTGCCGGATAGCGTAATGGACGCTATAAGACGATGGCGGAGATGATTTTCGTTCATATACTGAATTTTTCCAAAAATGCAAGAAAACAATTTTTTTCCCCGTTTTCCTACAACTTAAGTATTGAAGATAGTTTGTTTCCTTAATGAAATGTGTTCATCAAAAACAGATCTTCGAATATTCCTTTCAAATAATCAGTCCTTTAATAAAGATCACGTACAATTGTTTAAAAATATAAGTACTTTAGATAATTTTACAATTTTTGAAATAGCAAATTTGAATTTCCCCCGCTTCGTTTAACGAGCTGTCATTCTGAATTTCTTTTGAATTCTGATGATTGTCGGGACGGACAAGGCGCTATTACGACGCTGTATTTTCCATTTAATGTAAAAAACAGTTAAAAATTGTGTGTAATGTACTGTAGGGAGAAATGTATTCTGTGAACGTTTTCTTAAATTTTGGTATCCCCTTGCCCTAACTCATATACAAGACAAATTCTGAGTACACAAAAAACGCGTTTATTCTTCAAATCGCACGAGCGTTTGCTCTTCGAGTTGCATTGATTTAATTGAAATTATCTCAATGAGGTTTTCTCTCTTAATAATAGTATTTAAATATAACATGAAAGAAAAACAGAAAATACCGGAATTTTGAAGGAACATTTATTACAAAAATTTGATATTTTCTTGTTATAATATTCAACTATGGATATTTGAGATGTGTTTCCGAGAAGTTCATTGTTGGCGACATGAATGGGAAAGATATAACATACGGCGGCTTTGGCCGGTATTACACTATAAAAGTTATATGACATATCTTTGCTAAAGAACTTTGTGGCAGTCTCTGAACTTTGATGAGAAAACTTTGACAAAGAAATTTGATGAGCGTATTACATTTCGTCCAAATTTTATGTAGGTTTGCTCGCCATTTACAATCAATTACGCACAAATAGTTGTGTTTTGCTACTTTATGTTTTATTATAACTCATCTATGTTTAATGCTAATGTAGCAAAAGGTAAATAAAAAACGTTTGAGGGTGAGGCTTTAGAACAACGCCATGGTGAGGTTATGGGTCGCACATTGTGAAGCATTGATTAAAGACCTTCGAAATGAAGAATTATTTGAGGATGGATGAGGAAACATTCAATTTTCTTTGTCGTTCTTCCTTCTTTCGAAATTCAGTCCTCTGATAGGGAAGTTTAAAAAAATTATCTTCCTGAACTGGGCATTTTCCAAACACCATATTTTCCACTTCCCGGGAAAATGTGTCCTACAAACGTTAATTCGTTTGGTTTTACTTTTGTAGTTCGGATGGACAGTATTATATAAACATTCTAATTACTCGCACTCAGCAATTATGACTTTGGTTGAAGCAATACCCCTATATCGGACGCCATGTTACCAAATATGATAAAAGTTGGAAGCCGGAGACCACATTTTATCCAAGAAATTTTCTAAAAGAAATCTTTTATAAAATATTGGCTATTACACTGTCATATTTCTTTTATAAAATATCTTTGACAAAGATCTTTTAGTGTAATACCGGCCTTTATTTACTTAACGTTAATGTTAGAATATCTCTACGTTCAATAAAATGTTGTAATCAAGTTTAAAGTCGAGAAGTATATATATATATATATATATATATATATATATATATATATATATATATATATATATATACGCAGATATGCATTAGGTAATACGTATTTATAATAGTATTCATTCATTTACTTTCCAAATTATTTTACCTTTTTCACTAACTAAAGTAGCAAATTAAAATACATTTTGAAATAGAGTTCGCAGCGAAAATGAAATGTTTTAGCGGGCTTACTGCTTTCCGGGGCATCAATAACTGTTTAATTTCTTAATTATTTATGAAGAGACTAATTATGATTTGTTTGGTTGTACTTGTAGGTCATCATTTAAAAGAAAATATAATATTTAAGAATTATTTTAGAATATGTTGAGATCGGGCAAAAATAATTTTATGTATTCGAAACACGAATTAGTGGTCCATAAACAAGATTTATAAGAACATTTAATCACAGCAATGCTAACTGAAAAACAAAACAATTTTAACAGGAATTGATAAGCAAATATGTGTCCAATTTTGGCAGCGTCAATTGTTGCTGCCCACAGCATCCATTGTTGCGCTCATTGCCGACGCTTCTGAGGTTGATGCTCTCTTCAGCTGCCTGTCCCAGTTGGGACTCTACAGCCAGGTGTTAGTGGTGTGGGATTTTTCTTCTCCTAGTTTTGCCTCCACTCCCCTGTACTGAGACGGGGATTGGTAAACTAGGAAAAATAACATAGCGGTTAATACATTTTATGTTGGACAGGCTATTTTATTAGGCCTTTAGGAAGACGGAAATGGGGGTGGAAAAAAGGATTATATGTTTTTATTGATTTTTACTTTCTCGCACTTACTGTCGTAAGAAGAAAAGGTATTGTAATCGTGCACCAGAATACGGCGAATTTTCGGCTTAAAAACCGTCCCATCCTGGTAACGAAAAAGTGAATAAATTTATTTGCTAAATTTAGGGGGAAATCCTTTAACGCGTTGTGTAGCCAGAATTCATGTTTTGTGGATCGTTGTTACCGAAAAATTGAATGACGGCAAAACGTTTGTCTATCAGTCTTTCGTCTGCGAACAACGCTAGGGGTTAAATTGTTCAAACGATTTTGTCCAAAATTGATAATACCCAATCGATCTTGTTGATATCACGGTCCCATTAATTCGAAACCGATACTTTTTTTTGGGAGGTACTTTACATAAAGCCCCAGCGATAGTTTCAAAATTTTCTCAAAAGCGGCGTAATCGGTTTTGATTAATTTTTTTCATGATCTCAAGAATGTTTAAGAGAATGTTGTAGATCTCATGTTGGCGTCTGTCTGTCCGCCTGTAGTTAACACAAGCATCTAAACGCCGCACGTTCTTTTTTAGTCAAATCTGTGATACATGACAGTTTAAAATCATCTTTGTGAGAGACAAAAGTTGTAAGAGTTTCTGTGGTATAGCAGGTAAGCGTACTGTTGGAGAAGCTTAGGCACGTAAGATCGAATCTCATCCACGGCGAATAATTTTTGCGGGTAGAAACAATTTTGCGGTTAATTGTATAGTTATAATCATTCGTATCTATTATAAATATCACATAAAGCATGTATTTTGAGGCGCCACTACTTATTTTAGTGTGTTAATGTCTTTAAGAATCACGTATAAATATGCCCCTATTGCGATTCTGGCTTCAGAACGTCTGCAAGCGCCCGTGTTGAGCTCTAGCGTTATCGCAACTTTCATCTGTGACGTAATTCAACCTTGGACATAGTCGCCGAAAGATAAGACCGGCAACGACTTCCACAGAGAGTTCTAAAGACCACGGCTTCTGGTTGAAAATATTTCTAAGTAAAATGAGCTATGTAGTTACGTGGGTTGTAATCGTTTGGGTTCTTATTGCGAATTTGATACCTTTGACACATGTAGAACATTCCTCTAATAAAAAATCTAAGTGCAATGAATATCACGTAACCATTCTTTTCGTAATAAGTGTGCTTGGACAGCGTGTTGAGAAGTATCTGTGATAGCACAGTGCGGTCGAGCCAGACCTACGGACTACAGGGATCCGAGTTCAAATCCCAGTAACGCTGGAATATTTTTACCTCCACGTGTAAAGAGAGTTACGTAATGCTGTAGGAGGAAGTGTCAAAATTTTCACAGAAAACACGTTTTGTAAGTAGCTAGTTCGAAAAAAGTGGATTGTTGGTATTGTTCTTTATTTTCTATACACAAGGCTGTCAAAACGCTTGTTTTTTGAACCCGTAAAAGTGATTTTCCAAAAACCCTCTTTGTGAATCCGTCTTCGTGTGAGTAATTCTAGAGCCTAAAATAAACACGATTTTCACCAAAATGGATATTCCTTGAACGATCTGGCTAATATTACGAATCTTCGAATTTGAAACGAATCTTTTAATTTTGAAGGTACTTTACACCAAACCCCATCATATTTACATAATTTTCTCAAAAAGAGCTCCAATTTTTCTGTAAATCTATTCCTCGAAGCACAAGATGTTTAAAAGTGGCGTACGTTCAATTTTGGGTGAACGATCTGAATTTTCGAAAATTGCGAACAAATACCTATTAACATTGTCGAAAACAAATATTAACGCTAGAGATTTTTGTTTCATGAAATCTCTTTTTAAAAGAGATATTAAATTAATGTAAATTAAACACTCCACTCTTTCCTAGTAATGATCCACTCTTCACTAGTAATGATTGCTGCTATTGGGTCTAACCGCTTCCTTATTCTTTGGAGGGCTACTGTTTTTTTTTTAATTTTTTTCCAACAGTATTATCTCAAAAGTACTGGATGAGAACAGTTGATATCTGGAGTTGAAGGGATGGTGTTAGCTCCTATTGTAGGCCTGGTTCCTTGTGATTCCAGTGAAAAATCAGTAACTGCACTGAAACAGCAGAAGCTTCCGCCAATTGATAATCATAAGTGAATCACCATGTACTGGGTAGGGAGGAGAACGAGGAAATTTATATGAATTGTCGCCTGGTCTTTCTTTCTCAGATAAACACTTGGATAGTTTATCAACATCAAATCGGAATTTTAGCGCCTTTGATGTAATATTAAACATAAAAAAATCCCTTCCAGTTGTCTGCGTGTTATCAAAGTGTATCAAAATAGCCCCGACACCCGTATTACATTAGCCTCTTAAGTTGTATCATATTAGCCCACAAATTTGAGGCTGTATATATCATGACACGATTAATATTATTGCATTATTTTAACGCAGAAAAGAATATTAATTCTTTCTTAATGATAAACTATTTTCAAAAATATCGTGTCATAAAAAATAACGAAGTAACATCAAAAGATTTATATCACGGTGGTAAAGTTTTTGACTGGAAAAATTAGGCATTTTAGTTTTGATTTTTTTCCTCCCAAATATTGTTACATTCTGAGTGTTTGCTATATGGTCATTATAATAGAATATATTTCCTATCATTTGTCATTTTCTTGTTAATTTTGGACATAAATAAATAACAACTCTGAAAGTGTAATACATTAACCCCAATTTTCTACTTTATAATATTAGCCCCGACTGATCTTTATAACATTGTCGAAAAACAATATGAACGCTAGAGATTTTTGTTTAATGAAATCTCTTTTTAAAAATAGATCTTGTATTAAGATAAATTGAACACCCTGTTTTTTTTAAACTGCAAATGCTTTACTTTGTTTTCGCATCGGAAAGGAGGTAGGCTTGTCGTGTACCTGGTGGTGAGGGGGAACCGCGTCAGGTGAGTTAACTTTAAAGACCCGAATTCTAATCCCCACGAGTAGAAAATATTTTCTGCTGCAGTAGGTCTTTTTTCTTTTTTGCAGGTTCACATAGTCCGTATTGAATATTGCATAGCAATTACCAATAATACGTGAAAATATATGCTGTTGAGGCATCACTTGTTTTGAACATAAAACACTTTCTAAATAGTATGTATAGTAAGATAAACTTTATTTAGGGGAGTAAACTTAGACCATTCATTTTGATTCTCTAAATTAAAACTTGACGTAACTGAGAACAGTGTCGTCATAAGAGTTATTATGATACATACATCCTTTATTTTTAAAATCTTAGGCCCCGAAACGCGCCTCAAATTAATTATTAATATAATAGCAATAGCTATTTATATATAATATAATTTTATAATTATTTCCAAAGAACCGGAACGCCGTTCCGTCGCGTACCAACAGAAATCAAGCCTTTTATATACAGGATATTCGGGGAAGAAATGTCGAATCTTCGAAAAATAGCTGTTAAGACAATTTTAAGCTTATTTTGTCTAATAAATTACACGGATATTCCAAATGGCTAAGCCGCAATAAGCATTCAAAAGTTGGTTCGGATATATGTTTTCTAGGCAACTATTTGCGTTGTAGAAGCATATAAACACTTTATTAATATCTAAATTGTTTATGATTAACAAAATAAATGAATACATTTGATCAGAAAGAAAAATTAACCTAGAAATATAAAAGCACCGAATTTTCACAGTTCGACTACTTTTTTTTATTTCTCCGTTAATTTTTTCTGAATGAATATATTAATTTATATTTTTAATAATAAACATGTTACATTTTTCTGGTCTGTTTACATCATTCTAGAATGCAAAGTTTTGCGTAGAAATCATATTTTCAAACCAAAATTTGCGTGTTTATTGCAGCTCAGCCATTCAAAATATCTATGTAGTTTATTAGACAAAGTATGATTAAAATTGTTTAAACAGCTTTTTTCAAATTTTCGACGTTTCCTTCCCCGATACTCTGTACATCCATGCTTCTTTAAAACCCAAAAAAATAATTTGCGTACCGAAAGTAATTAATTAAACCCATGGCAGTAGAACTGTTAACATAAGTACTGTCACACATCTTTCGCAGGATAAGGAGTAAAATTTAAAGAAAAATTATAGTTCTTATGAATTTTGACAAATTGCGTCTTACTTTCTATGATATTCAAATGGTAACATTATATTACAATATTCAATTGGTTAACAATTTCGGCTAAAGGGTCTTGTTTGATAATTCTCCAATTTCGTATTGTAATAAGATATCTTATGATACTCATGTCGTAAATAACTATTTGACAACTATTATGTTTAGTGTATGTGTCTAGCAGGTTTTGTATTATTCTGAGAAACAGGATCATACGAATCACGTTTACTACGTTATTCACACAGGAGCAAATGAATCTCAAAAAAGTATTTAATAATATAATCCTTGCTGAGGAATCAACGTTTTATTGATGATTTTAATTTTGAAAATTTTCATTAGTTTGGATGTTTAAATATAGGTATCACATGTAATTACATGTCTGTTAAACACAATAGCATTATATGAAGCAAGAAACATTGTTTTTCGTTTGATCATTCAACTTCATCAATCACTCAAAATTACTTTAATTTTCTCTCCTTATCAGTTTCTGAATCTCAGATCTTCGATGAAGACATGAATCGAATAACATCGTAGATATTTGAGTGTTTTAAAAATAATAACGTGAATAAATGCTTATATTTATTGAATGGTTTTATAATAACCTGTAAAAACATGGGTTTTCTGTTGGTTTTGGGGATGTTGAAAACATTCAAATAGTAAAGGCAATGTTAAGCTGGTGACTTTTAACATTGTTTATTTGATATTTTTCTTAGGGATAGTTTATAATGGTTAAACGTTTTCAAAGAGTGCACATTAGATATCTCGAATGGCCCGTTTCCGTTTAATAAACCGCTACGTTCTCCCTGTACAGATGATCGTGCAAAATTCAAGGTTTTGATAGATTTGTAGAATGGCGGCCAACAAACCACCTTCGAACTCTGACGATACTGAAATGTAGTCAGTGTTGGGAAGGTCATATCACTTGACCACCAAGTTCGTTCTATGTATTTTCACTGGGAAATGCTAGTGCATTGATATTTACTAAACTGTAAACAAACGCTAAATCTCTTTGAATTGTTATAACATCTGTTTTGCTTTCTTTTAGTAATCGTTTTACTCGTTTTACCAAATACGTGAGTTTCTTATATTTTTACACGCTACAATTATTTAATTTTACAAGTATTTATTTTCAAGCATTTAGGAATTCATGAAATTTCATTGAAACGTTCGCCAATCTAAAAACCTTTTAAATGTATATTAAATATATTAATGCTGTTTAAAAATATGTATTAACAATGCGTAGATTTAGCACATAAAGCTCTGATTTGAATATTATACAGTGAAATCATCAAATTAACAGTTTCAGAAAGGAATGATAAATTGAATTGAAAATATTAACTTAAAGTTTATATACGTTTATTTAGAAACTTCTATACTTGTGTAAATATTGTGATGTGTGATTCTACTCATGTGATCTTTCAAAACACAAAATTGAATATTTCTGTATTTGAAAACCTTAACACTACCTTCATCCAATCCAGTGCAGTTTATAGCAAACAGCTAAGCAATTTGTTTCCCTATTTTTTAATGGTAATGGTTAAACAAGAGGAACAAATAGTTTCTGACTCTCGGTGTTAACAGGGGACTTAAAAAAATTAATAATACAGTTATTCGGTTGCTCAACATCCCTTTGATAGAAAAACAGAAACAATTGTTTGGGCGTAATGCACCTTGAAAAATATTTTTTTTATAATCAATTTCTTTCCTATTTGATAAATATATCGACTTGCAAATTGTAGGACTTAAAAGAGAATATAAAAACCAAATAAAAGTTATGCTCATACTCGCCGTAAAAATACGAATTTAGCATAATTAAATTGGCCACAGAATTTGTTTACAAGCAAGTGCATTTTAAGCGTATGTGGCAGGCAAAAGCGCGGCATTGGAGAACTGTTTTTTCAGTATGCCCATCCCACGCTATTCTGCTAGCGCGAATGAATTAACCGCAAACAAATGGGGTCTACTAAGATGTTAATTTCTTATAAACAATTACATATATCTCGAGAACGAGATATAATAGCACCGAACGGATTCCGGAATTTTGCATCACATTTAAACGCCATTCAGATTAGACAATAAAAAATTTGCAACAATTGCAAATTTATAAACAATTTCCAAATTTTGCAAATCTAAAGTGGAGAGAGTCTCCCGATGTCCCAGAACCAAAACCAGCGAATTAACAATTTTGCAACAATTTATAATTTTATAAACAAATTCGAAATATGCGTTAGAACGGCCGGGAAGGCTCCGCAAATTGTGCCTGAAATGAATATCTCAAAATAGCAGTTTGTCAGGAGTTACAAATCGATTACTAAAAGTTAGAATAATTGTTGCTAAAATGATAAATATTCACTGGTCTATAGACAATCATTCTGGACGGAAAACCCCGCTTAGAAATATTTTTTTCGTCGTGGCGTACGCGCAGGCAAACTATCTCCTTCGGCAGGGAAATATGACGATATTTCCATCTCGTACGTAAACGAACTAGCCCCCTCCCCCTGAGACAGCGTTCTTTCTGCCCCTTGGGATGTTGCACCAATCACAGACAACTGTGGTTCTACCTGCTAGCGATTGGTCAACGCGTCCCTCCCCCTGCCCTCCCCCAGGCCGAGGGGTGTCCAAGTTTGTCGGCGCGGTGTGGAAGATAGAATTTTGAACGACATTTTTTCTGAGGGAGAGGGTACACATTCTCCAGATATTTCTACTACACTGCAAATATTTACAAACATTTAACTACAAAAAATTAGCTAAGGATAGAAGAAGTTTCTAGTCCTACTGCTAGATATGTAATTACACCCAAATTAAAATGCATCTAAAAAGATTTATGGTGAAAAATATGGAAGTGTGGAGATTATGATGTAAAAAAAATATTACTGAGACATTTTAATAACATACACCTAAGACACTGTGTGTTAAGGCCTTAAAACCAAGTTTTTGCAACCCTAAGGAAAAACAATTTTTGCAGGGGAAAGTAGATAAATAATGATGAACAGGTGAAAGTAAGTGTAACGGAATGAGAAAGAACAGCGAGTCCTGAATTGTTTCTTAAAATGTATTCTATAATATAAGACCTTTTTGAATTCTTTAGTATTTTTGGGGGCATTAAGATCTTATTAATACTCCATCATAATCATCATAATACACCATAAGAGGATGATGATGATGATTATTATTATTATTATTATTATTATTATTATTATGATTATTACTATTATTATTATTACTATTACTATTATTATTATTATTTTATTATTATTATATTATTCTCTTTATTTGTACCAAGCCTCAGATCATAAGCCCTGCTGTTCAGCCAAACCCAAGTAATCAATTTACAATGATAAATATTTTTGATATTCAGAAGAAATATTAACTGACGTTTTTTAAGTTACAGACTCTGGCTTCCTGACCTGAAAGACCCAGATACCAATCCTGGCATATGCTGGGACTTTTATCTGGTAATTTCTATTCAGGCCGGCTCAAAGGTCTACTCAGCCTCCTTTCCAAGTGAATATCAGGATCTATCCTGGGGTGAAGGCGGCAAGACTGCTGTACTCGCAACAAACCTCTTCCTTGTGATGACTGTGCTGAATAGGTGGAGCCTTACCTTCAACTCCCCTGTGGGCGACATCAGCATGTGTTTAATTGCACAGGAATACCTTCACCTTTTAAGTTACAGAAGAAAATTCAATGAGACTAATGTCTACATTCAATTAATTGTGCAAGCCAGATCTTAAGAGTGAATTTCGCTGCCGTTAGTTGTTTATTCTTAAAACTTTTGGGAATATAAAGACAGCCATTGAGCAAGGAATATTCTTAAAAATGAGTTGACAATGCTACTACATGTCACGCTTAAAATTAAAAATCCTAATCTTGCCCAAAATGTTAGAGACCATGATTTACAGAACTTAACTGTGAACAAGAAACAAAATATGGAGATTACAATTTACATTTACATCTGGGATGCAATACTAGGAACTATTCTTGCTTTTGCCTGAAGCGATTCAGTACTCGAAAAAATACTCAATCAGGATGGCGGCTTAAGATCGAACATTAAAACATTATATCACTGTTGAGAGTCAATAATTGAAGGAAAAGCGAAAGAAAAAAGAACTAATGGAAGGGGACAAGAGGAGGAAGATCATGAAACGTGATATGAGGAGATAAGGAGGAAACACAGGATAAAATATACTTTTGCAGACAAATACATAACTGAGAACAATTTAGGATCATTACAGTACATAATTTCTAAGTAAACATTGGAGTATTTTACCACATCAATTTAAATAGTAAATTCATTAATATAGAAGCCCATGCAGGCATATGACTAAATCAATTTTCTTGGTAACAAAACTAACATGAAAGATTAATAAAAGCATCGTACATCTTCATTTGGATACTATTGTTATTGCATAATGTAAAATTTTCTCATTTTACATTACAAGTCTATTACATATAATGCAAAGATGTACTTTGGATAACGTAATCCAATTTGTTTTCTTGTAAACCTTGTATAAGAAGAACTAAGATTAGCTTCCTGAATTAATGCCATGTGGAGAGTACTGCGAGGAAAAATATTTTTGGAAAGACAATTTGGAATGGATGGGAGGTAATGAAGGCAGCAATGACATTCTTTGTGAAAATTGAGTGAAATTGAAAAAAGGAAATATGTACTCTACCTCTCATTTCTTTTTTACTACAGGCCTCACATTGAGTGTTGAATATTCTGAAATTGCTGATTTGTTTAACATGCAATGATACATAGTGGATTCAAATTTCGAAATATGGTGACACTATAAGACTTCCAGTAGGACAGTGTTGTCCCAAGGTATGCCCAGCAATAAAGAAGATGGTCACTTTGGCTTTTCAAGAGCTTAGAAGTGCCATTGAAGGCAATTGGAACAAGATTTTATGGAGAAGAAACAGGGTATGTAATATGCTTCTTTTTCCGATAGAATGAATTTTTCATCTGCTTGTAGTAAGCAGATATATGATTGCACTTACACAAGTCAAACATTAAATGCATGAAAGCATTTTGTGACGTTTGCAACTTCAGTTGTTGTTAAGCAAGTAAAAATAAAAATTAAATCACAGAAATTGAAATGAGGCATTACCAATGAAGTCATTAGGATTATGCACATGCTGACAAGTTGTAGTCCTCATATGGGTTTTAGAGAATTAATGCATGCGAAAACATTGTGGCAAATCTTCCCTAGTAGAATACTTTGGTCTATGTGAATTCCTACATTCTTTACATCATTACACTATAAAGGAGAAAAAATATTTATATTGCTTGTGGCATTGCTGGTTTATCTAATTCGTTGTTAGCATGGGTGATTAGAAAAACACATAAACCTGAAATCTATTTAAAATTATAGAAACAATATTTCACAATAAAATAATAGAAAAAGTTGATTGCACGTGCAATTCTGTCTGAACTCTTAACAATATTAGGATGAATACTCTGGAAGTCAGGGAGCCTACAATTCTGTAACGCATAGTTCAGAGGCTGGCTGTCACTATCAAGCCATTTGCACTTTGGAAACTATGATTTACAAGGTGCCATTTTTCCTCAAGGGAACAGATTATTATAATGAAATAAACATAGCATTATAATATCATTTTACATTCATACTTAACATGTACGGTAACAAAATTCATTCATTTCCTATCATTATTTTTATTAACAGAAATAATTTTATTATTCTCATTATAGTATAATATTTAAGTAATTTTCATAGATTTTTTCTTTAGTTGTATGAATTTGCAATTTAATGAGAATTAGTAAGTTGTTAATCCATACAATTTTAAATGACACTACATTAAAATTATTCACGTCTATGAACAAAAAACTGTATTGTATTAGACCTTTTTCACTACAGAGACAGCAACTATTTAGTGGCAACCATTATCGTATGCATATTTAAGTACAGAAAATAAAAATTTAGTCAAGGTTACTATATAGCAACTCTTAATCATGTCATAACCACAATCAGGTGAGCATTACAAAAGACATAGTAGCTGTCACAGAAAAAGAAATTCTGGACATTTTAAAATAAGTTACCTCATTGAGAGCAAGAAAATCTACTTCATCATAACTTTTAAAATTAAACACACATAAAAAGAAAAGTTCACAATGGAACATTTTCACAAAAATTGCTCAAAAATTGAGATTTCCTCAATGACAAATTATCTGCTTTCAATCCAATTGTATTCCAAAATTAAAGCACTACTTTTCAATCAAGGGATTGAAGAGTACTCAAGAAAACATTAATTTACATCTTCACAATTAGGGCCAAATCTGTTTACACAGACCACCTATTTTGACCAAAAACTAGATAAAAACACTTGGTATTTCTTCTTACGAGATACACAAAAAAATATTTTTATTCATTCAGATGTCTTTCCTAAATTACCAAATGTCTGGAAAAATTATTAACTTCACCCTCAACTTCTCATATTTAGTAACTGTAATGAGAATAAACAATCAACTCACTGTGAAACTGTATGCACCCTCTTCAGGATCATCATCAGGTTCTGGTTTCACCTGAAAGAGGCAGACACTTTCAGTAAACTCACTGACCCACGTCTAGTCGTGAACCCGATATTCACTACTTTTCCAATGCAATGTTAGTAGGTCAACACATTTTGAATAAGAGAATTGCATGACCACTAAACAGTAGAATAATTACATACAACTGCATGTTGATTGTGAGGGCTAATAAAACTCTTTATAAATAATTACATAATGCTAATGGTTTTTTATTCTTTTTATTTTTATTATTTTAAATTTAGAAACATTGAAGACAGAAATGCTTACTCCTTGATAAAATACATTCTAGAAGAAAGATATTTGTTTCAAACATTAAACTTACGTTTTCTATTTTAATTAAACTCTCCGACAATATTTTTATTTGGTCCATGTAATAACGAAAATTTATAGCGCACTGGTTCAACTCAATTTGACAATATATTTTCCCGTGAAAACTAATTTTCACAGAGACCCACCACAGGTTGAGAACAGGACAGCTGATGAATGTGGGCTGCTCGTGAGCACGGAGGAATGGTGTGGCAAGCTTTAGTGCTGCCCTCCAACCGCAGGCGACGTGACTATGGCAGTGTGGTGGCGGCTGTGACGTAACATACCCTCCATAAACTAGACGATATGCGGTATTTTTGAATGTATCGTCCAAGTGGCAAGTCGATTTACGTGTACATTTTACATTTCAGTACGAATTGTACGATATTCACGTAGCTCGTGTATTCAAGAAGCGCAGGTAACTCTGGCTGACAAATACTACAATAGAAGCAAGTGACACAAATCTATTAAAATTGAATCAGAAACAATAATGATACATTATTTATTTATTTAGTCAAAAACGTATGTGATGTATGAAGGAGAAAATCATCTGCGCACGCTTTCTTGAGTTTCAGAATCCCTTCCGAACAATTTAACTATTAAAAGTTGAAAGATGAAAAAAACAGTATTATTGTTAATAATAATAATAATAATAGTAATAGTAATAAATAATAATAATAATAATAATTTTAATAATAATATTAATAATAATAATAATAATAATAATAATAATAATAAATTGGAAAAGCGAGAGATTAACATTTCCAAAACTAGATATTTTAGTTGCCAATTATAGAAAACCTTTTTAGTTGCAGGTATAAGCGCAGGTGGAAAGTGAAAGGACCCGATCGTCGTGGAGCTGTTTATTGCTGTACGCAGTACGGTGAGTGTGCCAAGTTACATTTTTGGAGTATTGTTTGCTTACTTCATTATTGGTGTTGGTAGTTACATTGACATTTTTCGTCCATTAAATAATTTAATATTCCATATTCTCAAGCAATAGTTCGAGTTTATCATAGATCTTTTCCTGTTTCGGATACTGTTGCGGTTTTATTTGTTTTTCATATTCTACATGATGACGGGTACGAAGTCTGGTTCCTCCCCCAACATGCCCTCGTTAGACGAGAATTTGGTAAAGAAAATTTGCGAGTTCATGCAGCCCCTTATTACCGATACCATCCGAGAAGAAATTAATCGTTCATTAGAACCCATGATTTCGAGTTAGAGGGAAGAAGTGAAAAACCTTCAGGAGGAAGTCGAGCGGTAGAATAATCTAATACGCGAACTGCAACATTCAATTGACTCAAAAACGAACTCGAGCTATATCAACGCAGGAACTCGCTGAGAATTTTCTGTTATAAAGAAAGCGGTCGCGAGAACACTGATGATATTGCCATTCAGGTTGCTCAAATCCTGCAAGTGGACTTAAGTTACACAGATATAGATAGGAGTCATCGTGTGGGTAGAAAAATTGATGGACGAGGAAGGCCAATAATTGTTAAGTTCACTTGTTATAGAAAACGTGCCGAGGTCTTTCGTGCAAAGAGACTTTTAATTAACACCAAAATTACTGTACGGAAAGACTTAACTTAAAAAAGAGTACAACTCTTAAGAAAATGTATAGATAAGTTCGGTCTAAAAAATGTTTGGACCCAAGATGGCACAATAATTCTCAAGATTAACAATTCTCAAATTAGGGTAAATTATGATGCTGATTTTTTAAAACTTCGAAGAATCTCCTTCACCTAATCCTGCCCGAAGGTCGAAGCGCCAGAGGCCAGATTGATTGGTCACCGGGCGAGGCCCCACGACACGGAACTTAGCCTCGCCTTTTCCCTGCTTCCACCGTGAAGCTAACGACGTGAGTGCCGCCATGAAACTCAGGGTCCAGGTGGTCATCTACGACTCTCCACCAGAACTCACGGCCACCTACGTCACCTTCATTCCGCCCTGCGTCCCTGGTTGGGCCTTAACTATTCCTCTGCCGCCGACTTTGAGTCCCTGGAACTCCTCCGACTTCGCGAAACATCGAAGGTGTGCACATATGGTGTTTTATAATCTGGATTCTTCTTAAATCTTTTCCTTCTTCAGTTTTAACTAATAGTTTGCGAGCTTACTGTGGTGGAATGCTCTTCAGGAAAATTATCAGCCTTCGTTGGCGCGCAGGAGACCTAGGGACTCCATGTCAGTAGTAGTACACTGAGTCCGTGTCGCACTTTGCTAATTAGTAGTTTCTTCTGTGGCGTCTCCGAAGAAAGTGCAATGTACAAAAAACAAGTCTACTCTGTTAACATAGTGTGTGAATATTACTGACCATTATTTTTGAAGATAATATTGCGCAAAGGCTGGTGTAAACGTACAGAATTGAGTTTCTTCGGATTATGAAATTGAAAGTGACCGTGACCCATGATACGGACAATATTTTTTAGAATCTGGAGAAGTATGAAGAACTAACGTTCAATCAAATTTTATTATATTAATTTATTATTAATTCGTTAAGTTAATGGTCTCTATAACGTTTGACCCAACATTTTATCGAACTTGTTTAGTTTTTGCATCATAATCTTTAAACGAGAGATGTGTTTTAATTTTGCAATTTCTTTATCATTTTCTAAATCTTCAGAAGTATATTCAATATATGATGATGATTTATTTGTTAATAGACCTAATAATCCATCAGCACTTTCTATTTTTCTCCTTGTAGAGTAATATAATTACTATTAAATTCAACTCTTGTGTCACAAATATATTTGTTTTTACCTTCAAGTCTGAAACCAAATGCAGTATCATTAGCATTATTAAGATATTCAGGTAATTTAGGTTCTAAATGTTTGATGTTTTTCACTTTTTTTCTTTTCATCACCTTCTGTTGCTTTCATTTTTCTAATTCTCATCTTTTGGAGTATATGATGATTTATGTAATTGTTTTTCAAACCTTGATTCTGATGGTCTTGCTGGTATTGGAAATAAATTATCATAATCAAAATCATGTTTTTAGATACTTTTCATTTATCAAATTTGTTCGTGTTCAGTAGATTGAATACCTTGTTTACCAACATGCTCTGCTTTCCCAACTAAATCTAATTTATCTATAACAGGTGGATCTTTTTCATATTTTCCATATTAATTATGATCATGTTGTTTCCATTCTCGCAATATATCTTTTTTTTTTTCTCCTTCTGTTCTCTTATTTGCTTTGGCTTACACTTTTCAAACATTTATAAAGCAGAAAAAAGCAACTGATATTATGTCTGCCTGTTAGATTAAACAGAAAGGATAAGGAGACACAATAAAAAGACAGGTCTGCCTGTTTTCTGTTTAATGACCTCATATCAAAATAAACTGCTCAACAGACTGGGTTTTACATTGTGTCTGTCTGTTTTATATCAAAATAAACATTATACAGAAAAAAGCCATGTGTGAAATCACACACCAGCTTTATGTATGAAATATCTGCATACCTATTTTATTAAGAACGATTGTATTTTATTTCTATATTTACCATCATTTTATTTTTGTGTCATGTCAATTGTTATAAAACCAAATGGTTCATCCCAACATAATTGACATAAATATTTAAATTCATCAAATTTCATATCACCACCTACAAATTCCTTATAAATATGATTGAGTTTAAGATCATCCTGTCTAAATATATTTAAAAAATTTAAATTAGCTTAGAAACTTTTGAACATCTTTTGTGCTAAATACTAGCAATCAATACATTTATGACTACCATGTGTAAAATATTCTCTTAGAATATCTTGTTTCTCTAATATGTAATCATCAAATAATCCTAATGAATTTTCCTCACAATCTTTAAGTGGTATTATATCTTTGCGATAACTTATAAATGTAATAATATAATTCTCAAGCTTATTACACTTATTCATGAAGGCTTGATATTCATCTTACCCAAAAGATTTTGAATATACATACACATGATTAATTTTATCCCACTTTAACCATCTTGGACTCATGACATAATTGTCAATCAATAGAGATGTTTTACCACATCCACTAGGTCTTATAATAGCACATCATATAGAAGATGGTAAGATTTTTCCATGTTTCATTTTTATTCATTTATTTCGTAATCATATTTTTGGATCCCAATCTATTTTTTACTCATTTAAATGAGTAAAATATTGAAATTATATGGATCATCTTCAGTGTTACATAAAAGGTTTGTAACACCAATAAATAATTATTCTACAGATGCAAGTGTTGGATTCTATTCATCATTTCTAGTACCCAATGTAAATTCAAATAAGAATAAATTACATTGTGATCATAAAAAAAACAACACATTCTCACAATTCCTTCAGAGCAGTGTAATATTGAAAGTTCAGAAAAGTATAAACAGTCTCTAGCAGCATTAAATTCAGCAAATATTACTATCAAATCTAATTGTATTCTCAGTAGAATTGAAATTAAAAGTGTATTTAAGTTAAATTTTGATATTGTAGATTCAAATTAGTAAAAAACCAACGGTGATATATTTCTAAATTTGGTATATTGGTAATAATATTCCTAAATTCATTCCACTTGATACAATTGATGTACATTTTAATTGGGGTGATGGGATGATTCTAAAAGAAAATGAAGATTTTTTTTTTTTTTTAATTTCCTATTCAATTTTACAAATTTTTCAGGATGATGAATAAATGTATACATAACCTTTTTGGAGATGCCAGAAATTCATATCATAATTAAGATAATTATGATTTTATTGTAAAAGTAATTACGAATAAAACTTTGATTTTAATAACTATTGCTTAATTTTTATAATAAATTTAGAGTTTTAAGAGAAGGTTTTATTGAGTAGTAGTTATTGTAGACAATTATTTTTTGGGGGGGTGGAAAATATCTTTGGGGAAGCGGGATTGAAT
>BLKR01002109.1:0-222201 GCA_011170035.1 Teleogryllus occipitalis | reverse complement strand
AACGTATTGTAGGGCTACAGCTAGCAACCGCCACAATGGTGCGGCGGCAAAGGATTAGACGCCAGGGGCCAGGCAGGATGTGACACGCCGAGATATTCTGAGAAATCCTAAGAGCTAGGGAAAGGGATGCCCAAAGTGCGGGACAGCGCATTTTTGCCGCGTGCCGCGTGACAAATTCTTGGAATCCATGGAAATGGATGTCCAAAAATGCCTGGCAAAGCGACTAGTGCGGGCTGTGTGCAAAACCCAGTGACGTTTCAGGTCACGTGGGTGGTAGCTATATAAGAGCGAACGCAGAGCGCGGGGGTGGGGTTTGTTGAGCTGAGTGGGAACCCTCGTGCGAACGCACAAAACTTGCGCCCAGGGCGGTGCGGAGCCGAGCTAGGCTCGTGCGGCAAACCATGTGTTGGGACGCCGTTGTGGACTATATCCACGGGTGACTGAAGTCGCCGGAGCTGTCTGCTGTGTGCGGGAGGCTCGCTGAGGAGTGGCGCGGGCCACGAGTCAGTTATTCATTTTTAAGGATCGCTCCTGCGATCAGGGAAGTAAAGATCTACCAGAGCTGAGTAACTTAAATTATTACTGTACATATTGTGAATAGACCTGTACATATTTATCATTGAAGCTCGTGTCTGTGATTATTGTGTATTCCCACGACGTCACAGTATGCCTGTCATTGGAGAGGCGTCCCACGCTGTAGATTTCTGCATGCGAAAATTCTCATTTCTAAACGAAGCCTCTGCTCTCTAAATTTGTATCCACTGTTTTGTCGCCCGAGTGATACATTCTTTCGCTGCTTGATGGCCAAAGGGGCGTAGCGAAAATGCGTGGTTAGGTGGATGACTTGAATCTCGCGACATAGAATGAGGTATGATTGAATGGAGGACGAAACATAGAGAACTGTTCAAAACCGCACTTGAATGAGAGTGGCGTGCGGGAGAGATGGACAAAGTGTGATGAGCGGGAGGACTAGGTAGTGCAAAAGGGGCTAGATGGGCAGAGTGAGATGCGTTGGCAGGACGGTCTTGGTATGCCAGATAGGGCGTGCGGGCGATAGAGGGGGGAAGGAGTGTGATGACTAGGCATCGGATGTTTAGGCACTAAATATTCGTCTTTAAGGCGCCTAAATGACACTGAAAACGTCGAGAAAAAGGAGAAAAAACGCAGTCATAAGTTACACAATAAAATAAAAAATTGTTTGTAATTTTTTCTATATCATTTTGTAAACTTAAATGCACAAAATAAGTTCGTGCATTATAATGTAAGAAAAGATTTACATTTTTTCAACTTGTTTACATTTTATTCTTAATAGTTTACACGTTAATATATTAGCAATAACTTTTCAAGAATCACACTTTCAAATTTACAGCTATTGAGAGACAAAATCAGTTTGAATACAGAGAAGGACTTCGGAACATCTACTTATGTGACTGCCATGTATTTTAGAAGTCAAACATTAGAAACCTGGAACATGGTTGGTATTAAGAAATAGTGAAATGAAGAAAAATCTCTCGGTATACTTTTAGGAATTATTTCGTATTTTAAAATACAAAGATCTGAATTGAAAGTTTCGTAATTAATGGTCTAGTTGGACCATGGCCAATTTCTTGATATCTTAGCATTGTATAAAAAAATAATACATGAAAGGCACAAAAGGGCAATAATTCTCAAATAAAGGTGTTTATGCAGAAAAAAGGCATTTAAGCTAAAAAAGCAAAAATAAGCATTATAAAACTTCGCCAAAAGTCATCATCTGCCATGCTTCGGGCACATTTATTATCAGCCTTTAAATAAGTTCGCTGGAATAAAACAGGCATATCCCTAAACATCCTGTGTCTAGTGATGACCGAGAAAACGAGCAGAACGTGATGATCCAGCAGAGTAAGTTGGATGAGCGTCCAATTTAATTTGCTTTTTGGCTTCCTACATCAAGCAGAATAACTCTTCGTATTGGAATTTCGAATTACGTTTGAAGTCGCTGTATTTACTTGCTGAAGATTTTCAGGAAAATATCGTAAATATTTTATTTAGAAAATTCTATCATTTATTTTCTCTACCTCAATATTTGACACTTTTGCAGAAACAGGTTGCTCTTTTTGTGCTCGAATGATTTCCTAGGAATTTGTGAAGGATAATATATTAATTTTTTAAATTTTTTAATCCGACTTGGTGTATGGTACGAAAAGAAATTGAGGTCATTCTTATTTAAATAGTATCACAACTAATACAAATAGTCCTCCAGAATTAATGTTTTTCATGCATTTTCTGCATTACTGGAAAAGTGAAAATTATTACACATAATGTACATTTTTTATTTACAGCTCAGTATTGAAACTGTTCTAATTCTAGTTTTTGTACAACTTCTATGGTGTACATGTGATAATGGTAACAATGACACAATTTCTAAGTTCTCCTTTTATCTAGAGCTTGTTATACTTGAATTTCAAGATTTTGAAATTCAACTTAAAAATACTTACAACAACTTAATTTAGTATTTAATTATGCAAATACCTACAATTCATACAAATTTATTTCTACCTTTTATGGTTTACGTAATTACATAACAGTGGAATACCAATGCAGCACAAAACCGACAGCAAGGCAAAAATTAAACCCACTTGCAGAGACATGAAACACATTTTTAACTCCATCGAATAATTTTGTGAGCAGACGCCACGCATTCTCTGCTCATAAAGCACAGTGTATGTAGGAAATGAACGCGCATTTGTGGCACGCCCCGCGAGGCGCGCTGCATTCTTAATGCTGGTGAGGATCACCTCTAACCGGCGGCGGCGTGCTTCAAAACGGGGGCGCGCCCGCAGCCGCCCCGCCGCCGCCTGGCGGTCGGCGTCGAGTTAATTTGCGCCGCGCGTATTTCCATTAGGCCACGGGCCCGCCCGCAAGCGCCCTCCCCGCCCACCTCTCCTCACCCCGTCCCACGTCTGGAATCGCTCGGCTTGCCCTGCACGGCTCCACCGCAGCCCGCTCTTCGTACTCTATCCCGTTTCACCCAGCTACGCGAAGCTCTGCCCCGCTCCACCCGCTCCGAACTGCGTTTGTCCTTTTCACTCCGCCTCGCGCCGCCCCGCCTCTCCCCACATCTCTCCACATCTCACCGCCTCTCCTCGCTTTACCTCTTCCTGCGTCTCCCAACCTCTCCCAACCTCTCCCCGCCTCTCCCCGCCTCTCCCCGCCTCCCCCCGCCTCTCCCCACCTCTCCCCGCCTCTGCTCGCCTTCCCCACACCACCTGGCATCTCCTCGCGTCTCCCCACGTCTCCTCACCCCGTCCGAAGGCGATGCCTTGCCTCACACCACCTCTCTCCCCCCACCACCACCACTATTTCGTCCCGCCACGCCTCTTCTCGCCTCGCCCTGTCTCTCCCTACATCTCCCTGACTTGCCCTGATCCCCCGCGCTCCGCCTCGCCTCGCATACCCCCACGCCTCTCCGCCACGTCCTATTACGCCTCGCCTCGCATCTCCCCGCGCCTCCCCACAACGTCCTTTTACGCCCAGCCTCGCTCTATAACGATCAGCCTCGTCCCACCTCCCCCATGCCCTAACTCGTCCCGCGTCGCCCCACCTCGCGCCCCGTCTCCTCGAATCCCTGCCACCGCCTGGGGCTCTCTTCCGCCTGCCTCGCCCCGCTCCACCTTTCCCTATCTTCTCTCGCTTCCGCGCTCGTCTCCCTCATCTCGTTCCATGTTTTACAGTCTCTTCTCGTCCCGTCCTGCCTCGCCCCCGCCCCACTCCCGTCATGGCAGGTCTGGGCCCGCTTCGTCTCGTCCCACCTCGCCTTGCTTCACCCCGCTTCACCATCCCACGACTCTCCACACCACACCCAGCCTGCTCAGCCAGGCCAGTGCCATCCCAGACCGCTCCGCCCGTCCCAACCTCCTCCTCCCTGCTCCGCCCCCCCCCCCGTTCCACCGCGCTTTGCAAATCCGACCGGAGTGGAGGTTGTGGCGAACGACGCGCTTCTGCGTGAAGTGGTGAAGGGTGAGACGGAGAGAGGTGGCTCGACCACCGAGATCACCTGCTCGGGAGTAATGGTGTAGCCGGTTGCGGTGTGTGGCGTTAACAATTGGATGAGAGTTGCAATTGAGTTCTAAATGCGATTGGGGAGGATTGAGCCGGGTGCGATCTGTTGTATTATTGCGATAGTATGAGTAGAGGAAGTTCATAAGTAAAAGCATGTTATTTTTTGCCTGGTCATATTCATACTACAATTAATACATATCTTGTGAAATGACTTATTTCTGTAAAGAAAGAAGTGGCAAATATTAATAAACTAGTGGTGCTACAGAATGGCACAGACTACTCGTACTAGTTAGTTTTTTAATTTTTTTGGTCTGAGTCAGTCTTACAATCTTGCCTCAAGGACTGCCATCTATCTCCACCCAAAATACATTTTTTTCTAAATGTTCTCGATTTTTCGGTTTCCTAACGGTAGAACCGAAATGTTTCTTTAAGAATATTAAAGAGGAATAAAACCTCGTCCTATAAGGAAATTTTTCATGAAAGTTTTGGAGCCGTTTTGAAGAAAATGGTGTTTAAGCGTAACTGTAAATGCGAAACTTGAAACTCTTTTCACAGAAATTTTTTGAGTTTTCGAGTTTTGAGAATTTTGTTGAAAGTCATTTTAAGCTTTTCCACAGAGTGCCTTGTCTTAATTCACTTTGTCTAAAGGAGTTATTAAATATTGTATGAAAAATATATCAGATAAATATGACAGAAACAATACTTCCAATTATGGAAGTAAAATTGTAAAGTCATTACACAAAAAATCACATATTTCACAACCCAAAGAGGTGTGGTTACATGTTTTCGATATTTTAACGTTTACAGATTTTAAAAACGGTATTACCTAACGGGCGATTAATGGGGGTGATTGGAAGGTATTGGTTCAATACGTGTGGGTAGCGGGAGGTATTCTAGAGGAAACTGAGTTCTCCGTGAATGAAATAGAGATGCATCAAAATGCAGGTGTTGTTGTCACCATCAGTTTGAGATTTATTTCCACTTATTTTTGTACTTGATGAAGAATTTTGATTATTTGGGTTTGTTAGGTAAGATAAAATGTACATTTTACTACATTTGAGTACACATCGGTGTTAGTAATTTACAAAATAATAATAATAATAATAATAATAATAATAATAATAATAATAATAATAATAATAAACTTAATATTACATTCAACAACATCTCACTGAACTGCACGCCAATTTGAGTTGCTTAAGATTCAACTTACTACGTGCGTAAAGTTGCTGAATATATTGGTCTAAACTTATTTCAACATGTTTCTAAAACTTCAGGCATTGTGAGATATAGTTTTAAACATTGCTGCTGGCAAACGGATCGAAAACCTTACAGTTTTACTGTCGAATGAAAATATTCCTACATCTGTGCTTTGATTTTTTGTCCATAGGGAATAGTCGAATAAGGTGGTGAAAAGTGCCCCCAAACTATATCGATAATCGCGATGCTCATATGAAAGAGAAATATAAAATGACGTAGAGTCACAAAGAATCAGCTTCCTCTTTGCTTTCTCGTTGCATAGATACAACGAGACACGTCTTTTTCATGTTTAATTTTTTTCTAGGCTTCTATTGCATGTATCAGACTGAAAAAAATTGGAGAGACGTAGAAGCATTGTAAAATTTTAAAGTATACCAATTTTCTACCAATTTTGATGCCAAATTCATATAAAAATAAATACATATTTAAAATTGATTTTCGACATGATAACGTAGAAGTACTGTCTCAATTTTCCCCTCTAGAATGGGAATAACATTCTATACATATATTTTTTCAGATTTTTAAACAATGTGGACGGCAGTGGAAAAAAATAAAACCAATTTTTTCAGTTTAAAAATTTGAAATTCGCTTATTCGGCTATAATCTTTTGTGATTATGGACCCATCTACCAAATTGTGTTATTTTCTTTAATCTATTCAGAATTTACTGCCAAGCTCGTTGGCTTACGTACGATTTATGCAAAGCGCAGACCACTCTTTCATTATTCTTAATTCGAGCAATTCCCATCAATGTTTCACTGCGTTCTTGCTGTGCGTAAACTTAAAATACTTTCTTTAATTTTTTCCTACATTTGCTTTGTTAAAAATATGAATGGATTACAACAGTCACTTCTTGACCTATAATAGAACAGAAAAGAGTTCTTTCAAATTCACCTAACATTTCTTTAATATTTACAATAAAAATGCCAGAAATTCCATGTTTTTTTCATTTCTTGGTTTATTTCATTCTCCCATATGAACATACCATTTAACTAACTTTATACGTACTGGCACGTCGACACGAAAATAAAGTCGTTACCCAAGTAGTAATCATCTGCAGCCCAATTTTAAAACCAACCTAAAGTAATTGATTGACTTTTGGATTCGTATACTCCCAAAAAATTTCGCAAGTGTTCTTAGACCTGTTGGGAAATATGTTCATTTATTGATTGAATTGCTCGGTACAATACATCCTTCTAATTGTATGAAATGAAAGCAAATAATCGAACTTTCAAATGTACAAGTATGTTATCTTGAAGATTATTTTACAAAATCTACAAACAGAGACCCTATTACTCTTTCTTGTGGGACACCTGACGTAGTATTATCAATATTCAAAATCTGTCATCCTACTTGAAGTCTTATCTGTAGAAGGAACTTCTTAATCCACGCCACTAAACATTATCTATTCCCGATATCCTTAATTTATTAATAAGTGTTTTTGGCGGAACGTCGGCTAAATATTTGACAAAATCAACTATTAAAGTATATATTCAGGTATATTCTTTCACCCACGACAACCTTGCGAGGGAAAAACAGCATGAGTTTTGTAGGAAAATTTACTTATGTATCATGAAAAGTAAAATTTTCTCCCATTTCGCAGCGAATTATTTGAATTTTCTAGATAGATTTCAAAAAATATCATACGCGGTGTTATGCTGCCTGATGGTAAATGCTTTCCATGTTCTTTTAAGCGGTTTATTCTTGTTTTGAAATACTTCGGATGAAAATTACTTTTCAGAAACTTGAAGGGCGTTTTTTTTCAACATTTTTTTCAAATGCAGCTTTAAACACTTTCGGAAGCTCATTCTTACTCTCTCAGTTTTTTGAAATTCCGCATATTGTTTGCTTAAGTATCCGTTAAAATCTCCAACATGTTTTTCTATTAGCATAGATTTTCATCTGAAGCACATCCCACTATTCTCATATATCTCACACGAAATAAAAATAGTAATTAAAGAGAATATATGCAAATAACAATTAAAAATCTTTTTACCTAAAAGGATGATGATGGAAATGATGACTATTACTGGATACAAACCGATGTTTGCAAAAATCCAATAAAAACCGGAACTAATTAAAAATTGGCCAGTTTTTTGAAAATGAAACTATTGAAAATGTATAAGTCATTGACCATGAAATTGACGTGTGAATGATAAACAGCACCTATAACCCGTGACTTCGTCTCGGGTTCGGTCTTCGTTTAGGAACGTGTCTTCGTCTCCAAATGATCACGTGTTTCGTCTGTTCTTGCACTGTAGCGAGGCTGCTCCGAGTAGCGTCCTGAAGGGCGTTACCCTTTGCGTCGCAGCGACAACCGGAATCGTTGCAGTGGCCCTCTGGACGTCCGGATTGCGGGTGGCGGGCCATGGAGTGGGGGTGGGGGCGCAGGGGCGGGGTGGCCGCAGGATCGCGTGTGGTTCGGCGTGGACGCATCATCGACGCGGACCGCAGGTGGGCCTCCCGCTGCGGTCGCTCGTGAGTGGCCATAACTACCGGAGCATGTGACGGGCCGGCCGTTACTGCGTACGAATTGATTAGGTGCGGCGTGCGTGCGTGCGGGGGTCCGGCGGGAGCAGGACGGAAACAAGGGGGTGGAAGGACACGGGGCAGATCGGGATAGCGCAATGGAGAGGAATGAAAAACGAAAAGGAAGTCCGGTAAGAATACGGGAAGTCGGAGACTGAGCGGCAATAAGAGGAGAGATGATGACAGACGAGTAGGGTTAAGAGAGACGGGTGGACGACTGGAGAAGGGAGAGACGAAGAAAGATGGTGTGAAGAGGTTCGGGGGAGGGAGACGGAGTGGATAGAGGCGAGAGGAGACGAAATGAGATGACGTGATATGAGATGAGTGGGTATGGGGAGAAGTGAGGAGGGACGGAGGGAGATGAGTGTACACGGAGAGGCTAGGTGGATTAAAATGAATATAACGATGCGGAGAGACGGGGTGAGTGGGGGCGGAAAGAAGATTCGCGGCGGGGAGAGGCGGGGTTGGGAATCAGGGCTTAGGTGTGCGACTGGCGGCCTGTATTGGACGTTCGAGGGGAGCGGCTGGGAGAGAAGGGGACCGCTGTCGTGGAAAGTCGGGGTGAAGACGCGGGGGCGAGGGTAATGGCTGCTGGAAAGGTGAGGGGAGTGAGGGTGAACGCGAGGAGAGCGGGGATGCGGTGACCCGCGGGGCCATTAAGGCGTGCGGTCAGCTGCCCACGACACGTCGTGTCCCTAATGCCCTGCTTCGCCCTTCTGCACAGCCCTTCGCGCACCTGAACGCCTCTCGCCTTCCATTCATAATTTGCGATCGGTTTATCGAGCACTTTTTTCCATTCGAATATAAATAGAATTTATTTTTTAAACTGTCACTGGTAAAAACGTTTTTTTATGACAAACGTAGCGAGCTAAAAGTTCAATTTTTAGCACTAGTCGTGAAAGTGTATTATTATATTAGCACTAGTGCTGTATGTTGAAGTGTTTAGTTAAATCTGTGAAAGCAATTTAGAAAACAAAATACTTTCGTCTGACTGCAGCAGATACTACTGACCTTCGTGTATCTTTCAGTGATTTGTATACTTCAATAAAAAATGGAAGTCAGTAGGGTTGTCTAAAATAAGTGGATGAAACGTGGTAGTAAAGATTTTCTTTTGCTCGTACAATTGCGCCAGTCGGCATTTCGGCTTCGTGTCGCAACCTTTCGTATTCGCAATATAAAATGTCACTTTTACCACTAGCATCATAAATAACTATTTACTTCCACGCCCTTCTACTGTTCCTGATTCATTGATCTCTCATGTCAACGAGTATTCTGTCATCTTCTTACTCTTTTTTATCCAGAAGGTCAAGTGATTTCTTCTTCCAGAAATAGAAATTCTTCCTTTCTGATCAAAGATTTTACGTGTGGGTTCCCACGTTTTGAGCCTCACTAACTTTTATTTTTGATACAAAGAAAACATTACATTTTAACTTAATCATCCTTTACTCCAACCCAATTTTAACATATGTGTATTAACATTTCTAGGTGCGTTGTAGTAAGAAGCTAAACATCATGTCATGTCAGGAACTCCACCCAACTCAAATACCTCTCTCCACAAAACTGAATGAGGTGTCGGCACAAATGTATGTCATTTCAACAATTAAAGATAAGACTAACTGCTCGGAAGGTTTTCCCGTAGATGAGCGTTGTCAGACCTGCAACTAATGCTACCTCGTATGTAATTAGAAAAAAATGGCTACTTCATATGAACATACTTTAAACTAAAATACGTGCAAAATTGTTACAGTCACTTATCATTTCATATTATTTGGGATATAATTAATCTACCCAAACATACTCAATAAAACGCACGATTAAAATGCACTCTTATACTATTTGTAATGCTCAAACAATAGATCTAAAATTCACTTAATAGTAAATATATTTTCCTGGAATTACTGTTTCATGCAAAGAAAACTTTCGTGATAGATCAACTTTTTAGATACAAATGTACTCTAAAAATTTAATACAAAAATATTGTAATTTATTGACATTGTCAAATAAGTATATTATAAATTATTAAATAAGTATATATTAAATTATTAAAAGTATTATTTTCATTCGAATTATATATTTATTTTATACGTTAAAGAACAGTTATTTAAACAATGTATTAAACGAATTCAATTCGTCTTGTGAATTTGTTGCAGAAAAAATATGAAAATCAATATTTTTACAAAGGTCATTGCACCTTCTACATCTTACGCTGACACAACAGTAATTACTTCGACCCACTACAGCTTCTTTCACCTGTTTGGTCAACTCTCTCCTTAGCAGTTTTGGATATCTCCCTTATGTCCGAATCCATTACGCTCTCTCCTCTCTAGAGAACGTATAATTTATTAAAAACTAATTATGCTACAATAGCACATATTTTCTTGGAGAATTATAAATTGTTCCTTATTACTGTAATTTTGCAATTATCTTTCTAGCGCTTCATTCATCTCTGAAAATGTAACCTCCGAAATACGAAAAAATATTTTCACCCACTGGATTCAGTGCATTCATGTATTCGTGCATTCACATATTTGAAAAGATAACAATTCAACGCGTATTTTAGGCATTCGAAATAACATCATTTTACAACACCTGAAGTGGCCATGGCGGATGCAGACGTATTACGCGGTAGTTGCGACACTTTAGTGGGTTATTTTTGTTCTCTGGACTCGTTTGGTTTGTGTAGGCCTTTCGCAACCATCCTCTCCTACCGTATGCAAATGGAAAATGGCATGGATACATTACTGCAATAATATAATATTTGACTGCCTTTTCACTTTTTAAACAGACGTAATGGGTTATGTACTAAATTATTTTCTTGGAATTCATGACATGATTCAAGTATGTTTTCAGTATTTAAGCTTACTGCCTTTCGGTATTTAACTTTTGAAGTGTCAAAATTTCAGAGGTTTTAATGAAAATGGAGCATATGTCACAATATTAAGCAAATGCTATTTGACCAAAACGTTTAAAAAACAAGTGATGCTAAAACAGCACGTACTTTCTCGCCGTATTTTCACGCAAAATTACGCGAAAAATACTCAAATAATTGATAACTTTATAATAACTTGATAACTTTATTTCAAAATTTGTCTTCACAGAACAACTTTAATTAAGGGGAATATCTCTGTCTTTAATACTTTAGCTGTAGGAACTCTCCGAAAAAACTAATTTAACTTTTACAATTTTCTAAAAATCAGGGTTTCCAAAGAATGTGAGACCTGCCCCATTCTCTTAACACTATTTCACAATATTCAACAACAAATTTAAGCAAAAACAAAGGAGATATTTTTTTTAAATACGAAAAATATCCCCGGGGCTTCATGGCACCTTCGAGAATTAAAACATCGGCTTCAAATTCAAGAATACGCGACATCAGACAGATCGATTGAGGAATATCAATTTTGGGGAAAATTGAAACGGACGGACAGACGGAGGTTTTGTCGTCATTCGAAGTTTCGGTATCAAGGGCCCATAATCATGGATTCAGACTACACCACGTGTAAGAGGATTTTTTAAAAATGTAGTAACTTGATTTATCAACGTATTCATTACCAAGACCCTGAAATAATAATTTTTCTGCCGAAAATTCACCGCTTTTTCGCCCAGTATTACATAACCTTCTATGTACTCCGCAGCAAGAAAGTAAAAATTGGAATCTTTTTTTGGTAAAGTTGTGTTTACATTTTTTAAATTGTCAAGATTTGATTTAAAATTAAGCAAAAACAACAAAGATAATTAAAAACAGTAGCTGTAATAATTAAATATATAATTTTGAAGAACAGATTTCAGTAACAATTATAATATCTTCTTGAAAAGTTTAGTTGGAAGGATAAAAAATGATTAAACTTTGGTCATTTTCCAAAATGCTGAGTTTTCAATGAACACGTAACCTGCACCATGTTTATAGCCGCCCATTGTTCGCATCAAGGAAAACATTTGAATATAATTGTCTTGGAATAAATTCGTGGGTGGAATTTCATAGTACTAATACAGCTCTGAGAGAAGCTGCACCAGAGTGATTGCGAAATAATAGTAGGTCATGCGATTTTGCCTAGCCGTTGATTGATTGTTAATGGGTTAACTGCTAAGGTCATTAGTACCGTTAGTTCAGTGAATGTTTTATGGCAGGAGGTGACAGTGATCCTCCCTCACTGGAAGGTGAGATCCGTCGCCGACAAACAAGTCCGTTTACGGGGAAATTCCGATATTTCCAACTATCTTCCAAGCGTGGCAATTCCCCAGTCGCGAAAAGCTGTAAGTTCCCACCTGTTCTCCCGTCATATGTGGTAGTGAGAGTGAAAATGGGAGTGTATGTATGTAATGGGGGATGATAGGATAAGGATAAGAACGGAGAGTTTGCGCTTGGCCAGTGATCCGTGTGTTGAGGTACTGCTTATGGATTCGCCTGGTATTAATCGGAAAACTACCGATCAGAGCATCTGGCTACTAGAAATTTCCTCCCGACAGTGCCTGAATTAGATCTGGCTGTGCTTCTAGTACGCCACCAGCGGTACACTAACCCTAGGGCTTCCCCGTCAGTCACTGTGAGTATAGAGGCAATGCTGGCTCTGAGCTAAACTTAACCGTTGCTAGCAATTGAGGTGCGATCTGTTAACAACGATTATAATGCTGCTTCCGACAGCGATTTGAGGAGAGCTGTGGACAAAACTTCGTTTTGTCGTTCGAGTGAAGTGAGTTTAGGGAAATATTTGGTAAATTAACAGAAATGTTATGGATTCACACGACAGGTCCTCCAATTTAAATCGCTTGCAGCCTTTGAGCTTTTATCCACTTCTTTTTCCCTGGAATAAAGTAAGTAAAATACTGTTTTGTAACAAGAGTACATAGTTGTAAATTAAAAAACTTGTTTCGGCTAATTTTTTGTTTTAATTCAATCTTTATTGCAATCGTCAAAGAAGAAATTACAAAAGTGGTCCAAATTAGCCAATTTTCCCAATTATATTACGATCGTCCTCGAAGGGTGAGGTGGTTATGAGCACGTACCGACTCAGAGCTTCGGTCCGAATGGTCATGGGTTTGAGTCCCGCCTTGGGCATGATTGTTTGTCTCTCGCCTCTCATGTATGTGTTGTCGCGGAGGGCCTGACCACTGTGACCCCAGATCAGAGAAGCCCGCAAGTGTTTTGGTATCTAATGTATGGTCGAATATGCATGCCTTCGGGACGTGAAGGGTAACAGGCAATGGGCTGAATAAAAGAAATAGAAAAAGAATATATTACGTATTCGTTACAAATAATTTCATAAAATATGGGCTGTTGTAGCTCCACTAGTTTAGAGTGTTACACAAATAAAAATTGTTTGTAAGACAGTCCTAAGGAGTTCAAATAAACACAAATCCAGCCTTTTTTGCGCTATTTTTATTTGTTACGCTTTAAATACCTTAAAGAATTCACGACCTTAGATAACCTTGTATGCAAATATCTGTGCTTACAGAAGGAAACTTTATATTAAACTAATAGTTATTTACCTCTGCGTTAATTTTCTTCAATGAGCACAAAATGCAAAGCACAAGATTCTACTTTCCGCGTTTGTTGATCATTTCTATTGCCCAAAAGAGCAGATTCTACTTTCGCCTCAACTACCAAATATAAACTTGCAAATTTCTGACCGCAAATTGCGTTAGGCGCTAGGAAATTGTACCGTGTCTTAATGATGGACACGACAGGGCCATGAGCTTTCCCTGTCACCTTCCAATGAACTTTTATTAAAGGCAAGCGATGTTTCTACGCCGCGCCGTTGCCGATGTTGTGGGTTAGAAGAGTAGCTTTCATGTGTGACGACAGGTCCTCTTGCTACTTTCGAAACAACCTCACTCGACCAGTTGCTTAGAGATGCATTAAGGCGCAATCTACACACGTACACAAAATAAAAAAAATGAAAAACTGTGAAACTCGTTTCTCAATTCCTGTGATGTCTCACCCATCAAGTAGTGGAATTCCTTCTGCGATTTTGAAGCATTTTGCTTGGATTTGATGAAACTTGCGGAAAAAGGAGCCCAAGCGAGAAGAAGCTACCAACCGCTTGTGAAATTTTCCTGGTTTATTTTCGCACCGTTAGAGAAATACGTAATGGCTTGTGTTCACGAATGGTGAAAGATGCGTGCTTCTGTGATTCGTAATGCAACTATTTTCTCACACTTTCCCGTCGCTGAGCCTTTTCAAGGCCTGCTTTAAAGGTTACAATGCGCCTGAGCATTCTCATGAAAATAAAACAACTCTTAGAGCACAATGCACTTGAATATAAGTATATATTCACATAGTAATACTACAAATAGCTTTATATTGGAAAACATTATGTTGCGTGTGTGAAAAACGTTACTGAAATATTATGAAACCATAGAGAAACTAGATAGTATTTTACATTACACAGATGGAACATCATTTTATTACACATATGGAACATCACTCTTATGTCAAATATTCAATTAACATTACAGTTTTATTTTTCGTTGACTTGTTACAATTTACGGGAGGATTAAGCAAGGTAATTTTCAATTAAATTAGTACATTTTCAGTTATTACATTTGAAATTCATAATGTTTCTCTATTTTTGCACATTTACATGGTATTCTTTATCAATTGGCCATGTACCACTTTGCCAGAGTAATGTGAAAATAACTGACGCAGTAAGATGCACTGGTGGTAACAGCAGTATTGATTGGTTTAGTGCTGAGTTGTAGTTGACATTTACATAATTGAAATGATTGAAGGCGTTGTCATCGAAAGCTGCTCTTATTGAAATAAATAGTATTGTTGACAATGACAACGCCTTCAATCATTTCAATTCAAGCAGTATTGATTACAAGCTGAACTACAGCGAAAACTATGCAATTTGTAAATAACTATTTTAAAAGTGAAAACTACTTTATATTGGAGTCCAACTTCGAACGGACAACCTCCGAACTATGTAGAAAAGTATGAAGGGCCGGTTTTGTGCGAGAGTAACCAGTCTATTATTGCCAAGAATTGAGACTGAATTGCACAGAAAATCAAATAGACCCTTCAGTATTATTGTGAAATATTTATTTCTTTCAATTTAATTTTACATAGATTGCGGGTTTCTGCACTTTTATAGCCACTCACGCTAAGAAGTACGAGCTCCGGAAAACACAAAATATAAAAAATTTAATAGAAATTTCAAAAGATCTAATTTTCTTTACTCCTTACTGCTTAAGAAACCAATCGGGATTCGCCTATCCCCTTCATTTCTCTAAATGTGACCCATTTATCCCATCAAAACTTGTGTCGGCGCACACCCTTTTCCCTACGAACCCTTATATTCCTTTAGAACACAAAAAACGGCCTAGAACACATCGCATTTAACGGCCTACGACGCAACATTTCCGACTTGTGTGCGTTTATGTTTTGTAGTAAGTCGCTTTTGTGATAAACTGCCTAATACATTTTGTTTCGTTTTACAACTATTGGACTGGGACTGGGGTGTAATTTCCTTATAGAAGAAACAACAACGAGCGTTATGTTGATAGTTTATTATAAATTTTCAAAAACATTTATCAATCTTTGGTGTATTATACGAGTATATTCAGTGGATTGTCCTTGCCACCTGTGAGAGTTGTATTATATTACGCGGACAGGTGGCATCGGAACCTTATTAATTGAACACTAGTTAAAACCTCAAAGGACACAGTTTGAAATTTATCTCCCAAAAGTTGGTAATAAAGTGCGAATTTTCGATTATGCTAGTTGTAAAATAACATTTTCGAAGCATTCGCGATCTATGGTAAAAAAATTTAAGGTCAAATTTCATCACATTCTTGTTTATTTCTTTGGCTCTAGTATCTATATACCTTTCTTATGAGGTCACACAGATGTGCCATATCAATAGCAAATGCAAATGGAAAAGTATTTTTCTAATTATCTTCCTATTATGGAATTAAGGATCCGAGGTTCTGAGAATATGCCATTGATGTAAACTTTGAAGACATATGATGATCAGAGGAAGTGCTCAAGTATTATGTAACTTCATGAGATCTCCCTGAAAGTTATGTTAATTAATGTGGGCGTCTTTCACAACCAGGTTTATAGGGCAAAACAACGTAGTTATGTTTTACCCAAATTTGCCTGACGTAGTTGCAAAACAAGTTTGTATTACGGGGGCCTCTTCCCTGACAATGACCTCTCGGTTCAAAACCGGTTTAGCTAAGCCGTAGATTGCTTCCAAAGAAAACATGAGGTGTTTAACCGAAATGTCTGATAGCAAAAAGTGTTGTCAAGCAATTTTCTTTTCCATTTAAATTAGTGATAAATAAAGCTTATGAAAATATTCATTTACAAATTTAACCAAATTACAATTCCGGTACATTTGTAGAATTTCATTTCAAATTTCTAGATTAGTTTGGAGCATTCAGTTGCAACTTGTTATAACTTGTTCAAATTACAATGACTCTTATAAAAACTAATATTTATTGAAATGTAAATGATTGTTCTGATAATATGTAAATCATTAAAGATGAAAAATGACGAACATACTGCAGTTGTCAATAAATGCAATAATAAAGTTTTGAAATATGACTTCCAATTTTAAAATTTATTCTTTCTGTTGAACTGCAATGTTTGACAGGGTTATTCAAATTCATTTTTATAACGACATTTTGAGACGATCCTTCAACCGTCAGATATCCCTCTGTCTTCAGGACGACCCCACAGTCGCTTGTAACCTTTATACACGTGATGTTAATAATGAAATAAAATTATGTAATTTTGATTTTTCCCTTCATTGCTAACTTAAATATTATTTACATGTTTTATTTTTAAATTTAGAGTTCATGGTGAGCGGAGCGTAGCGTTTTAATATCTTGAACGTCTACAGCAATATTATTTTGTTTTGCCTAGACCAAATGCACTTGTGCTAGGTAAAAATAAGAGATTGGAGAAAAAGACTTCCGAGTTTTCCACCTTAGCAAAGAATTTCTAAATGAGATTAATCAAATGTCAACTAATCATTTGATCTCCATTTAGAATAGAAGTGGTAAAAAAGGAAAGTTTCGAAACTTTGCAGCCAGGTTTCGAATTTCATACATGCAAATATGTGTTAATCTCATTCATGTACGTCAGTGCACGACAAAATTAATTCATAAAAATGTGGTTTTGCAGAATGGTCTGACGCCGAGCGCAATTTTTGTTTTTGTACTCAAAGACAATGACCTTATCTACAGCGTGTCATGCGAGCAATCTTTATGGCATTTTTTGTTTGAAATATATAGTATTTTCTGATTTTTTTACGTAACTAAAAATTGATGATTTTTGAGCTATCGCTTTTCGTATCCGACAATATCACAACGCAAAAATATTCAAGAATCATTTCATTTTGTATTGTAATGGTAATTATTTCACAAATACGTTATCTTACGTAATTATTTATCAAATACGTTGTCTAAGTTTTTGTAACGAAAATGAACATTAGAAAATTATGTATTTAACAACTCCACTTGAAAACGCATAATTGACGTGTTTGGGAGCATAAGCCACCTTCACACTGAAATTGAATTTTAGGCAAAATATGTCACATCTTCATCTATAACTATAATGAATCTAAGACAAACTTTAGTGTAATCGTCTGCCATTTATTGTCAAAAAATCATACATTTTACAAAGATAGAAATCGGAAAGCTTAGAGCCGTTTAGATGATAATATTTCAATTTATGTCTAACTTTAATTGATACCAAGATTCTCAATTTTGTCTCACTTATGAATCAATGAAAATTTTGCATTTCATTAAATGGGACATGGAAAGTCAATGTATGTCATTTTAACGTGAGCACCATGTAATCTCCATAATTGCCCCAATACATTTTCTGAATTGATTATCCTCCATTGTCAGATATGGGTAAGGGTAACAGCTGCTGCCAGTGCAGGGCCTTCGACCGGCAGTATCTAGGGATCTAGTTCGGACGGTCACGGATTTGAAACACTAGCCAAATACATAGGTAAAATTCAATTATTTTCTGAAGGAAATGACCACCTGCTTTGTTACGTACTTTTCCGTGATTTCTCCTACCAACACCAGATAACTGCCGGAGCAAACACACGGGACAAGGATCGCGCACGATATTTTCTCTCTCATCATCATATTTTCGCTTGCCTTCCTCATCTTTGGCTCCCTTCTCCCCTTATATAGACCTTCACACATATATTCACTTGAACGCACTACACAACAATACATCGGGAGACCAGTCGGGGGCTTGAAACTTGTCCCCGATGGGGCGGTGGCTCACTGGCGGAGATGACAGGAGAGTGAGAACCCACAAGCCGACGTATAGGTCGATGCTGGATCTCTTTCTTGCGGCGGTGAAACACCGTCACCTATTGAGATAGAATGCATTACAAATACTAGACTATGGACCACAGCAGTTACCGGGAGCGGTAGATCAGTGCATCAACTGATGTCACAGCAGCGCCTCTGACCGGGAGGTCCTAGGGTCGAGTCCTGACGGCGGCAGCATTTTCGACACTAGCTTTTCAGCTAGGTCGAATTCAGCTGCTGTCTGGAAGAGAATTCTAGCGGCTGGCTGCTCTGATCGGTAGTTTTCCGTGGTTTCTCCGATCAACACCAGGCGAATGCCGGAGCAGTACCCTACCAAGCGGGCCGGACCGCGGGCGATCTTTCCTTCCTCTTCCTTGTCATATCCTCTCCCCTTACACACACACTTACACTAACATGCGTGTAACACACACTTACACTAACCACATATTCCGGGAGACCGGTCGGGTGCTTAGAGCTTGTCCCGGCTGGGGCGGTGCCCCCCTGGTGGGAGAGTCCTGGTTAGGGGGAAACCCCACTAGCCGACGGTAGGTCGGTGCAGGATCTCGCCGTCCAGCGGGGGAAGATCACCGCCATCTCCCGAGAAAAAAACATGCACTACACTAACGGGACTAATGACCAAAGCAGTTGACGCGCCCAGAAACATGAAAAAATCAATCAATCAACCACAGCAGTTGACACGCTCAGGAACACAAAATCAATCAATCCTTGTTCCTCCACACTTTCATTCACTTATTTAGTTCTGGAGGGGATGGGAGATGGTGCTCTGTCTATCGGGCGTGGAAAGTGAGCGATCGGTATTCTACGTTTGTCCCATTGGGGGCGAGCCACCGCAAAGACACTAGCTAGCGGTAAGCGTTGCGTGATCTTTCCATATTTGATATACGGCCTCGCTTTCGGACCGGCCGGGCGGCGTGCTTGCAGCATGCGAGGCACACCCGAGGGCTCCCTTAAAAGATTTAGTTTCCCTGGAGGTGAATGAAAGGACATTTAGGCGGGAACATTACAGCGGCGCTCTCCACGTGATATATGGTCGCAGAGGTTGGAAAGTTCCGACCTTTCTCTTGCCACTGAAAATACGAATGTGTTGGGCGGTCTTTTGAGGGTGTTTATTTTTCTTTCGGCGCCTCATGGAAGAAAATTTTATGTTTTACAGTGTCGCGTGTTACAGAGTCAAAAATGAAGGATGGAGCACTAAACCAGTGTATTCTCTGCCAAGAGGTTTTGAATGTTTTGTTCGTTTCAAAACAAAGAAAAACAAGTGGCCTTGTTATTGAACTTCTTTGATTTAGGACAGGATTTTTATTTTCGCGTTGATAGAAAGCGAAATAATTGGTTAAGAAAATATAATGCATTGAATGAAAGCTGATTTAAACTTTTTATGAGGCTTCTTAATGCAGAGTGCAACTAAGAGAAGAACAGTTCACCTTGTGTTCGAGATGAATCACCGGAGAGATATCAATTTTATTGTGCATTTTCTAACAGTCTCTTGCTCTTAATTGCGGTGCTCCTTTTTATATAATTAACTTTCTCGGCACTTCCATTACTACAACATACAGTTGAGCATCTAAATAAGAAGTTGTTTCTTCAACAGTTCTGTAAAAGTAAAAATCTTAACGTAAAATTTTCCACCATTCGCTAATTTTATTTAAGTATGATATATTTAGTAAACGCGTTGTATATATAAATCACTCCATACTAATTTCTAATGAATCCAAAAATTTCCTTAAAAATAATTTAAAATAATGGTAAAAATTTACAATATAGTGTTACTATATAATACTTTCTCTGATTACTTTCGAAATTTTCTCATTAATAACAGTAATAACCACAAAACAGCAGTGCAGTCTTTGAGGAGTGCGAAGTCTTCAGAATTTATCCTCTGTCTAATGCAAGATCAGGCTGCTACTACTACTGCTAATAATACTGATAAAGGTAATAACATTAATAATACATTATTTTTCATTAAATTTACCATTTGAGTGGAAGTAAAGAGGCTTATACTGACCAGAAGCAAAGTTATAAAAATCTCAGCATTCTAATTAAGGATCACAGGAAAACCATAATCAAAATGACGGTCATATATTTTGAAGCAGTTGATTTTTTATCATTTTCTTTATTATAAAAGTTTGCATTAAAACTTGTCTTATCTTCACCCTTTGACACACACACTTACACTGACATGCTTTACACTACCAAACATGTCAGAGAGAAACCAGTCGGGAGCTTAGAGCTTTCCCTGGCTGGGGTGGTTGCCCGCTGGTTAGAGGTACCTGATAGCCAATGCGTAAGTTCGGCCGGTCCAGCGAGGGGAGTACACCGCCACCTCTCGCGCTCAAAACATGCGCTACACTTACGGAACTAATTATCATAGCAATTGACGCGTCCGGAAATACGAAATAATTAATCAATTAATCAATTGACTTATCAAATACGCTTGAACAAGAACTGCTAGCACTTCATCTTCACTTTCAAGATGTGAAGATGAAGTGCAATGAAGATGAAGAACAATAACATATTCTATCAACTACAAGGTCTTAGTCTTATACCTTTTATTTCGCAGAACTTCTTATAACTTGAGTGATCTTGAACGGGCTGAGTGCTGTAGTCAGAAGCCATCCCAAGAGTTGTCGCTTCGTTGGTGGCTATGGGCGACCACCAATGATGATCAAAGTAATATTAACCGCGCGTCTACTTCGAGCAGGCTTTCCAAGTAGTGCTGTCACTTCGGGAATATGCTCAGGTCATTGATTGATTTTTTCAGGCTCGTTAACTGCTACGACCTTTACTTAAGTCACTTGAGTAAATGTTTTACCGTTAAATGTGGCGGTGTTCCTCCCCCGTTGAATGGGGAGGTTCGACACTGACCTATACGCCATCTTGTGGGAAATTTCTTCCCTCAAATCTCTCAAAGAGGGACAGCGCTCCATACTGCACAAGCTTTAAGCTTCTTCCTCACATATTTGATAGTGTAGTGCACAAAGTGTTAGTGTATGTGAATAAGGGGAGAAGCTAGGATGAAGAAAACGAATAAAGATCGTGTGTGATCCGTGACGCGTTTATTAGCATACTGTTCCGGTATTTTACTGGTATTGATCAGAGAAACTACTGACAGCTTTTAACACTCGCTGAGGACTCTACCGCATCTGAGGCAAGACTGCATTTAAAAATTGTTATGACATGTGCCACTCAGACATCAGTAGAACAATTTACGTTTATAATGTATTCCGTTTGATTATTTCTTTGATTGTAATTGAACCGCCTTTGCTCTTTGGTCGCAGGGGGCGCTGCTGCTGGCTGTGCTAGCGTGCCTGGGCTCCGCCAAACCGCCGCCGGGCTTCGTCAAGAAGCCTGAAGCTGACGAGGTGAGTGAAACAGGAGGTGATCGCTCATCCGGCACCTGCGCTGCAGTCAATCCCCTTTGTCTTCTCTTTGCTCCGTGGAGTGCGTACGAATTATTTAGTAGTCCGACAAATACAACTTGGGAAACAGCACTCGGGCCGTACTGCCGTTGGACATGATAATGCTGCCCAGGGCTAGGATTTCACGGAATAAATATGTGTAAAGATGTTAAAAACACGGAGTAAAATACATTCCTTTAGTTTCTGGCTACGGAGTGGAGAGAAAGTTATGTAATTCATCGCGGAAAAAGGGCGCATTGTCGGCATAAAACTACTACAAGGCCCTGGTAACGAAAAAAGATAAATCCAGTTGCGAAATTTAGAAAAGAATCCTCTATCACGTAACGTAGCTAGAATCCATGTTTTGTGGGGCCACGATACCGAAAAATCGAATGACGGCAAAACGTCTGTTCGTTTGTGCACAACGCTAGCGGCTAAACCGTTCGGCCCATTTTCTCCAAAACTCATATACTCCTATAGATCTGGCTGATGTTGCAGCCTCTTAAATTGAAACTGATATTTTAATTTTGGGAACTACTTTACTTGAAGCCCGTGGGACATTTTCAAAAGAAGGCTTCATCGTTTTTGATTAAATATTGCTGTTGGATGGTGTGAAGGTCGTTTAAAGCAGTGGTGCAGGTATCATGTTTCTTGAAATCCCTAATTTTTCGAAAATTGCAAAAGTTCAAAATTTTTTCGGAGCTATTCTACAACTAAAATATGAAAGATAGAGACTTTCCCTCTTATTTAAATCCGATCCTTAAAGATAGATTTTGAAATAAGGTTATGTACAATTTTTCGAAAAGAGTACTTTCCGTGTAATTTTGTGTGAAAATAGGGCGAGAGAGTACGTGCTGTTTTAGCACCTCTAGTTTAACCTGTATGCAGACATTTAACCATTATTCATTAAATGGCTGAAACAGCTTAGCGTTTGAAAAAAGTACTACACCCAGCGCGTATTATGTTTTACATTAGTGTCTCGCAGTAAAATTCCGTGTTTGAATAAAAAAAATATGACATCTATTATGTTCAATTTTCATTACATTATTTTACGTGAGAACCAATCAGCAGTTGCCAATGCCGAGAGAAGCAACTGGGGAGAGAATCCCAAAGCCCAAACAACAACAACAACAAACTGTGTCGTTTTTAAAATACTCTGTAGTTTGTTTCTGAACTCCAGACGTACTAATAATAATAGTAGCAACTGAAATTTGCGCAAATGTGCATATATTTTAGTCACACCATAGGTTTTTTAACCTGTCGTCGGGAACGTACTAATATCGGTTATGTTCGTTCTAATCTTATTATAAAGGACAAGAGGACTTGATAACTAATCTTATTATAAAATAAGTCCTAGAGGACGTGATAATTTTTTTATTTATTGTGTGCAACACATGTCTTTCTCAACATATTATAAGCATATAGCGTAATATCTCTTTTATGAAAGAGCTGATCGTGTGATTCAAGATTAATTCATAATACACAATATTGTACGGATATTTCAATTGTTTAACAGTGTTCACTGTCCGTCGTAAGCAAAAGTAAATAAAAATAAGAAGAGTATTATGTTCTCCTTATCATTGTGTGAAGTCCCAAAGCGAAAAACATGAGTTTACAGTACGTTTCAAGTACAAAAGGAAAGGGAAGTTAATGTTTCCCCCTTGAGCGTTGGAAAATTAGGTTTTATTCAATGGGTCATGACAACCGTCCCAATGATTTACATAATACCTGCGCGGATCATTTCATCTGATAGTTTATCCGTGATGAAGGTCACATCTGAAAACACACTAAAAGCCCCCCCCCCAAAAAAAAATCTCTAGCAGAAGTGCATAGATACCAATATTGTTACTCGTGGGTGTTGTGAGAATTTCGTTTCTTTTTTATTCGAGGTGATAAAAATACAAAGCAATACCATAACAAATAGACATGAGCCATTTGTGATTTTATCTTCCTCATCCTTCCTCTTCTCTTATACACACTCACTTACACTTACAAGCACAAACGTATAACTCATGTCCAGGTACCAGCCAGGAGATGCGTCGGCTTCGACCTGTGGTCATCCCCGGGAGATAAGTGGAGAAAGAAACCTCCCGCAAATTGAAGTGCAGGTCGGCACCGAATTTTGGATACATATTGGGGAGAAACACAGCCAACTACCAGTATATTCCATATATATAATTTAAGTGACTTATGAACCAAATATTTGATCCACCCACAAACCCCAAACCTGACCTCCCTCCCACTCCTCTCAACGATATCCACGATACCCTCGCCGATCATTTGATCTGACAGCATAGTCCCTGATCTACGTCGCGTCGAAAGGAGAGCAAAAACCGAAACCTGAAGAATAAAAAAAATGGAGTTCAGTGTCCGCCTCGAGCTGAAGTGGATAAGCGGCGCCGAGCTATCGCTGGCGGGATCGGCGACCGTGGACTTTCTACCGAGCACCGCCCTCCGCCTCCCCATTAGCCACTTTCTCGATTGTTGGCCGCGCGGAGAGAAACACGCGTCGCGTCGGGAGCGATAAACGCGCGGGCGCTGCACCGCCGCGCTGAAGCAGCCTCAGCTGTCCCTCGCCACATGCTACCGCCACCCGCCGCCCGCCTACCGTTAACACGCACCACCCACCACCCACCGTCCATCCTCCACCGTCCACCGTTCACCACCCACTGTCCACTGCCCACTACTCCTTCCGATGCCCTCCAACGCCGCCGCCCAACGCTAACTCCCACCGTTCCCCGCCCTTGCCCATTGCTCACTATTGCCCGTTGCTCGCCCGTCACACATCGAGCAGTCGACGAGCAGTCGCCCGTCGCTCGTCGCGTCGCCCGTCGCCCGTCGCCCGTCGCCCGTCGCCCGTCGCCCGTCGCCCGTCGCCCGTCGCCCGTCGCCCGTCGCCCGTCGCCCCCGTCGCCCGTCGCCCGTCGCCCGTCCCGTCGCCCGTCGCCCGTCGCCCGTCGCCCGTCGCCCGTCGCCCGTCGCCCGTCGCCCGTCGCCCGTCGCCCGTCGCCCGTCGCCCGTCGCCCGTCGCCCGTCGCCCGTCGCCCGTCGCCCGTCGCCCGTCGCCCGTCGCCCGTCGCCCGTCGCCCGTCGCCCGTCGCCCGTCGCCCGGCGCCCGTCGCCCGTCGCCCGTCGCCCGTCGCCCGTCGCCCGTCGCCCGTCGCCCGTCGCCCGTCGCCCGTCGCCCGTCGCCCGTCGCCCGTCGCCCGTCGCCCACCGCCCGCCGCACGCCGCACGCCGCCCGTCGCCCGTCGCCCGTCGCCCGTCGTCCACTGCCCGCCGCCCGCCGTCTACCACCGCACATCGCCCACAGTCCACACTCCATATCCCACCGCCCACTGCCCATCGCCCATCGTCCATCGCCTACCGCCCACTACCCGCCACTCACTGCCTGCCGCTCTCCACCCGACGCTCACCAACCTCTGCGTCTTGGAGCCTCGCTGATCACCTGGCGCGGTACAGCCGTGTTGCCAGACGACGCTGGATAAGCTGAGTCACTCAATACCTTTTTGAATGGTCACCCCCTACATGTAGTGATTTCTTTTGTAATTTTTTATTCAGTAAACAGTTTCAACTAGAGAACACATCACTAACGAGTGCAACGTGTTCATCCTGAACAATTGCGTGAAGGTGCGATACTGCAAAAAGGGTGTAAATGTGAAAAGGTATAGAACGTGTCAGTCGATGGCGTTTTGAATTGTCACCCCATGGGTCGTAATTTTGAAGTTTTCCTCTCTATTCCTTTCATTCGAAAATCCCTTTACAGAAGAGAAAGGAACCGAGGAGTACTAAAAGTTTCATCGTGAGCGGTTGCGGAGAAGGGTGGCATTTCTGGATAAGGTGACAAACAAAAACGTCGATTCGGTTTCAGGTTGTCATGGCAAGCTATGCTATTTTTCTGCAGTTCTTCCTACGTGTCTTTACCGGAGCTAAGGACGCTAAAGTTACCAATAGTACAGTTCGTCGTGTGTGATTGCTGACGTATCTCGATACGATATAAGAATCGATGCACTCCTGCACTATATTATCACATGCCGGGAGACCGTTCGGAAGCTTAAAGCTTGTCCTAGCTGGCGCGGGATCCCGCTGGTGGGAGATACCTGGTTGAGGAAAATCCCGCTAGGCGACGGTAAGTCGGCGTCGGATCTCACCATGAAGTTGGGGAAGACCACCGCCAACTCCGGAGCAAAACATACATTACGCGTAGGGGGCTAATGACCTTGCTAGTTGACGAGCCTGGAATCACTAACAATCAATCAATCAATCAATCAATGTCCTCCTCATTATGTGTTTACATAGATTTCGTGGTGGTTTGCATTAGGGTATTTATAAAATAAATACTGTTTTGTTGACGTGAGTGTGCAACGTTCTTTAATTTTTCGTTTCATGAACTCAATATGCTCATGAAAAATTCATGAAAAATCGTTGATTTTCACTGTGTTAATGGTACACGAGACAACTGGTACATGGAGACAACTGCAAAGGCTATTTCCCGTAAGTTTAGTATATATTTTATGGCGGGAACTGGTGGTGATCTTCCCTACGTCGGCTTGTTATTTCCCAAGGTATCTCCCACCAACATGGCACTGCCCCAGCTGCGACAGGATAGGACAAGGAAGACGAGTATTGTTCAATTCATGAATTGATTGTGAAAGGTCCGTGGCCCGTTATTATAGTACTGTTCCGACAATTGCCTGGTGTTGATTGGAGAAATCACGGAAAACTACCGATCTGAGTATCCAGCCGTAATAATTCTCCTCCAGATAACTGCTGAATTCCACCTGTCTAGCAAGTGTCGAAAATCCTGCCACCGTAGGTTCTTGAACCTAAGACCTGCCAGTCAGAAGCACTGTGCAATTACTTCAGTTGATGCCCTGAGCCATCTTTGCCGATAAAAATCACCACTGTAATTACCTCACCAATTAAGGGAAAACTTTAAGCCATGGGCCATCTCCTGCGCCTATTGATTGAAATAAGTGAAGTGAATTCTGAGGAATTTTTAATGACATTTTGTAACATATTCCCAGTTTAAAATAATGTTTGTCTTTCTTAACAATACGTGAAGGTACATGTAGATTTTTCGTTACTTCACAACACTTTCCCAGAAAAATTAGATTTTGATTTAAAATTTTTCTTATATATATATATATATATATATATATATATATATATATATATATATACATATATATTGATAAAAGTAAAATTATTTATGTGGTTAGGCGAAATCACAAAACAGTGAAACAAAGAATTTCCACGGTTTGACAGCTGAGATGGCTCGCAGTATGTTCTGGAAGAACGGGAATGGTCAGGACCAACGAGGCAGCGGGTGCAATACGAGTTAGCGGTGGCGCTAGAAGCCCCTAGCGAACATCGCCGGGGGTGGGGAAAGCGGAGTGCGGAGGGAGGGGGTGAGGCGGGGGCGGTCGAGTAACTCGCGTTGAGTTGGCGCCTGCGAAACGAAGTTTGGCGCGGACCTTCGCAGTTTAGGTGCCGCGGCGTTTAATTAACGAGACAACGCTGGCTGAAGAGGCGTGGGCGGGCGCGGAGGCGGCTGTCTGTCGCTTTATGTTCCGCTTTGAAACGCTTCCTGGATCAGCGGTCTACAACCCGTTGTTCATGGGGCGCTTGCGGGTTTGCTGTGACCCTTGTAATAATGGAAGTTAAGGGATTACGTACTGCTGTTTGTCACTACATCTCCTTTCGTTCTTGAGCATTTATGCGTTACATCGTTTTGTTAGCTGAATATGAAATATTTGTCTTTAAAAAGGTTCGGGCAATGACTTAGACGGTTATTGTAAAGAATTATCACATCGTCTTCAAATTCTTTGGGTTTTGGTGTTCATCAATCTTATTCAAAGACGTCCGGATATAAAAGCATTATGCAACCTGCATAACATTGCAATTACACATCCATCCGTGTTTCAATTTTTGTATTAATCCGAAAGATATCTATTGTACGCTGTCGTACAAAAATATGGCTCCTATAATATAAAATAGCAAAAATGTTTTGAGAACGTATTGTAAACATTTTTAATAGAAAGTCCGTTTTTATTTGGCTGTTCTTATAGAACTTAATACACAACATCTATTCTAATTTTTTAGTGATTCCCGTCTGCACACCCGAGCTCTTAAAAATAATAAATATTCGTACATAGGCGTTTCCATACGTTTGGTAAGGCTGACCAAGATATCGCACATCAATGGGAAAGCCTGAGAAGTTTATAGCTGTCTCTTAAATTGTTATAATTTTTTAAGTTTGGATCATCATCTCACTCAGTTTTGTGGATAGAGGTTCTTGAGTTGGGTGTTGTGCGTGAAATCTCATATTGATTAGATTCTTCAAGACAACTCACCTGTGCTTACTACTCAGATTGCAAAGACTGTTGTGAAGGACTATGGCTATAAAGTGTTGGACCATTCACCCTTGAGTCCAGATGGTGCACCTAGGGACTGTTTCCACTTACCGAATCTCAAGAAAGACCTTCGGAGAAGAATGTTTGAGAGAGTATGAGGTGAAAGAAGCGTTTCCTGACCATTTTGCGAACAAAAATTAGGAGTATGTTTTCAAAAGCTTAGAAAGGTTAATATATAGCTGTGAAAATGGTTTGGAGTAAAGTGTGATTAAGTTAGAAAGTTACGTATTTTTTCTTTGAATCAAAAATAGTAGTGAGGACAGAAACTTAAGGTCTCATTCACGTATCCATAACCTGATCCGTGGCCCATATGTATACAATCAAGGTGTGTTTGCAACAATGTTATGTTAATAATAATAAATATATTATATTTATATAAATGTCGCAAAATGATGGAGAATAGAGCTTAAATATTATTAATGTAATAATTACTGCATTTTTATCTAGAAACATACATATTTTTTAATATAACATTTTAAAAATAATTTTAACATTCACTTCTCAAAGTATTTTAGAGGATTTTAATAGAAAATGCATTGCAGAACCTTCCTGCTGTGTGCTCTTCTTGTTCTCAAGATATTAAGAATTTGAGTGTTAAAAGAGAAAATCACACAAATGATGTTAAGATAAAAAATAATTACCTGAAAATATGAAGAGTAATCAATTATTTCTTATATTTTCTCGTTTGATTGTTCTTGAGGAGATAGATAACTTTAAAAAACTGAATGCACTTCTCTTTTATTATCTGCTATTTAATGTGTCAGATACTTTCTCTTACTTCGCTTATTTAGTACTGCTTCATTATTTTAAGTAACTACAAAGAACATAAATGCGTGTGAGTTTGCTTGTAGAAACGTTTCCCATTGTTTAGTAACGTTTGATGTTGTGATGCCGCGATAAAACTGTTCTTGTTAATTACTCGGAGTGAAAATGTATTTATAAAAAGTTAATGATTCGGGTGAAAACAGAAGAAACAAAATGTAATCTCAAAGAATGAAGATAAATTACTGAATGCATCATGGGATCAGCTACGGGCAGCTACGCGCAAGAAAGAGCCTGAGAGACACTGTCCATTCACATTCCAGTCAGAATTTCTTTTTAGAATGAAATTTGTCAAAATCATAACTAAATTAAAATTCTTTTCTTTCTTAATAATACATAAAACATGCATGTAAACCTTTTTTTATTTCAAGGTACTGCGACAGAAGGTTTTAATTTTAATTTAAAGTTTACATTGTAGTTATGTAAATGTAAAATTACTTACTTGATTAGGCGGAAAAGCCGACCTTAGGGCCTTTTTTCATCCTTATCGAAAATAATTATCGTGAAACCTTTCTGAAAAAAAGAAATTTCTTTTTTTGTCTGATGATTGTTCAATATGGTAGACAATTTCTTTTGCATTAACGCTTTGCATTTGAACGTTATAGTTTTTTTACCACGTGTAAATTTTTGACTAAAAAAGAAATTTATAATTTTTGTAAAGTTTGATTTGAAAGATTATTTTACATAAAAACTAGTCTAGCATCAAGAGCATATTGAGTTGTGAACGACACAATTTTTTAGATATGTTATCTTAAGTATTTTTTGGACTACATGCTCCAATAAACTCTGGAAATGAATTTGCGGTAAATAGCCTTCAAAATAAACAGTGACACCTACCAACCACTAATATAGACTAGTAGATTCCTTTGATGTAATCTGTATCCTCCCCTTCCTTTTCCTTCTTGATGTTTCTCTTCTCCTTTGTTGCCTCCGCTAAGAACTTCCAGTGCTGTATCAGCTTTTTCCACTCGAAATCTAACTTTTAACTCAGAATTGCAATAGTATCTTTATAAACAGATGCGCGTTGACGCATGCCATGACAGGGGGTGTAGCAAATTTAAATACTCGAGAGAAAGGCATTTAAATTTGAGATACAACGAAACGGTGACTACAGCTATATTCAGCACACTTTCAAGATTCAAAACATTGAATGTTTTTCTATTTTTGTCAAAATTCTACTTAAACCGTTTCACATTTAAAACCGGCAACAGGCAATGCATAAAAAATACTTGGAAAATTGTTTTCTAGTCGAATGCTCAATACTTACGTTTCTTTTTTATAAAATTGAAATTATATTTCAAACTTCTCTTGACAAACGATTGTTTTCAAATGTGAGTGTATTGCAACTATTGAACATCTTAATGTTGATGTTTCTTATTGCAACGTGCAATAAGAATCATAAATATTAAGATATTCAAAATCTTTCTTGGGAAGAAAATATGTTATTTCACTGTCTCTCCTGCAGCACCTAGAAACAAAAAGTGCATACGCGCCCAATTAGTGTCGAGCCATCTAGATCTAGTTCATATCTGCTAAAAACAGATTTGCCCTCGGGACATCGTTAGACCTACCGTGTAGCAAATTGGTACCGTCTCAAGAGTTTTGGAAGGCTTCGGTTTTTGTTTTCTCCTCTATTATATTTGTGGGTCACATCTCCATTTCGGAGATTACTGAGAATTTTTTCCAAGATGCCGCCGTTAACTTCCGAGGTCCATCGTGAGGTTTTGTAGCTTTCCCTCCTATTCCATCCTGCTCGACAATTCTTCAGACCTTCAGGGGTTGGCGGAAGAATGAGACAGAGATGTCTAAAAGCTTGGTAGCAAACAGGAGCACATTAAATTGAACGTATGACCAGAAGGAATATTGAAATATTCCACAACATATCAAACATAAATCATTGGATTTATTGAACAGACTGAATAATTACTAAAAATTAATTAATAAACGAGTAATATGGTCAAATCAAAATGTCAGAATATAATAAGTCCTTTCCATAACTTTCTTCCCTTCGTTCTCTTTACGAAATGTAAGCAATCAGACCATGACTTACACATATAACATTGCATATATTTATAAAATCAAACGCATAAAAATTAAATAAGAATTTCTAATTTGATCTACGATATTCAAATGTAAATAGAATGACTTCTGACATCATCAGCTATGACGCGATTGTCCAATCGAGAGCTTCAATATCAAACATTTAAGTCGCGACGAAGCTTCCGATTCAATCACTGTGATCAGTTGATGATCTGTCAAATATCACTCAATTTAAATCTAAGTTAAATAAATAATTTAAATTATGTTAAAATAATAAGATACAGTTTTATGTGAAAAATATAATACACCTTTTTAAAATATTAAATCTGTGCCAAGTAAAATAAATTATTTCACAAAGCATGACTTAAAATAAGCATTGTGGGAATTCTGATGCGATGTTGACGTTCTTATGCGAAGAAATAAAAGATGTCATCATCGTCAATATAGTATTTTTATTCAGATAGCCGGCTTTTGACGGCTTCGCCGTCATCATCAGTCTCGCTGTTTTCGGCAAAAGGCGGTAGACTGTGCCTAGTGTGACTGTGTCGGTAAACAGCCTACCAACTTTTGCCGAAAGCACCGAGATTGGTGATGAAGCCAAAGCCGCCGAAAACCGTCTATCTGAATAAAAATACTATGTTGACGAAGGTGACCTCTTTTATTTCTTCACTTAAAATAAGGAGTTCCCTCGCCGAATAATATTACTTTAATTCGTTCGCCGCCCCGGGCGGCAGTGGACTTGGGCGAGGAGGCGAGCGTGTAGCGCGTCGTCGACGAAGACGCCAAGGCGGCCGTGGGAATGCACCGTGTCACGTGCAGGAGGATGTGGGAATGGCCCGCGGGCGACGCCACAGCCGCAGCCGCGATCTGGATCACGGTGTTCCGCAGGGTCGCGGGGCGGGGCCCGGGCGACGCGGGCACTTTCTCGCCTCTGTGGAGCTCGTCAGGGGGCGAGGTGAGCCTCGTGGTGTTAGTGGATCACCAGCCTTCCACATGGTGCCTGCCCGGGTGAGCATCCCACTCGCTTCCGCTGGGATTTGCGCGCGGAGCAACGAGGTGCGGCGAAAGGAGTATCCCGCGTTTCATTTCCGTCACGTGGCGCTCGGCCTCCATTTGGACGACGTTCTCGTATTATTTCTTCATTAAGCTGTAGAAAAAGTGAATTCATATAGGTAATATTGTAATCAACTGACCTGGATGGTCGAGATGGCTAAGAGCGTGTACAGATCCACCGTTTTGATCCGAAGGTTCTCGGGTTTGAATCTTACCTTGAGCATGATTTTTTATCCCTTGTCTCTCATGTTTGTGTTGTCGCGGAGGGTCTCTCGTTCTACTGACTCCAGATCGGAGGAGCCCACACGTGTGTTTGTGTGTAATGTATGGTCGAATATGCGTCTCGTCAGGTCGTAACGGGTAAGCGTCTGGATAAAAACCCTAGAAAAAATGCATTCAATATATCGAATTAACTGAAGATTCAGGAACAATGTTATGTAACAATACAGTATGTGTGTATCACGTGGTTGAACACTTGGAAGGCGTGGCTTTTATTACGAGGCATAGAGGAAGAGTTTCCTCTCAAATCCTCAATCCTTCTTCGCCAGGACCTCATGACAATGAGATTGTGACAAGTAAGATGGCGATTGAGTCAATAAAACTATCCACTGATACTCGTATGTTGGCGCCTGTCGTAGGAGGCTCGTTTGGTCGATGAATATCCACTGTCACCTATATCGAACGCGTGGCGTCACCACTTTGAATGACGAAGGTAAGTGTTATGCGTAGGTGCCCGGAGGCAAACTACACCAGGACGGAACACCTCTCAACGCAACTTTTGGTGTAGTGAAAATTTTTATAACGTGGTTTAGTTATACAAAGTACTATAATTGTTTAGTTCTTTTTTCTGATTCACATTTATCATTATTTCCACTTGTAGGCCATGTCTTGGAGGCGTGTTCTCTTTTCCTCCTTTCTGGCTGAATAGGCGGACTCATTAGGCGGATTAGACTCGTGATGTTACGAAAAAAAAACATCTTGCCCGGGTTAACATCCCACTAACGTCAGCTGGAATATGCGGACAAAGAATTGAACTGCAGGGATAGGGGTTACCCCATTTCATTTCCGTTGTCAAGTGGTTCGCGTCTTTCATTTGAACTCCATTTTGGCTTGTTTGTAGTCATTAAGCTCTTCCCATGTTGAGTTTGCAAATGTAAGAAAGCTTTGTTAAGAAATTAGACGCCTATCTTATTAGCCGTTTCTCAATAATCAAGAACAATCATCTAAAGTCATATTGTAAAACTTTATAATGCATGGAACACAGCTTTTCCTGCAATATTTTTTTTTGTTAATTTCTGCGTTGGTAAAGTGTATGAAATTCTACAATGATAACTGAATAGTGAGAGAGTGATCTTAAAAATATCTATTGCCAACAGCTAATTAACATTAAATAAAATTTATTGAGTAGGTTTCCGGAATCATAATTTCCCATATAAATATGTATACTTTTTTAAAATGCAGTTAAAATTTCTTTGAATATTTAATCTTGTTTCACTTGCGCCGCATTGTTTAAGAGCAATTATAAGATAGAAAATATTCAAATTAAACGTAACGGACAAAAAGATCAACATACTTGGATTATTTACATAAGAGAAATTTGAGATAGAATTGTAGGGATGATATGAAACGATTTTGTAAATGATGATATAAAGGTAAATAATTGTAAAGAGTAAATTAAACAGTTTGTATAAACATTAATATGGAAACTCATCATGACAAAAATAAACTGTCATTTGTATTTCATTTTCAAATATAGTTTCTACGACATGTTCCTTGTTTTAGATTCATTATGTAGTACATCTAAGTTTATGCACAAAAATCAAGTTCAAACTCTTCCAATTTGGTTCACAGTTAGTGAAAAGGTAGATAAGTGATTCATACCAAAATCACATGGTTACGAATGTAAGAAGTTTACAAAATATATTACCAGTAAAATCGAGAGCAATTATACATCTGACATTGTGTTCTTTGTTCTGAAAAATTCCGACAACAAACCATTCTTGATGACGATGACGTATTTGGTTGAACTCGTAGAACTTATCTGGCTAATCATTAACATCGAGTTCTCTCATGTGTTTAATCGACAAGAGATGAAAGAGACAGTGAAATTCAACTAGTGGGAATGCTCGCCCACCGAAACTTTTCTTCTTCGTAATGAATGTAGTCTACTATTACTCAGATTAATAAAAGTGATGACATCATTTAAAAATCTACAATAGAATGAAGGAAAGCAGAAAATATCAAGTTCACAAGAATCAAAATTATAGCAAAATACCTTTACCTGGACATTTTTAATTAATTAAATAAATATAATTTATTTTATTTCAATTTCAAGCAGTTAAATAAATAGAATTTCAAGCAGCGAGAATGTTCGATGAAAATAAGATGTGGGGGAAATATGGATGCAGTTAAGTTAGAAAAGTCTTCATATTCACCATACGAGAAACAGAACACCCCAAATACATTGTTTCATGTACAGTATTAAGTCTAGAAGACTCATGAAATGAGTAAGGTTTACAAATTCAGAAATTATACTACCACTATTCACTGTGAACACAGAGATGAACATGTATCTGTAGTGTTAATTCTATTATTTTTCAAAAATTATATTAAAATTTAGTGATTCTATTATAATACTGAACGATAAAACATTCCTTTCATGTAATACAAAAGTCACAACATTCAGCAGAATCCAAAACTCAAACTTCGTTCTAAACTAAAACCCTCAGTGTTTTAAATTTTCTAAATGTCAGATGTTTTAATAAAAGAAAGCAGCGTAGTACTTATAAATGACTTTCTTCTATTTCACTCATTTTTCAGAAAATGTTGGAAATGTAGAGAATTCATGTAGAGTATCCCCCAAAATTAAAATATCTTAATGATCTCCGAGACAGCATAACTAGACGTACTTACCAAGCTCAAAAGGTTTTAATCTGACAGTTTTGCGTGACTCATACATCCAGACATCCCGAATATCTGAACAAAATAGCGAGTATTTTATCTCCATCCAATATTAGAATCAGATCTATATTAGATTAGAATCAGAACCCTATATTAGAATCAGATCTAATGAGCCTTACTCCTAACGAGCGTACGAAGTTCAAGTCAACAGAACCGTTAACAAGGATTTTACAACTAAAAATTAGAGATCGATTGGACTGTTGAGATGATTCTAAAGCTTTTCCTCATACTACTGTGTTGGAAGGAAAAGTGAAAAAGGAAAAATATTTTCTCTCCAAAATGTGCAATCGTGCTCTCCCAAATGTGCAATTAAATGCTATCTTATTTTACTGGTGTGCAGTAGGTATAATATTTACTGGTCTGAGATGATGCCGGAAAGGGATCATCAGGGATGGAGGCGTTTGCAATATTCCCGTGAATGTGAATGGTAAATGTTTAATGAATGATTAATGAGAAATGTGTTTCGAAAGGTAAAAGAGAAACGAAACATTTTAACAGAGATGTCATACAAGTTGGAGTGGAAGTGTGTTGAGGACAATATTTACATTTCCTACGTACACTAAAGTATAGGGAGGAAAAATGTTGGAATAATCTCAACAGTAAAATTTCGAATATTGACTGTAAAATCTGTGTTTAAGTTAATTTTCAGCTTTGTACACATTGAAGACGGTTTGAAAGATGGTTGAGGTTGGTGCAGGTGGGAGGTGATTTTGTACCCAAATGTAGATTTGTATTTATGGTTGGATGTATGTATGTGCCTCTCATACGTCTATTAGATTAGAACCCATTGAGCTGAAGCTTGATAATAGCATTAGAAGAAAGATTTAGAAGCGCCTTTCTGGAATCATTAAGATATGTTAATTTTTGAGGGTATACTTCATGAAAGCCTTTGAAATTTTGAACACTCTCTGAAAAATGGATCAAATTGTATTCTTGAATTTTTTGTTCGTGGGGAAGAATGTGCAGTTTGATATGGCTTGTTGAGTTTACAATCGCTTCAATTTTCATTAATATCTCAGACATTTAGAAAGTTGAAAAAATATTGATATTTAAAACACTAAGGGTTTTGGTTAGAAAGGTGTGAGATTTCTACTCAATCAAATGTGATTTTTACTTTAAATGAAAGGTAGTGGACCCAAGTAGTTTTATCACTTGCTATTATTAATCAGTTTTAAATTATAGACACTGAATTGTAATACAATTCTAATATTAATATAAAGAACGCCTGAGAAACACGTGGAACTCTGTTTTACAATGAATAGTGATTATATTGTTCCAGAATTTGTAAACATCTCATATTTCAATAGTCTTCAAGACTTAATACTGAACGGCATGAAACTATGCTTTTGGAGTTTTATATTTCTCATAATTACAGGGAATATGTAGAACTGACTTAACTTTTCTACAGCCACAATTTTATCCTAGAGCTTCAAATTTTAAAATATGTTCCCACTTTCCAAGCCATTATTCAAGCATATTGTTTCTTGTGGAATGGATGTTTCCATCATAATTCATTCAATTGTAGATTTTAAACAGATATCATTCTCGGTTTTAAATATTTAAGTAATTGCTGAGTAATAAAACTAAAAGGAGGAAACGTTTAGTATGCTGCAAACTCTCACTTGTTCTTAATGAAGAAGGTTATGGAAAGCAAAGTGAATGGACCGTTCATAAGAGTGAAATGTGAACGATAGAGTTATAAATTATCTGATGGAGGTGGATGAGGGATATTTTCGAGTGAAGACAAAACCCTCCCATAGTAAGAAATGTAGAGGGCAGTAATGGAACATTCAGAGTGACAACCAAGAAGGATCTGCTATGTACAGTAGAGAAATGAAGTATTAGATATTTTTGCAACAATCTCCTCATCACCCCTTCGAAAACATCCTAACATAGCAATAGAATTGAAAATATAGAAATTGAGTAATGAAAAATAAGGCAAGAAAAAAAATGCTCGTGCCATCAGATAAGATTTATTTCTGTTTGTATAATTACTCAATCGGAAAACGACGTCATCAAGTCACTTTCTCCCTGGAGCACAAATGCGACATTGAGATATCAGATAGGTAAACCAGAATACACGCGTTTAATTGAAAGGGAAAGTGAAATAGCCCCCCGACAATCATTCTGCGACGCCATTGATCGTGACAACGGTCTTTCCGCACGATGCGACGCCCTCTCAGCGGAAAGCAGGAAGAATGCGACCGGCGCATAGAAGCGTGGAGACCTACGGAGGAAAGACGCCGAAGATAGCTTTTACGGCCTGGAAAGTGCGGTCATAAAATTTCACTTTTCATCAGATAGCCATTTTATTGGGGTGAGTCGTGAGGTCTGTGTCGTTAGTGCTCGCGACTGGTCACTTGTGACCCAGTGTCGCAGCTACGCTCAAGAAACGCCACAGTCGCATTGCCGTTGGCGGTGTCACGTGATGTGCGTCCGTGCGTGACTCTCTTGTGCTTCGGTATGCGCATGTTTAAAACTTGAAATGGTGACGAGGGGTTATTGTGTTTTCTCTCTTCTGTCTCCAGAATGACCTGGAACTAGCGTTTTTAAATATAGGTGGTGACGACATTACTTAATTTTTACTTTCTATTATTAGTAGTAAACTGTTAAATTTGAATTATAAAAATATTGAAACTTCATAACTGGTTGTATCCAGTCTTTTAAACTGGTGCACAACTGAAAGTATAAATCACTATTATATAACTTTCGATCGTCCTGTGCACTTAATCGATTTTGACATCGCATAAATACCGGTCAAAAAGACCGATTTTGAAAGGAAGGGATTTGAGTGAAGTCTACCGAAAATCTACGGACTTTTGCCGAAAGCAGCGAGACTGACGATGACGGTAAAGCCGTCGAAAGCCAGCTATCTTAATAAAAATAATACGTTGACGAAGATGACCTCTTTTATTTCTTCTCATAAGAACGTCAACAACACCACATCAGAATTCCCACAATACGCAGCTAGGGCCGAAATCCGTCACCGTCCGATCTCGAAGCTGCGTAGACAACACTGTTGTCGCATCCGGTCCGGTCCAGGTGGCGCCCAAAATCTCGTCTATGGGTCACTGGGCGTCGCGTCACGCCACGCACTGTAGCCCCAGCCGACGCAGCGCAGCGCGCGCGGTCCGGCCCGGCTCCGCCTCCCGTCAATATTTGCGCCGCCCGAACGAAAGTGCTACTTCACGAGATTGTGTGCGCGCGTGCACTCGCGTGTGTGCGGTGACGCGCGTCACGGCGGCGGCTACGCCCGCCGAGAGAGAGAGAGAGAGAGAGAGAGAGAGAGAGAGAGAGAGAGAGAGAGAGAGAGGGGAGAGAGGGAGAGTAAATGCGCGTGCGGTCATGGCTGGACGCGCGGGACGCGGACCTTGACCAACGAAACGAAAATGATTATTATAGACTGCACGCTGATGTAACACTAAACAAGAGGTTTATGAACTGTGCACGCTGCGGGAAACAGTTAATCGTTACAGTCCGTGTCGCCGTGGTTTCTTAGAGATGCTGTTTAGATGATAATTTCTGTTTGTGAGGTACGAACGCGAGAAAATCAACATCGTGCGTGATATCTGTGATGTGGTAATGAGACAAAGTGGTTTAAATCTCTATTCCTTTCTTTTCTTCAGATTCTGATTTATCTTGTTTAAATATTTAAAACTATTGTAAGATAATCACGGATAATACGCCCAAAAATATTAAAGAAATTGTTGGGATTTTTTGAGGTATGGGAAAATGAAACGTTATTGAGTCAATTAAATTCTTTATTACTGCTTGTAATATGAGTCGCGTGCCTCTTACAGCTTCAGAGTGACCGAGGTTGGTTTGTCTATAAATTTGCATGGAGAAAGTACACATTTTCTTCACAGATTGTAGGAATAATGAATGAAACTGGAATTAATTTTCTGACGACTCACTGATATTATTGATTATTCGATGAATTTGTTCTATAGTTGAATGTTGTGTCTAAACCCAAATTGATGCTGAAGGTTTTATTTCCTGTATGAGAAAAATTGGATTCAGTGAAGGAAGCGGTTTGTGGAAAACATTGGATAAAGACAGGAGTATTTACATTATCTAATTCCATGCACTGGTTTACCAGAATTTTCATTGGCTATTATTTGATCTATTTTTCATTGAATCAGTCTCAATGTGTCATTGAAGATGAAAGGAACTGAGGTTATCCTTTCTCCGTAGATTACTTACAGTTATTGTCGAAATCACATCGTATCCTGGGGTTTTGTCGGTAAGATCTTAATCACTGCTTCAACTTCCCGAGCACTTATAAATTTAATTTGCAAATCTAGTTGTAATGTAAAGTTTCAATTTCTTCGTAGATTTCTGTTGAAGATATATCTGGAGAAAACTGTTGAAAGACGTAATGAGAAATGAGAGGCGAAACATAAAGGTTTCTCTTTATAGCTTTTACCTTAAGAACCGTCGTTTTTCGGAGGGGGGGATAAGTGTCATCACTCTCTTGAAGTATTTAGCAGTTTTTCGAAGACAGTACTCCGAGTTTGTATTGCTTCAACTTCTTAAGTTTCTCTTGCAGATCGTTGTTGTGGTGTTCTTGAAGTAGGTTTTGTTAAAGGGAATTTCACCTTCCTCCAGCGGTGGCATCCTCTTTTTTTCTTTAATTTACGTCTCCCGATCTAATGAATACCGGGAGGTTATGCTTTATGTTCTATTTTGTATCTGAACTTGAATGTCGTAAATATTGTTAAGCTTCACAGATTATGTATTCTACTTCTTCATTTTTACGCCAAAATCAGTGTTCAATATTTGAATAGTTAAATGTCAAAATTATTATTGGAACTTTGGCGGGCATTCATAACTTCATAGAATTAATTTTTATCCTACGTAATGGGTAATTGTGACCATTACCCAGTGAAAGGGAGGTACTTCAGATAGACTTTCGCTATATTTAAGTTTCTTAGACGATAGAACCGTCACCCACGTCACTGAGGTGGAAACTCTGACCCTCCCCACTCACTCATAGGAACGGTTTATCTCGAGAAATGAAGATTTATCGTCACCTGAACCTGAAACAGCGGTGACGGGTACTAGGTTTGAAAATTCCAAACCAGTTCCCAATTTCGTTCCTGGTCGGAGTGGGCGCAAGAACGTGAACAAGTGCTGAACTGAATGTCTTCGAAGGAACAGATTTGCTCGCGTGCCCAACCAAGCCCGAGCAGTGAACGCTTCCAACCAACTTTCAGCGCACGAGTTGAAGCTGCATTGAATCATTAAGCGCCGCTCCGGTTGAAATTTTCGATAGCCGCAGTTGCGAACGAAAGTAATAAAAACACGGGACCATCCAGTGAAAGTCACAAGTCGACTTCTGCCAACGTTAATTATTAAGGACGAGAGTTTACCCTCGCAGCTGCCCTTTCAACGCGGAGACTTGCTTTGTGTAATTATCGCAGGGCTTCCTTCCGGAGAAGTCGGATAATGGAAGAGTGATGAGAAATATTTCGAAAAACATGGCCTTGCTTAATGATGTCTCTCTGTCAGAAATTCATTTTCCTCTGGCATAATGCGCCCGTTAATTTACAGTTTGTTATTAAAACAGTTTGGAATAGCAAAACTGCTGAACAGTATACTTACAAATTCCAAATTTCAAACGAGCTCATCGTTTCTTTTTTCAGGTAACCAATTTCAGTCTGTTTTCAGTCGTTTATCTAACGTTCCTCGAGTATTTTAAAAATCGTAGATTTAGTTTGGAATTTTCAAACCTAGTATAGTATTTATTCGGACTATTTCACGAGTGACAAAATAAAATGACAGAGCAATGTTTATCATGTTTCATTTTTCTCTATCACCCATATGCAATCTTTATCGATTCTGCAATCAATCCAAAACCAGCATAGTACAATGTTGATTAAAAGAACATATTAATACACGTTTAGCTGGAAGTGGAATGAATTAAGATCTAGCGAATAATCCTTGGGATTAATTAAGTTAACTCTAAAAAAGTTGACTGTAAGTAAATTTTTAAAATATTACTAATTTGGTTTGAGAGAGGAATCTACACAATAGATTGGTAATAGACCTCCTAATTACACCACTTCATCTGAATTTATGTCATGTTTTATTGTCAGTGAACATTCCACAATGAAAGAAATCACGGAACCCATTTGTATCTACAACTTCCTTCTGACAGGCACATGCGTCATTGTAGAAGCATGCCAACGACTCAATTTCTTTTCTCCTTCCGCCTACCCACGCGGCGAGAGACGAACGTCGACACAGCATCAGTTCGCATATCTAAATACTGGATCTGCTATCTCGCGGCCGAATCACGTTGTAAGCCTCCGTGTACAACGTCAAAGTTATATGCGGATAAAATCAGCTTCTATTCTACGCGCAGGCCCGCCCGCTGGTTTGGCCATCCGCCCTCTCCCTCCATCACTCACTCGATATATCCAATGGCCCAGCCACCCGTCCGCTCGCTCACCTTTACTCTAAATCAATCCTTTCCACCCGCCTATCCTACTACCCGTTCGCTCGCTCACCTTCACTCTAAATTATTCCTTTCCACTCGCCTATCCAACTACCCGTTCACTCGCTCACCTTTACTCTAAATCATTCCTTTCCACCCGCCTATACAACTACCCATTCGCTCGGCAGCCCGTCGCACCCACTCACTCAAAGACCCCACTCACCTCTCTATTCTTCCGTTATCCAAAAAACCCACTTTAGCCAATACATTCAATGGCTAACCTTGCTCAATTGCTTTCACATACACTCCAAATATCATGCTGATCGTCATCGTACTCACTTTACTGCACTTTCGTTCTTCCTCTCGGTCCTACTACCACCTCTTTTCTCTTTTATTCTCTTAATATACCCTCTCTCATTCCCCTCTCTGTTCATTTCTTCTTTTACACATACAGTTTTCCCCTTAAGGCCACCTTACTGAAAAATGATTCTCTATTTAACAATTAATTCTGTTCTCACCCATCTGCATTCTCACTAAACTCTCCCAATCAACTGGACACCCAAAACTCGATTATTATTACATTAGCTTAGCAATGGTTGTTATTACCACCCTTTCGCTGTCAGTCGGGTAGCGTCCTCTTCTACTCACCTCTTTTTCTCTCATTGGATTATTCACACCTTGTTTCTTAGGTCGTCTCATCGTTTAATCAGTTCAACTTCCTCTTACCAACTACCCGTTCCAATAGCCTTCCCAACTACTCGGCCATTCACCCTTCCAGCACCCTCGTGTTCAAACCCTCGGTCATGCACCCATCTACCAATTTGATCACCAACCCAGTAACCCATTCATCATTCATTCAATCACCCACGCGATCACACATCTCATCACCCACCCCTTGACCCGCCTGTTCACGCAGTTGATTACCCGATCACTCAGTCGGTCATCAGTCCGATCACCCACCCGATCAGCAGCCCGATCACCCATCCGATCTGTGCCCCATCACCCACTCGATTATCCATCTGACCATCCACCCCTTCACCCACCCGTTCACCCACTCTATAACTTATTCGATCACCCAGAATCTCCCGATCACTAACTCGATCACCGACCCATTCACCCGCCTGATGATGTCCATTCATCCACCCGTTCACCCACCCGCTCAGCGCTCTGTTCCGAGAATTTCTTCTCCTTGGGTCCAAGCGCGCGCGCAGAGAACAGCTGTCAGGAGAAACGCACCTGCTGCTTCAAGAGCAGCCCTCTCGGGGCGCGCGGCTCCTCCGTCTTTCACTCGGCGCCTCCGCCTCCGCCTGCGTCCCGTCGCTCATGATGAATGAGAACGAGTGCTCCGGAGAGCCCCCTCGAATAGCCGCGCCGCAATCGCGGAGAGATGGTCGGCCGGCCGGTGAAAGTAACAGGCCGATGCCTCGTGATTTAATACCGCCCACCTGCGAGGGGCCAGGGCAAAAATGTCGATCGCGGTCCCCGTCTCCTGCGGCGCCCCGCTGTTTGTTTGTTCGGCGGCTGGAAAGGGGCGTGGCTCAGTAACAAGAGTGTGGACTCGATGCTGATTGGCTTCCTGGTGTTTCCGGTTGCGCCCCCTCCGTGCTCGCAGTATGTGGAGATTTCTCTTTGCCAGCCTAAACTTCGCGCAGCCGTGAGGTTGTTAATGTCACCGATGAATTAAGTGAAATTGGCAGTCTGTTTTTTTGAGCTGTCTTGCCGAGTGCCGTATACGGTCAGTCATACATAGAGTTGAAAGTCGTAGAACGCAAGTAAGGAAGCAACTAGTGTTCAGTACATGAGGAAATACATTGTAGGTTATCTTCGAAGAAAGTCAGAATTTGAATTTTCATAGAATATACATCTTGTAGGTACAAGAATATGTATCATGCATATGTTGTTGCCACTCACTCATTACGTTACGTCCACACGCAATTCACTTGGTATTCGGAATTTTCAGAAAATACGTTGGCAATTCCTGTACGTCGTTTTAACCAGTGTTTATCTGGGAAGTTATCGCATAAAAAATACCAGGTGGGTTTATGAAATCTAGTGAAGTACAGTATAATGATATATTTCATATTTGCCTAGAACTCATTTAATTAAAAAGTTAAGCGTTGAAATACGAATATTTACTTTCAATGTAAATTGTTTTTTTCAGAATGCCCTCGAAATCCGAAGCGACTGATCTTTGTATATAGAGGTTGGGTCTTTTAAGAAGAAAAACACATCAACACGTTCCTTAGAATATTAGAAAACTAGTAGTGCTACAGAATGGCAAAGACTTTCCAGTAGTAAAGTTTTCTAATTTCCTTGGCGTGGACTGCTTTTACGGTCTTGCCCCATCCTGTTGCCAGCTGCTATCTATTGCCGCCCAAGTTACATTTTTTTGAAATTTTCGTAACGTTTCGGTTTCTTAATAACAAAACCGAAATATTACTTTGAGAAAATATTAGAAGAGTAAAACTTCGTCCTAAATAGTAATTTTCAATGAAAAATCTGGAGTTGTGTTTAAGAAAATGGCTTTTAACTGTAATTCTATTTATCTTCATACAAATTAAGAACATTTACATTTTTATTATAGGATAAATATCTTATTATTCTTCTGCCATGGAAAACGTTTTAAGAACCGTATTTTAAACTTACGGATACTTTGTTGTCTTTGTGGTAACCTTATACATTATGATACTTTTTGGTAATCTTATATATTATCTTAAAGGCTATTCCGTTTGAGAAAAAATAAACGTTAAGGACTTACAGTAGTCAACAATAGTAATACAATACTTGCAAAATAATTATTAAAATTAAGTAGGAACCTCTGCACTGTTAAAGACAAGAAATGATGAATATAATTGTTAATATATTCGTCTTAGAGCATACATGTATACATATGTGATGCGGCTCTTGCTTATACGAATGTTCTACTTAATTTAGTTGGAGATCAGCGGGGATTTCATTTGATATCGTGTTGCTCTTTAGAATTCTTCCAAGGTATTTCTTAACGTTTCTTTCAGATGAACATTACGAATGCTTTGGGATCTAAAAGAACGTCATTTACAAGAACTGTAAGAGACTATTGATGCCTTACGTAAACTCTTGAATGATTCAGAGCTCTCTCACTTGTGGTGTGTCATTCTCAATAAAACCGCTGTCATTTACGCAACATATAATCCCTCGAGGCGTGACCTATTGTTTGCTAACAATAATTTAGGTTTGATCGTGTGTAACGTACAAGTGGTGAATCGTGTCACGTCCTGTTCTATAATCTTCAGATGAATTACAGTTTTTTAGAAGATGTACTTGTGTATTCTGACTCACACTGATGCATTTTACCGTTCATGGGCACTCTCTGTTGTGTTATTTATTATTGTATAACTCAAGGGTTTCCAATTTGTAGGGGCTCGAGAGTCACATTTGAAACATTTGATATTATACCGAACCGCACTTTAATATCGGACTGACTTTGTAATATTTTTCAAATATAAAAGAGGTATAGTATGAAATAATATGCATAGTTTAATTGCTACAAGTTCATAATCATTTTTATTGCTCAATACACTAGCAATTGTATAAAAGTGTGGAAATATTGAAATTAAAAATGAACCAAAACTTTTATACAGAAAACAGTTGAATTTTGATGAAGAGCACTCAATGATATCAGTTCATTTAACTTAAAAATTTCACAAATGATAAAAAAATTACCTAGGAACAAACTGATGTTAATAATATAGTCAAAAACAAAACTTTAAAAAATATCAATGAAGTGGGGGTTCTGTACTCGAAGAACTGCATCTACCAATTAATGACCACCTCATTTCGTGTTCCTAATCTCAAAAGATGCAGCATGGATGGATGAACAAATCGACTTCTGCACTTTTAAATTTCATAGAAGACAATTTCACATGAAGAGGTAGTCCCAAACACTGAAGTCAGTTTTAGTTCCAATGGTCCTAAGTTCGGGTATTTTTCACTTGATAAAAGATTTTAAAAATGTGATCTCTCTACTTTCCCTGTATCACTTATGCAGTAGAGAGAAAGTTATGTAATGCTTCGCGAAAAAACGTTGAATTTGGGGCAGAAAAACTATTATTACAAAGCCCTGGCAACGAAAAAGTAGATCACTCCAGTAGCTAAATTTAGAAAAGAAAATCATCCAACACGTGGTGTAGCCAGATTCCATGTTTTGTGGGTCCTTGATGCCTTGAAAAATCGAATGACGGCGAATCGTCTGTCTGTCCGCCATTTTCTGAACGGCCAAAACTGACATTTTCCAATCGATTTGGTTGATGTTGCGGCCTCTTGAATTTGAATGCGATAATTTTGGAATGTGCTTTACATGAAGCTTCTGAGATATTTTCAACATTTTTGTATTTGATTAAATTTTGTTGTTGAATAGTGTGAAGGACCTTTAAGAGAGTGGCGCAGGTCTCATGTTCGTTGAAAACACTCGTTTTTCGAAAACTGCAAAAGTTCAAAAATTTTTCGAAGTCTTCTTAGAACTAAAATATTAAAGATATAGATTTTTTTCTCTTAATGAATCTGTTCCTTACAGATATATTTTGAAATACGTTCACGAACATTATTTCGAACATTTGAATACTTTCCCCGTAATTTTGCGTGAAAGTACGGACTGGAAAGTACGTGCTGTTTTAGAACCATTAGTTCTTGTTTTGTCTGTAGAAGAGTATTGAATTGTAAATTGCACAGCTCAAGTTGTTGGTGTCGTTCTTTTTCCTCGTAATTACTCTTGGTTACTGTTGACTATTAATTCTTTATTACTTCGCCTACACATTTTGGCTGTATTCAAATAAATAATTTTTGTAATGAACCACAAATATTTTTCGTACTTGTTTGAGAAAAAAATGTTAATGAAAAAGCATTTACTGGTCCCAGTTGAAACCGATTAGTTAAATTATTTAACCAACAACATAGTTTTAAAACATTTTATTGTGTTCTGACACATAAAATTCAGGCCAACCGGATTTTCTTCATAAAATTTGTTTACTGTCTTGATCAAAATGAGCAAATTACATAAAAATTGAATTTCGATTGTTATACACTTCGCGCTATCAGTCATGAAGTGATTAATATTGATGTGCTTCCAGTGTAGTTTATTTGTACTGTAAGTACGTCAATATTAATTTTCTTATCAATCTGACAAGAAGGTGAGAAATTTATTAATTTCGTTTAAATATATGATATAAATAGGTATTCGAATTAAATTATGAACTAAAACTTTAAATTTCGTTAATGCTAGAAATGCCTATGAAAATTAATATTGGAAAATAACAACACGTTACTGAACAGAGAATTTTGTAGGAGGATATTCTAAAACGACGTGTAGTTTTTTCCCCTCAGGTAACTTAAAATTAATATTTGATATTGAAACAAACTGTCTAATGTAATTTTTAAATTTAATATCTCCTCTGCCCTTCTCATATTATTAAATATTAATTCAACGTAACCCGTTCCAAATTTATACAAGAATATGGGCGCCAGGAAAAGATTACGTTAATTCTATTATTAAAATTAATCTTCAACTGCTATTTCCAATAAATTAATATCCGGCTAACTGGGTCGATGGGTCATATAAGAAATAATCGCTATTGCCTACTAATAGCCAATTATTCGATCTGCCATCTGTACAGAGTGGCCGAGGAATCTGGAAAGCAAATATACATTTCTCGCTACTCATTTGCTGGAATTGGCTAAATGAAAATCATTTTTTCTATTCACAGAAACTTGTAAGTTTATTCAATGTCTATGAAATTTTAACAATACGAAACGTACTTTCGGTCATGACCAGTTGCAAAACTTACACTGCAGCACCCGTCTTCGCGCGCTCTTGGCCGATGTCGCCGCGTAGAACCATTTTCATTTCTTTCCGGTGTCGATGGCTCTAGGTCCAAATGCCATCTTCTTTTCCTCCGTTCTGGCACAAGTGTACTCAAGTCACTGATCCTCACCGCTTCATAAGTTGATAAGTCCCGATTAATTTGCCTTTAAACAGTTCCCAGTTCTTTTTACGCGTATGCTTAAAATATTAAAGTTCAGCAAACTATTATCTGCTTCAAATACTCCCAGTCCTGTTGCCGACAAATTCACCTAAGTTCACAGTTTAAATTCTAGCTGCTGCACTCGAAATATTTCCAAGTTCCAATTTCCGCACATTACATCAATATTTAAAGTCCGACAACCATACGCTCCAAAGTAGACGTTCACAATTCCCAAACTCGCAACATCAATTATCTACACACGATCCGCACAGCACCACGGCATAAGTCGGAATGAATCCATAATTGCCTCTTTCAGCCCTTCAAAACTCGGTCTATATTTTCTACTGTTTCTTGTCAGAAAAAATTCGACCCACTTCCGTCGAAATACATTGTCATTCCGTGCCTAGCCAATCCCTAAATTACTTACAAATTCAACTAGCCGCACCCCAAACTGTCATTGCTTTCTCGGCCAATCCCCAAACAGTTTACTTTATCAACTTGCCGCGCCCCGTGGTTCAAAGCAATGAAGTTTGTTGACCTTGACGACAACTCGTCTACCGTTGCTAGGCCGTCATATTTACATATGTCTATCCTTATAATTCACCCTGTTTACAATAAATGTGACGCAATACAATGTCCCACATATTGGTATGTCACAATATGAACTTAAAATTAATATTGAATTTGTAAATTTGAGACATATAAGAGAAAAAATTAATCTCGTTTTCTCTTTACAAACCCATAAATGTAATATTATTTCGATGAATCAAAGCCTACAACTAATATGCAAACCTACAAATGTATCCATTTTATTTATACCAAAATTTGTTTCCGCTGCGAAACTTAACGAACAATATTTTGAGTCTAAGGGACTATGCAACTTCCGGCAACAGAAATACCAAACACAAAACAAAAAGTGAATCACGGAACTGCATCGGTTTTATCATAGAGGAAATCTAATACATTAGTCCAAACTGTTACATCTTCCTCACATTCCCCGCCCCCACCCTCCACCCTCTTTGGTTAGCTTTATGTCCCATCTCCTCCCCAAAACAACAACCACGCTCCGGACCGAACGCCTCGAATGCTGCGTAACTCGAGTGTCGCAGCATCGCATGCGGTCGACGGTCACTTGCCTCCTTCTCTCTCTCTCTGCATATACACACACACATACACACACACACACACACTGCAGCAGCGTGCTGCAGGCTGTGCGCTTTGCGGCCGCGGTTGCCACCACCGCGCTGGCTCTCTCGCCGGCCTACTCCGCGGCTTTCAAGTGGGTCGCGATCCACATGTTACAAGGTCGTCCATTAACAGCGTTGCCCCGCGGGCGACCAGCTGCCCCGCCACCTCGAGCTGCCCCGCTCTGGCCCCGCGCTCCTCGCGCCGCCTCGCAGTTTCCCGACCCGCCACGCCCCGCCCACCCCGTTACACCCCACCCCACCTCACCCCGCTCCTCACTGTGCCGCCCCGCTTCGCCCCTCTCCACACACCGGAGGAGATGGCTCAGTGCAACAACTCATGCCACTGCAGACCCTCTGACTGGGAGGTCCTAGGTTCGAGTCCTGACGGTGGCAGGAGTTTCCATACTAGCTTGTCAGCTACGTCGAATTCAGTCGCTTTCTGGAGGAGAATTCTAGAGGCCGGCTTATCTGAACGGTTTTCCGTGGTTTCTTCGATCAACACCAGGCGAATGCCAGAGCAGTACCCTAACAAACGGGCCTCGGACCGCGCGCGATGTTTCCTACCTCTTCCTTGTTCTATCCTCACCCCTTACACAGACACGATCGCTAACTTGCATTACACGACAACACGGGAGACCGATCGGGAGCTTAGAGCTTGTCGTGGCTGGGGCCGTGCCCCGCTGGTGGAAGATATCTGGTTGAGGAAATCCGTATAACCCCGCTAGCTGACGTTAGGTCGGCACCGGATCTCGTCATCCAGCGGAGAAAGACCATCGCCACCTCACGAGCAAAATCATGCACTACGCTTACGTGACTAATGACCATAGTAGTTGACACGCCTGGGATCACTAACAATCAATCCCTCTCCTCACTATGCCCCCATGCTCCGCCTCGTGTCACCACTCTCCGCCCCTCCGCCACCGCGCTCCCCCCCGCCTGACACGATCTACCATGCCCCGCCATTCCCCTCCCTTCCCCACAATATCCCACCATGCCCCACCATAACCCTGATGCCTCTCCACGCCCAGCTCCCATGCCCCGCCACGCCACGCCACGCTCCGATCCGCTCTGTCCGCCCCTCCCACCACCCAGCCCTATCCCATCCCGATCCGCCCCGCCCCTCCCGGGCCCATTCCACCCGGGCCCATTGGTGTCCTACCGTGCTTCGCCCCTTCCCTTCCCACGCCGCCATCCCACCCTGCCACATTTCACCACACGTCGTTCCACCTTGTCCGTCATGCCCTACCAAGCCACGCCATCCCACGCTCCGATATGCACTGCCGGCCCCTCCCCGCCATGCCACATTCCGAGACGCTCTGCTCCTATCTCCTGCACCGTGACAACGCTGACTCCAACACCACGACAACCAGTACTGCAAGCCCGCGGGGCCACAATCGCTAGCAATGTCACTTGTCACAGCGAGGGTCCGAATCTTCTAAACCTATAAGTATTTCAAAACTATGGAATCCCAAACTAATATCGAAAAAGTATCGTATGTATCCAAAATCTATATGAAAATAAGACTAGAAATTTTCTTTTTACATATTTAAAATTCAAATGAAAAACACTAATAGATACATGTATATGTATTGAGAAATAACTTTCATCAACAATTTTGTGCGGCAATATTTTTTTCAAAGGTTCTTGTGTCAATTTAATTAATTTTATGTATGATAATAATAACATAGCTAACAATTAATATTTCAAGTTTTTGAACTAATATACACATTTTAGTTAATGGGTAATCTATGCAGCGCGAACCCTAAGAAGGTGCTTTGTCTGATTATTCAATCCACCCCTGAGCACTAGCTCGGTCACGGTCAGTTACCATCAATTAACACCGCCACCATCATCACTAAAACAAGCCAACACTCGTACCGCATCCCCATCATTCCACAGATACCGCACCACCTCCGACACCACAACCAGCTCTGTATCTAAACTATCCTCACTACATCCTTCTACATTTCTGCCACCGCGATCCCCAACACCACTAACACCAGCACCTCTACTCCCACTCAATTACCGATTCCAGTCCAACAGCAATATCACTATTAGCACTAGCACTTTAAATTCTGTAGTGGCAGAAGAGATGATTCAAATTTCAGGGTATAAAAGGTATCAACCATTGTAGTAGTACTAATGTTGTGGTTGATACCCTCAAGTTTTAACTAGCACTTTAATTTATAGTAACACTAATAACACTAAACATACCGCAAATATCACCACTGCCAAATACTCACTGCTACACCCATCGTCATCACAGCACCATGATCCTTGCCACCGTTCACAGCCACCGTCACCGTCGTTGTCACTCAACCAGAACTTGCTGTTCTGCCATCCTCATGGCGAGGAAACTGTCCACTTCCGCCTCCATCACCATCGTCCTCCTCTTCCATCGCCTTCATCGCCGCTGGCCAGCGGACATTCAAGTTCAAGGCTCGGCAGCGCGAGCAAAACAAAACGTTCGGGCGATGAGAAACTCCACGCGATATTTCCCTTCTCTCGCGCCTCTTCTTCTCTTTCTATTTCTGGCGCCGCTCGGCCCAGCCCTGTTATTCCTGAGATGAAAAAGGATAAAAATACCGGGAACCGGTCAATGATGTTGAGGCGGCGTCTGAGAGAAGCGCTACACCGTATCATCGCGTGCTCCGAATCTCGCCGAGTGACTCACTGCTTGGACCGTTAGCTCTGTAATTTCTCGACATTTTTAGGAGTTGTTATCTTATATCACGGCTGCACTTGATCCGTTTACGTGCAGCTGACTTCCTTGGTCACTTGTCACTGCTTACTGGTTGATTGATTGATGTTTTGAGGCAAGCCAGCTGCAATGGTCATGGGTTCCATAAGTTTAGTACATGTTTTATCGCGGGAGGTGGCAGTGATCTCCCCCCTCTAAATGGCGAGATCCGGTGCTGAGCTACCCCGGCTAGTGGTTTTGTTTTCAACCAGGTATCTCCCATCAGAGGGCACCGCAGCCAGCGAGGACAAGCTCTAAGCTCCCGAATATTCTCCCGACGTATGGGGTAGTATAGTGCATGTAAGTGTGTGTGTATGTAATGGGTGAGGATAAGACAAGGAAGGGGAAGGAAACATCACGCGTAATCCGTGACCCATTTGGTAGAATACTGCTCCGGCATTCGCCTGGTATTGATTAGAGGAAGCACACAGAACTACAGATCATAGTAGCCGGCCGCTACAATTCTCCAGAGACAACGGTTGAAAGATAACGGTAACTAATGTCAAAAATCCTACCACCGTCGGGACTCGAACCCTGGGACCTCCCAATTAGAGGCACTGCAGGGCATCAGTTATTGAGCGCGGTTCCACCTAAGCCGGTGGCTACGTTATCTTTTTCTAAATATCATTTCCGGGTTTCTTTATTTTAGGGTATGTATTTCTGGTCTTTCACTTCGTTGCGTCACCATTTTTAGGATCATCCCTCCTTTGTGTGGTACCAACGATGACAAAATTAATTTAATAAAATATTAAGTCACAATTTTATCATGTAATTTAAAGCCATTAGAGGAAAATGATTAGAGACAGTTTGAGATTCAGCTACTTGTCTTCAACCTAGACCCGTCTCCAATGAATTTATTATATTAATCAGTTTCTACACTTATCATATTGTAGTTTTAGAAGATTAATTTTGTACATTCAATTTTGTTTTGTACCAGACGCATGTTCCTGACTTGATTCTCACACTTTGAAAAGTGATTTTCGTCACTTTTCCCTCTTGTATATAATCTTATTTTCATAAGCACGTCCTGATAGTAACATTATTTTATGTTTTCGTTTAATTTCAAGAAAGCAATATTTCAAATGCTGTTAAAGACGGCATCTGAACCTAAAAAGTTCCGTTTATTTATTCTCGTCGCCTTCTGCAGACGATGCTTCTTCAATTCCGTCATTGCAAAAAATTAACCCCCCTAATACCATAGATGAGAAATATTTATAAGGAATCATTTCTAGTCACATTGATTACATTACGAACAGCAATAACATGTCACATCTGCATGGTAACGTCAACCGCTAAATGGTAGACTTTTTGTGCAGTTTTATGTAGTACATATTGTGGTTTACTACATGGTAATTGTTGCATTCATTACTGGCCCATTATATGTAATTGTTCTCAAACTACAGTACTGGCACGATTCAAAAATGAAGTTTGAAACAAACGGTTTCGAAGACTTTGTTGGCAGTTGAAAAGCTTGTAATAAATTGACGTAGTATGAAGTAATCATTACCAAAGTGATTCACAGTTCTGTTATAAAAAGTTATTAAATAATCATCATGATTCAAAATTCAAATTTTACCTGGATGGGGAAACACTCTGCAAACCGATGTGTATGTCGGCGCTGGATCTCGTCATCTAGCTGGAAGAAATCTCACATGAAAAAAAGAGTCATCTCCTGTGATAAAAGCATGCACTACACTTACGAAGATAATTACCTTAGATGGTGTCGCGTCCAGAAACAAATAATCATTCAATAAATTACCGTGTTACTGGGTGAATGTATTTCATGCACTTCCTTAACTCAAACTTATTAGTGGGAACAGTTTTAGTTCAAAGCAACAATCGCCCCCCCCTTCGGCGCTCCGCTTCACGCTCAACCCGCGCTCCCCCCCCGCCCACCCTCACGCTCCACCACCCTACGCTCCGCCATCCCCCCCCGCGTCCTCCCTGTGAACCGGTAGCGGTAGCTCAGTGCATCAACTGATGTCACTGCAGCGCTTCTAACCGGGAGGTCCTAGGTTCGAGTCCTGACGGCGGCAGGATTTTCGACACTAGCTTTTCAGCTAGGTCGAATTCAGCTGCTGTCTGGAGGAGAATTCTAGCGGGCGGCTGCTCTGATCGGTAGTTTTCCGTGGTTTCTCCGATCAACACCAGGCGAATGCCGGAGCAGTACCCTACCAAACGGGCCACGGACCGCGCGCGATCTGTCCTTCCTCTTCCTTGTCCTATCCTTTCCCCTTAAACACACACACTTACACTACCATGCACAACACTACCACATATTCCGGGAGACCGGTTGGGAGCTTAGAGCTTGTCCCGACTGGGGCGGTGCCCCGTTGGTGGGAGAGTCCTGGTTAGGGAGAAACCCCACTAGCCGACGGTAGGTCGGCGCCGGATCTCACCATCCAGCGGGGGAAGATTCACCGCCATCTCCCGGGGAAAAACATGCACTACACTAACGGGACTAATGACCGAAGTAGTTGACGCGCTCGGAAACACGAAAAAATCAATCAATCCACCCCCTCCCCCTCTCCCACGGCCCCTTGCCCTCCACCCTTCGCCCCCCTTTGCTCGCTCCCCCGCGCTCCGCCCCGCCCCCCTGCTCCGCCCCACCCTCAGCGCTCCGTGCGCGTGACGATACGGTGGGCAGTAGTAGGTTAACCCGTTCGAATTGGGCCTTTCGATTCGTGTGTGACCGGGCGGCGCGCGTGAGACCTAGAGTTTAGGAGGAGGAGGCGCGCGCGTTTTTATTTCTCGAGCGAGCGCCTCATCGGAACGTTTCTTTCCGGCGGCGCGGCGGCGGGTTTCCCAAGCCGCCCTTCCGTTTATCCCGCGCACGTGGCGAGCACGCGGAGAGGCGCCCGTGGGAAGGAACACACGAAACTTTTCTCGCAGCAGACCTCGGCCGCGGTACGGCGAGGCGCACGAATTCTCTAGCTCCCGCGAACTGGTGCGTCGGAACCGGTCCACGAGGCGCCTACGCACTGGAACGGGTCCGGAAAGAGGTTGCGATTCGTTTCATACACGTCGTATCATCTTGTCTACGCAGGGCGAGTCATTTCGGTCGGTAAATATAGTATACCAACGTGTGACTTATAGAGGAAGTTCGCGTAGTATGGCATACGGTTTTTATTTTATAGGATTACTTTGTAATGAAATTTATTAGACCACAGTACATGAAATGAACCCAAACTTCAACTATTTTCAATTAAATATTTGTTTCGAAAATTTAAAAACAAACTTTTTTAATAGTAATAATTTTATTTTGTTTTTAATGTTATATTGGGATGGTAATATGATATAGATATTATGGTGTAGGGGTTTCAAAATGACAAAACTTAATAAGTAATATTGATAGAAAATGATATATTGATAATCTGCTATTACAAAATACACATTTCATAGGTTTTTAATAGTTTGCATGCAAAAATCACTCATGTAATCTTCGTGTTCTGGTCCAGAACTGTCAAAATACGCCCAAATGGAACAGGACAAACAATTCACTCAAACTTCTATCTTCAGAAAACTTACCATTACAGAAGAAACTTTTTTCTTCGTCGTTGTCTGGGACAGAAGATGGTAAGAACTCCATTTCAAATTATACACTGGAATGGAATTACCGATATGTCATTTAGAAATCAATAGCGTCTAACCTAAACGTGAAGAACTGCTAGCTACAAAATGAGCATAAAGTGATAAAGGCAACTCTTATGGTGTACATTGTGCTAAGTTTTTAATTATTAGACAGAAAGCAAACTAATAGGACTGGATTCTCAAAACCAATCTGCGTCACTGTTTGGAGACCGTAGAACGAATCTTCTTCAGTTGCAGAAGTGCTGCATGTGTGAAGCGGGTGACACTGACTGCAGAGCATCATACGAGCATTCTGTAGTAGTTCACGACTGTTCCACATGATTACAGCTTTTGACAGAGGAATAGGTACGGTATTTACCATTAACCGACTATTCCATTATACCCGAACTTCCTCTAATTCTGCAATAATTGTAGCTATAAATGTTTCTATTACTGAGTTGCCCTCAGAAGTATACATTGCTGTTCGAAGTGCCCTTTTTTGTACTTTATCAATTTTGTGTCACTGTATGTCCCCGCAAGTAGTTTGCAGATATACTTTCAAAGTGCTTTTGTAGGCTTGGGAGGTTATTAATGTCATTTGCAAACAAAGTGTAATCCACAATTCTATCTCTTAGACTCTAGTTCCGACGACGCCAGGATTTTCGACACTGACTAGAGAGCTAGTTCTAATTCAGCAGCTGAATGGAAGAGGATTCTAGCCGCCGGCTGCTCTAATCGGAAGTTATGAGTGATTTCTCTGACTAACACCAGGCGAACGCTGGAGCAGTACCCTAACAAACGGCCCACGGACCGAAGGCAATCTTTTCTTCCTCTTCCTTGTCCTATCCTCACTCCTTACTTACACCTACTTACACTTACATGCACTACAACATCACATTTATCGAGAGATCAGTCGGAAGCTTAGAGCTTGATTCGGCTGGGGATCTGCCCCACTAATGGGAGATATCTGGTGGAGGAAAATACCCGCAAGCCAACGTAGGTCGGCGGCAGATCGCGCCATTCAGCGGGGGAAGAAAATTGCCACCTCACACGATAAAACATGCACTACACTTACAGTACCAATGCCCTTAGCAGTTGACGCGCCCTAAATCAATCAGTGAACCACCATTCTGACAGCTGGCTGATGGACTACGGTTCTGTCGAACTAATGTTGGACGTGATTGCAGAACAGCACTCAATATGTTGCTGTCATATACATGTCGTTGCTGAAATATGTCCTCAATTCCATGAATCCACAAAATTTGTTTTCTCGTGTTTCCATCTAAAAAAACTTTTTTTCTTCGATGATAATTCGATAAAGTTTCTCAAAGCTTCGACTTCCTTTAAGCTCAACCTTTGGGACATTATAGGAGAAGAGAATGTCGGTGTGCAGTAACGAATGTTGGTGTGCATTTCTCACCGAAATGACGTAAGAAACGTGTGTTCATCCTATAGAGAAGACAGTTTTTGCAGGAAATGGTTCAATTACATAATACGATAAGTAAACATGCAAGTTTTGGACCATTATTATGTATTATGTATAGATACTTCCGCCTAGGTAATACATCGTTTGGAATTTGGAACAGAAATATTACTGGACGCGAAACCATCTGCCTCATAAAGTTAATTCACGTAATCCAATTTCTTGACGACGTAGTTTAAGCTGCCTGCGATATTGTTTATCTGCTGATCACCGCGCACCTTCTTCTTTATTTACTTTTCTGTTAGGATGCTTTGGCGAGTTTGTGTGTTCTATTTATTTTTGTGGGGAGATTAAATAGACTTGTTGACGAAGGAAGTTTCTCGGATATTGGGTTTCGCCGGCTGGCCTGTCCATGCTTTTATACAGTTTACTTAGTGATAATTAATTCGAATTGTTTTTACGAAACGTCTTTACATTTAGTAAATAACATTGAGTAAATAATGTTACACAAGACGACTCAATAAATTTGAAACCGAAACGTCGGTTTATTTTAGCAGTAGTAGAGAATGGGAAAAGTACTCTCTGCTTGATTTTCATAATATTTTATTTATGGAGAGAGAGTTGATTTGTTGAGTTATAAAAAAGTGGAAATTGGGAAATATGCAGTTGTTTTTCGTGGCATTGGCAAAATGTTTTAATTTTTAAGACATGGAGAGAATGAGGTTCGTTAGGACAAGAGGCTGATTTGACTCACGTTTCAACGTCAGCAACGTATGATCCTTGAGTATTAATTTCGTAGCCTTCACGGTCAAACAATCTTCCTTCAGATCTTTAATTAAAAAAATCGCGTTCGGAGCTAGTTGGCATTCATTTGGGATTGATTGACACATAGACAAAGAGTCCTATACCACCTCCGATAATGAACTCTAAGAAATGCATATTATTTTTCTGATATTTTAATCCATGTGAGTCATGTAGCATTTGGCATACAAGTTTTCCTAACAATTCTGAAATATTTTCAAATGTAGAAACTTGTCTATACAAAAATGTGCCTCCGTTTTCCTGGTATATTGAGTTGAAAACTGGGATACCACATTATACCGTAGCATAACTTATTACCAGAGGCAGAATCCACTTTGGCTTTCTTAAATGTTTGTCCACATTGTTTCCTCCACCAATAGACTGGACACATGTTATGTGATGCGTTACCTTCGAAGATAAAGAGATCCCCTTACCCTGGACTTGATAAAGGGGTTGCCCTAGTATAACTAAAAAGGAGTAATTGGCTGTCTTGACGAAAAAATATGGACATTGATAGTTATTGTTATTTCCTGATTAAATTATGGAGTGATTCTTATAGAATTACTCATCAAAAAATGAGGAACTTAAGTACTCTCACTGAAATATAATAAATTATATATTCTTGCGGCCAAGTTAGAGAGTTCCTCTGACGACAAAGATGACTTGTACTTAATAAATATGTAAGAGCTCTAACGTTTTGTTAAAAATCGGCGTTGATTAGTGAACTCAAGAGTTATTGTCTCTTTATTTATTTTAACATGTTCACTGTCTTGTAATCCATATGTAGTTCACAAAACAACAATCGATGGTTTTGCTACGTCCGTGAACCACATGTGGGGCAAAGACGTTTACAACTTAAACGGCAAATAATATTATAGAACATCCCGTTACTGCACACATTTTGGCGTGGACTAGCTAGGACGGTCATAGAATTTAGAAATATATCGGGACGTAGGGAAACAAATTTTTATTTTTGAGAATATTACAGTAAAACTTTTTAACAGTCAGCAAATTTTACGCGTGAGGAGATATTGTAATATTTTCATAAGGACAGGAAACGAGATTTTTTTATTTGTAACTTAAAGCTGTAAATTCTGCCCCAATCTTCCTCTGTAAGTTTAAGTTATTCGGAGCATGAATGTTGAAATTGAATGATGTCATCTACTCAATTACCAAAAAAGGTCTTTTTATTAAAACTGGTGAGAAAATAGAGACATTAAAACGGGAATTTTACGAAAGAAGTTTCTAAGACTTTTAAAAACCATCAATATCTCTCTAGCTACCAATGTGAGAAAATCCTCCCAGATCAAAAAGTGATAAATTTGTCAGCATTTATTTAATCACACAAATTATTAAAACATTAGTGATTTATTTCTTCTCACTCTCACGGAAATTCAGGAGTAAGGTTGATATTGGTATGAGAAACTACGGGAAAATTTACCCTACGGAGAACCATTCAGAGAGCCGGCCTTCAGAATACTCCAGGTAGCTGCTGAATTCGACCTAGGTGTTTAGCTAGTACCGACAATCCTGTGTTCGTCGGAAGTCGGCCCCGAGGACCTCCTTGTCAGAGTGAATGTGTGAATGTCGCATGTAGCATGTGACAGTCGCACATGTGAATGTCGCATGAGATCATGTGAATGTCGGAGTAGTACCCTACCAAACGGGTCACGGACCGCGTGCGGTCTTCCTTTCCTCTTCCTTTTCTATCCTCTCTTCCTCTCTCACACACACGCGCACTACTCTACTTCACTTGCGGGAGAGTCGGGCCTTTAAAGCTTCTCCCAGCTAGGCCGGTGCCCCGCTGGTGGGAGATAACTGGTCAGGGAAAACCCCGCGAGCCGACAGGTGAGTCGGCGCAGGAAGCTGGATCTCGTCATTCAACGGCGGCAGATCACAGCCCCTCCCAGGATAAAACATGCACTATACTTATGGAATGAATGACCCAAGCAGTAGCCATTTGGGTGTCCGGGAGACACCGCGTCCTAGACACAGGTGCCAACATTTCGGCCACCGTTATGACCTTCTTCAGGGCAAACTGCCAGGTAGCTCCGGCCTCGGAAGCCAACGTTCTCTATGATTTAATCAGTTGGCGCGCCCGGAAACGCCAATCAATCAACCTAAGCTCGTTATGAAGAGCGTGGGCAAAACAGCCAGCACCGTATTACGCACGAAGCGGAAGGACATGCTCCGCGCGGGGAAGGCCGGCCGGGCCGTGTTGTGGGCCGGCGTGGCAGTGACTGCGTCGGAGGCCGCGGCCGCGGCGCCCGCGGCGTGCGCTGGCCGAGATTGGCGTCCGCCACTCCGCAGCAGCTCCCGACGGCGAAGTGGGGAAAGGCGGGGAAAGGTGAACCTAGATCTTGACCGCCGTCGCCGGCATTGCCACATGTGCTTCCAACGTTACCGTTCCCCTATGGCTTTTCACCGGAAGAGGTGGCTCAGAGCATTATCTGAGGTAACTGCAGTACCTCTGACCGGGAGGTCCTAGTATTTGAGTCCCAACGGTGGCAGTATTTTCGACACTTGCTTGTCAGCTAGGTCGAAGCCAGTCGCTCTGTGGAGGAGAATTCTAGCGGCCGGCTGCTCTGACCCGGCTGAGCTTGGCCCGGCTTGTGCGGTGCCCCGCTGGTAGAAGATATCTATTTGGGGAAAACCCTTCTTGCCGCCACTCCGCAGCAGCTCCCGACGGCGCAGTGGGGAAAAGCGGGGAAAGGTGAACCTAGATCTTGACCGCCGTCGCCGGCATTGCCACATGTGCTTCCAACGTTACCGTTCCCCTATGGCTTTTCACCGGAAGAGGTGGCTCAGAGCATCAACTGAGGTAACTGCAGTTCCTCTGACCGGGAGGTCCTAGTATTTGAGTCCCAACGGTGGCAGTATTTTCGACACTAGCTTGTCAGCTAGGTCGAAGACAGTCGCTCTCTGGAGGAGAATTCTAGCGGCCGGCTGCTCTGACCCGGCTGAGCTTGGCCCGGCTTGTGCGGTGCCCCGCTGGTAGAAGATACCTATTTGGGGAAAACCCTTCTTGCCGCCGGGAGGTCGGCGCTCTAACTCGCCATGAGCGGGGGAAGATCACCTCTACCTCCTGAGGAAAGTCATGCACCACCCTTACGGGAATAATGACCTTAGCAGTTGACGTGCCCGAAATTATTAACAATCAATTAATCAATCAACGAACCCTACATCTTTTTCATTGACATCTTGTTTCAAATCTGTTGTAATTTAGTTATCCAATCCTTTAGATTATTAGGCAGTCATTCTCAATAATATTAGGTTGCCAGTTCTATTTTAGTCTTCATAGTCACTTCCTGTCTTGAAGAGAATTCTCCGGCTGACATTAGATGAGAGTTGTTGTCCATTGTCACTGACTCTGGAGTGACTAGGGGTTCAAGAGTTCAAGTACCGACAGTGGTGGATTTTGAGATTCTAGATATATTACTAGCTCTAATTCAGCCTCTGTGTAGAGGAGCGCTCTACCAACCGACTGCTCTTATCGGTACTTTTCCGTGGTTTCTCCGATCTATACCAATGAGTAATGGATCGCGCGCGATCTGTCCTTCCTAGGCCTATGCATTTTCCCTACGCATTCACACTTACACTTACATGCTCTACATCATTGCGAATGTCAGGAGACCAGTCGGGAGCTCGATTAGGGATGGGTCCTACTAGTGGAAATTCCTAGAGCAGGGAAATGCCTGGCAAGATGAGATGCTGGTCGGCGCCGTAACTCTTCGTCTAGTGAAGCAGGAACTGTACCGCCGTAATAAAGCATTCACTACACAAATGGGACTAATGACTATAACGGCTGTCGTTTGCGGAAACATCAGTCAATCTGTAGAGAGAATTTCCACCATACAAGGCAAGTGATGAAACAGTGAATGCCACATAACACATGTGTATTACACCGTTAAGTAATTGGTTACAGTAGTCCAGTTACTCTGATGTAACATACACAATTGCGGTGAGTTTTTATTCCAAGTATTTTAACACAAATTAAAATTTATCAGGTAGTAATTGTTGCCCTACATTTAGGTAACAACTCACTATAATTCATAAGGATATAAGGACCAACTAAGGGATAGTACTTTATACGCATCTTATCATACGCAAATTCAAACGTAAAATCGATTTATCGTATTAGGGAATGGATATAATCATATTACAGAATACTATATAATATATAATTCAAATAGTATTCTGTAATATGATTCTTGTCAAAAGAAGTGAAATTATAGTGTCCAACCATAATGAAAGAAATGTGAGAATGAACTATTTTAAGAATAAATGTCTGATTTTTGTTGGTCTAATTTTATAATTATATATAACAAACATGGAATCACTTTGAACTCCCCAATATCCTACATAACTCTGTGGAAGAAGTCAACACTTTGGGGATATTATTTTTAAGATAAACTGTTTGTACGCTAATGAAAACTTGCCGAAAACTTATTATTTTCTTATTTTCTATTTCGGATGGAATTTGGTACTTCTGCCCCGCCCCGCCCCACACGCACGCACGCGTACACACACACACACACACACACACACACACACACACACACACACGCCATCGCTATTTGTGATCTCATCTCAGTCGCCATCAACTACCATTTGCTTATATATTGTCGCTCTTGCCCTTGCAATACTCATAGCACTATCGTATTTGTTACTTTCACACTTATCATATTTTGCCAAGGCTCCCCATCACAATGGTCACTCTTCAACGCCCTAGTAGCCATTGCCACTCTCACATCGCGCAACTAGAGTCGCTCGCATTGCCCTCATTGTCTGCCGATCTCTCATGTGCTCTCATTGCTTACACGTCCTTCTCGGCTAGTTTTCTTCTTAGTTTCCGCTGCCTTCGTCACTTTTGCCCTCCTTTCTTTCGTTTCCCTTGTCTTTTTTAATAAGCTTTATTTGTTTGGTCCCATGAACTACAACGTCATTAGCGACTATTTGTACAAGTCTTTGCAAACATCAGATAACTTTATAACCTTCAGAAACTTCAAGACATTATACATGTGAGATGTTTCAGTTAGTAATTTGGAAACACAATTTGAAAGTAGTACAACGTACGTAACACGTAATACACTCAGCAATCAATTAAGATAGTTGGATAATTGTAGACATGTCTTTATTGTCATCTTTGTAACCTCAAGGACCTCCTTTCACAATGTTATAATATTTTGTTCTTATGGTCGTATCTAATATAAATGTTTCAGAATGTCTTTAGGTCCGCCGACTTTTTCTGTCTGAGATGAAGATTATTAATGGAGATTTTATCATGTTTTTTGTGCCCGTTAACATTAGTTTACAATAGGTTATGATCGAAGTTTAAAGAATCTTCATTTTGAGCTTTTAGAAATGTATGCTACTTTTACTTTTCAATGTAACAGCCAAGAAACATCTGTCACCTAGGACATTCTTGCCAGCGTCCCGTGCAGGAGTAAGGGAAAACGCTTGTGCGAGTGAAAAGCTGAATAGTGAAAACAGAGGATGCGTGAAAAATTGTTCTTCGCGGTGAAACTGAAACATGGAACGCTGACATTCTTTCTAGTGTCCATGTTGTCGCGGCAGGAAGTATTATTCCGAAGGACAACATGGATAAGAGCCAAAATTTATTGCTTATTTATCCTTGAAAATAGATTTTATTACATGGGAGTTTTTTTTAATAATTTAAGTAGTATATGACTTAGTGTAGGGATCACAGAATTTTGAAAACGTGCACACAATTCATTTTTCCCCATAGCACGTCATACGCAGTTTCAACTGTTTTTTTGACGTTAAATAAATAAATAAATAAATGAATAAATAAATAAATAGTGGGACGTACTGGACAGTCTGATATATTCTCAGCCACTTAGAGTTAATATTTTGAAGAATTACCGCTGGTTATGTTGAGCTCCACGGGAGATTTAGAATCAGAAGCAGCATTTGTGCATGGCACGCGGTCCCTGTTAGTCTTATCAATCATCCAATCAATGATAATTCTTACCTTTTCAATCATCGATCATTGCCGCGAGCCGCGACTTAGTGCTGGGGAGGCATAAGTACACTCCACCACGGCATGCATATGTCAACAAAACATTGCAATAAACAGTATTCATACGGCACCTGCGATTTGTGAAATGTATTTACTTGAGTGACTGCGAATGTGGGAAATCCTGGCGTTAACTTTTAAAAACATCGAACGACTATATCCCACGTCATTCATTGTACCCCCTGGCAAGTAAGATAACGTTACGACAATGAAAGTTGAAACCAATTGTAACGGTAAAATATACTGACATCAATAACCAAGGCCACTAAAGAAAGTACGAAGAAATTTCAATCATCGGAATGAGAATATCCCGTAACCAGTTCATTCTCCTGTTAAAAAGTTTCAAATAACTTAACCGCTTTGAAGAAAAACGTTAAGCTAAACGATTTCAGAATGTAAAAAGTTTTATGGACAAGAAATATAATATCATTGACTTACGGTATCTAATTCCATGCTGGGAAAAATTTCTACTATTAATTCAGTACAATATTAAATAGTGACTGCAGCAGATGGTGACATTTCCCTCCCCAGCACTTGGAAATTCCCTCATTTCTAACTGCATTAACCGCCTTCAAGCTAAAATGATGCAGTAGTTCGTCCAGGAAAACGGCCGCAACAAACGAAAGGCCGCTTACATAAACAATGCACCCGGAATCTCTTGGCGATCGTCACACCTTGCTGCCGGTACTGGCTCTTCGCGGGCACACGCCCGGTGGCGAAACACGTTCGCTCGTCGTTCGTTCGCCCGTCGTTCTTTGCGCAGATGAAGTCGCGTTTCGACGCAGTGGACGCCAAGCAAGGAGGTTGCGCAAGTCTTGTTGCGGATCGCGGCAGACGCCACGACGCAAAGGTTGGAGGTGGTCGCTGACCGCCCGGCCAGATGATGAATTATGTGGCAGGTGCCCTTCTCGGCCTCGATCAGGGAAGCGATTTTTTATCGTCACGATTCAGATGTTACGTTTTCGTCGTGACCGGTCGATGAAATTTTGGAATTAAGTGTTACGGTTGTGGTAACTGGTGTAAAAGTAAGTTTTATTTTGTTTTTATTGTCCTTAGAAAATTAAGGGACATTTTGAATCGAATTTAATTACAAGATATACAATTTTCTTAACAGAAATAGGATAGTACTATTGTCTAAAAAATCCAAAAATTGAAATTCAAAATAACACGTAACATCACGAAATGTTGTCGGCTTTAAGATATATGATATTTTATAATTATTGTTGTAGTATATAGTAGTGTGTATACGTCAACTTATGTCAATGTTCGATAACAAGGTGCCAAGGTAAATCCTCATGCATGTATAATACTTTATCGCATACTGAATACGTAGTCTAGAGAAAGTTATGTAATGCTGCAGCACAATACCGTGATTATTTTAGAAACATCGTCTCGATACCGAAAAAGTGGATAATGTTTGTTCCTATAAGTGATAAATTACTTCCTGTAACATATCTTGTAGGTAGATTCAAGTTTTGTGGGTCCGTAATACCGAAAAGTTGGTTCCCAACGAAGTTGTGTCGTTGATGTATTCTATTATATTTTTCAAAACTTTACAACTGTATTTTTTTTTAATATCTCTCGTATCGTTGATATTTTCATTACGAGCATTTTATAATTATTAGACTTGTGTAAACAAATAATTTTTTACATTTCTGGATAATTCAAAATATTACTGTGAAAGTGAGCTCAGAATTGTCTTTTTTTTAAAAAAAACAACCTCAAACCACTTTTTCTCATGAACCTCTCTAAAATTTTCGATGAAATTTTGTATACTGGACCATATTTTAAAGTTGTATCTTAAACTCATATTTCTCAATCATATTTGTTGGCACATAGGCGAGAAAAATTAATTTAAATTTAGCGCCGTACTTGGAATTCAATCATTTATAACAAATCTTTGGCGCTAATTAACAGCAAAGGGTATACATTTTAAACGTCCCGCGTTGGACTTATATTATTTTTTTCTGAAAAAACAGAGGGCGGGCTTCCAGAGAGAATGGCAAGTTGTCTTTCGTATAAAACTCTTTGGAAGGACAAACTGCTTTGAAAAGTTTAAACTGCTTTCAAAGATTCTCGCGAGATTGCTCCAGCTACTGAGAACTAGAGGGAGAGACACCATTTCGTATTGTTCACAATTTCTGAGAATCAGTTGCATTTACAAATAAAACGCCACGAAAGTAAATTGTTTGAGAGTCTTCAGCCGAGCGATTTAAAAAAGGATCGCCTCGTCTGTAAAATAACGAAGTAATTCACATCTTGCCTGCATTGAAAAATTAGATTTGATGATTGTTACCGGCAGTACAGACCCCGTGAACAGAGGTATTTTTGCACGAGCCTTGAGTGACATTGTATTACGTCCTAATTACGACAGAAAAAGATCTTCTTTTCGCCTAGACGAGAATTTTCCCTTGTGGCAAGAGAGGAAACGCGGCAGGAGTCTTGTCAACTCGAATCATCATCTGTTGCTCTCCCAAAACTCTGATGCTTTCCCAAAAAAAGCCATTTTGCAGGATAAACAATACTATTGTAGACATATTATTATAATTGTGTCTTAAAGTCATAAGTACAATTGGCATTAAAGCCATTTTTCAATTCATTTAGAAGTCTATATTCTTAGTTTCGATTTTGATGTCATGAGATATATAAAATGGATAATGATTCACATACATAATTTTCAACAATATGATGAATAGTCACTATAATGCTGATATAACGTCTTCACGAATATTGCAATTTCACAAAGCCATTAAAAATGGCCCCATATTGGAAAAGATACTCTAACCTCTTGAAACTTCAGAAGGGAATTTCCAAATACGTCCATCTGCACCTTAGCAAGGGCTCTTGGGGAGCGGCGAGCAGATGGTTCCATCGCTTGAAGGCGGACCATCGCTCCGAGTGGGGAAGAGGACGTCAAGTGCTGTGCGGGCGGACACTTTTACGAGTCGCGCTTCCCGCTGCACGCGGCCAACCGCATCGCTAATCCCGGTCGATGGGCGGCGGCGGCTGCGCTAGGGCGCCTGCCACGCGCCCGCTCCAACCGCTCACCCTCTCACCCGCACCCCGAACGTCGCGACCATCCATCCGCCCGCTGATGAACCTGCTTACCCACCCGCTCACCCGCCCGCTCACTCGCCCCCTCACTCGCCCGCTCCCCCTCGTACTCACCCACCCGACTACCCACCCGCTCACCCGTCCGCTCACCCGCCCGCTCACTCGCCCCGTCACTCGCCCGCTCTCCCTCGTACTCACCTACCCGACCACCCACCCGCTCACCCGTCCGCTCACCCGCCCGCTATCTCGCCCGCTCACTCGCCCGGTCACCCACCCGCTCGCCCACCCGCTCGCCCACCCGCTCGCCCACCCGCTCGCCCACCCGCTCGCCCACCCGCTCGCCCACCCGCTCGCCCACCCGCTATCCCACCCGCTAGCCCACCCGCTAGCCCACCCGCTCGCCGGTTGCCCACCCGCTCAACCACATATTTACCCAACCGCATACCCGCTCACCCAAACGCACATTCACTTTATCACTCACCTTTCCCACCAAGTCGCTCATCCACACCCTCACTCGCTCGCTCATTCTCTTGCTTACCCACCCCATCACCCCTCTGTTGTCCCACTAGCTCACCCACCCGCAAACCCGCCGCTCGCTCACCCACTCTCATCTATTCGCTCATCCACTTTCTTACCCACTCCCTCACCAACTCTTACCCAACCGCTCTTTGAACCACTTGCTCACTCGGCCGCTCACGCATATACCTTTGCCTGCCCTAACCACTCAGCTACTAGAATAATCATTTGTCCGGCCAACTCCTCAACCGGTCGCTCATCACCCGCTGTCTCATTCACTCTAGCAATGAGCCCACTCTAACCATACTCCCGCTTCAGCCGCTTACCCACTCTTATCACATCCCCGTCGAACCGCTTGCTCGTCAAGGGAACCGCTTCTCCAGTGAATCATCATTTCGCCGTCCACTCTTCTCACTACTCGTTTCACACTTAAGTATACGCAACGTCCGACACTTGTCAGTCGAACGGTGCTTCACCGCCTGTCTACTGATCCGTCCGTCACAAAAACATTTACTGAATAATCTGTTTCCCAAACCATCGATCGTCTGAACCATCAATCCCCAGAACCGCACGTCTGCTAAATCACTTGTCTACCAAAACGCCGCGCTGGTCTCCTAAACAACCTAGCTGCGAAAACGTCCGTCTGTTTCATTGAACGTATTTCTGTCCCGCGAACAGTCCGTTCATCTAACATTCTATTCATTGAACTGCGCAAAAGCAGGGCCAACTTTCTATCCACCAAAATATCACTACACTATCAGTTTCTGTATTACTTATAATGTAAAAGTACATGAAAGTGAATTTAATATACGTAAATTAAATATAATTTACGTGTACATTACATTTAAAGTACGTGCACAATTAAATATAATGTACACAAGTAAGTTATGTTCCCAGTCGTACATTAAATCTACACTGTATTTAATTTAAGCATTCAATTTAATATACTTGTACATTAATCTCCTCTTAATGTACAAGGTGCATTGAAATTCATGCACAGTCGTACATTAAATCTACATTAAATTTAAAGTGTCTTGTGACTGTATATACATCTACGTATACTCAGCCCCCGTATCATAGTCTCATTTCGACAGAAAGCTGACATTTAAATCCGCTCACCTGCCACTACGATTCTTCAGGTGTTCGTTCTTATCTTTGTCCAATCAAAAGAGGACTCAAGCAGATTTTCTAAATGTCGCGTGTGTCATTTATTGAGATAAAAAAAATCATTCATAATATATTTCAAAAGCATTCTAACTGATTTCAATTTGAATATTTAATTGTTTTGTTTTTTTTGTAAAAAATAACAGCGACTCCTTCAATTTTGGAAGTGATAGTGATGTTGGATCGCAGTCAGCAATAATATCTAAGAAATAATTATTTAAGTCGGCATTTTTTGACGATTCTAAATAGGAATAGAACAAAAAATTTAAATGTTAGTTTGCTGTTTTAATTGCTATTTTGAGAGCACAATCAAGTTTAACATTTAATATAAGTACAGTAATTAATTTGCCCGAATACGTAATTGATTTATCAAGAACATATCTCGGAAATGAAGAGATAAAATGAAAGTATATGAAAGTATGCGTTTGTACGAGGCATTATGATATAATCAATGCGCGATGTGGTGCGATATTAAGTAACAATGTTTCATCACAACGACCAAGTGACACAGTGATTAGAAAGGACTCCTTTGCAACTGGTGCCATTCCTGCTCCCAAATGCTACATTACATGATAGTGAAGATCTTCCTCCTCGTTCTCCCAGTTATATAAATCATGCGATAGCACAAATTCTTCTAAACAAGACGATCATTATCTTAAATGCTAACCACATTATCAGCCGAACATTTGCTGATCACTGGAGTTAAATAACGAAAGTAGTATAAGGCACCCGTATGGCAATATAGTTGCAGTAGCGGCCGTCACCAAATTATTTGCTTTTTGGTCAAGTAAATACCCGGCAAATTATTATTTTTTGTACTGTATCAAAAACTTTGACATTATTAGTCAGCCTGACTTTGACATTATTAGTTAACGGCTGCTACCGTGTTTCACCAGTGCAATAACCGGTACACTAAAAAGATCGAACCAGAGCCAGGCACATGAACTTACGAAGAAGATACTGAAATAAACATAGAACTTGTTCAAGTTGTAGATTATTTATTTATTTATTTATTTATTTATTTATTTATTTATTTATTTATTTATTTATTTATTTATTTATTTATTTATTTATTTATTTATTTATTTGTTTATTTATTTATTTATTTATTTATTTATTTATTTATTTATTTATTTATTTATTTATTTATTTATTTATTTATTTATTTATTTATTTATTTATTTATTTACTGCGTCAAGAAGCAAGGAATGCACACAGTGTTTTGGGGCGCTGCCGTAAGGCGATCTGCGAGACCGGCTGATGTAGGTCAACCGTGGACGCGGGCGCCGCTGGCGCCGTGAACCTGACGCTCGCTCGTCTCCGCAGCGCCGCGCCGCGCCGCGCCGCCGGGGCCGGGGCCAAGGCTTGCGTTTCAGCGCCTGCGCGTGCCAGCGCTCCGTGTGAAACTGGAGGTCGCCGCTCGCAACCCGCGCGCGTCCGTGCACGCCCTGGCTGGCTGGCTGGCACGAGCGACGGCCTCACGCTACGCTTGGCTCTCCGCCGCCTCCGTCGCCACCCTCTCGCCGCCGTCGCCGCGACGTTACTGCTACTGTACTGCGACCGCGTGCGTCTAGTTACTGACGTTTTCTCGGCATTCGCCGTTCCCTCCACTGAGTGTGACTCTGCTTCCTTTCCCATTGGCGAATTTAGCTCAGAATCAACTTTATCGTTGTCTCGAAAACGTCTCGCGTTCAAAAGCTGTTCGAGTCCCGACGGTAGACATTTTCGACACTAGTTAAATAGCTAGAAAGAATTCAACCGCTGTCTGAAGAACAATTCCAGCGCGCGTCTGCTCTGATCGGTAGATTTCCGCTGTTTTTCCGATCATGCGAATGCCGAAGCAGTGTCCTAACAAACAGGCCATGGTCCGCACGTGATCTGTCCTTCTTTTTCCTTGTCCTTTCCTTACCCCTCACTCACACACACATTTTCATGCACTACACTATCTCATGCCGGGAGACCAGTTGGAGTGTAGAGCTTGTTCCGGCTGAGGCGGTGCTGCTCTGGTGGGAGATACCTGATTGGGGAAAGCCGTTAGCCGACGGTAGGTCGGCGCCCCATCTCACTATCCAGTGGGGGAAGATCATCTCCACCTCTCGAAAAAAAAAACACATGCATTACGGAACTAATACGTGTTTGATACACCGGGTTTTTGATTGATTGACTGATTGATTGATGATTCGGCAACAACTGCCTTGGTCAATACTCCCATTAGTGTAGGGAATGTTTTAATAGCGAAAGTGGCTACATTCTGACGCCGCTCAATAGTGAAATCCAGCGCCTTCCTACACGTCGGCTTGCGGGAAATTTACTCTCCAGGTATTTCGTCCATCAAAACACGCCTCAGCTGGGGGAAGCCCTAGGCGCACGACCGGTTCTTTTCTCTCCTTTTACACACTTTCAGTTTTTTTTAATTCAAATATTTTCTGATACAGCGTACATAGCCACTTTACAGAATTGTTGGTTATATAATGTATACAATAATATACAGACAAAAATAAGAGGGAGGATGACCCCACTGGGTTCCTCTACAATAAATCAGGTTGGGGTGCTTGGGAATTATTGCGGTGGTTTGTGGAATGGGTGAGATAACGGCGCGTATGGTATGGAAAAAGCGAAGGAGTTACGGAGGGCGGAATTTATCTTTGGGGAATCTGGACGGGATGCGGTTTAGATGAGGCTGAGTGGTTTTTCCTAGTGAGAAAATCGGTTGGAAGAGAAGGTTATGAAGCTTGTTGTAGAATCTTTCAGAGAAGCGGGCGATGTGCTGGGCGACTGTAGGGAATTTCAGATCATTGTGAATTTGAACATTAGAAATGTACCATGGGGCGTTTAAGGCAGTGCGGAGGACCTTATTTTGTAGAGTTTGGATTTGCTTTATTGTTGAGGGGGCGGCACCAGCCCATACCGGTGCAGCATACGTAATTGCGGAGAGGACTAGTGATTTATGTAAGTGAATGGTGGTTTTTAGGTTAAGGGAAGACTTTCTATTAATAAGAGGATAGAGTTGGCGAAGGGAGGAATACTTTCAGTTTCTTGCTCTACACTAATTGAATTAATGGCCATAGCATTTGATGTGTCCCGAAACACCAATTCATGAAACAAGCTACCATCTCCACCCATTTCTTTTCCGCCGTGTACGTTGCCTTGTCCGATACCTATTGCCACCTGTGTCATTACGGCCGTCGCTTGCCGCACGTGCTTCTACCGCGTTTGTCGTTGCCTCAGCCGACTCACTGCGGGTCATTATAAACGATATATTATAGTTTTGAACATTCTAACTATGTTCACTTGCTTTTAATGTCAGTGAATTGGATTATGACATCTTTAAATTGAAATACGATAGCAACAATATAGATAATAGGTACTTCATTTTATGATCTCGTCAATTGCGTCTCCGCTCACTCGCGGTTTTGCAAATGTGTGTTTTGAAGCTTTGTGCCAAAGTACGGCTTAAACAGCAGGTGTGGAATATTTTTGGAATTCGTCATGCTTGGTTACATATCTAAATTAAAACTGGCGCCGAACTAGCTTTTCCTTTTAGCAAGTACGTGAAAGCCATATTCTTTTCATATTTTGCCTCTCGTAAAATGTGGATCCGTCAGAAAATAACAGTAACCAATGGAAATTACGAAGCTTGAATTCTAAGTAAGAGTGAGTAACTTCCAATATCGTTTCAGAGTTTGAAACAAGATTTGAAAATGGGTGTTTCACAATACAGAAAAAAGTTTCCCACAACGTATTCTTGAAATACAAGTCATATTTTCTTTCGTTGAGTTCTGTAAATTGTTATATGTATACTTTCTCTCTGGCACCGAGAGAATCTAATTTATACATTAGCCTGCTGCTCGAAGGGAGAACAAAGAACAGTCCCCTCCTCAGGGGTTATTCAAACAATTTTACAACAAAAAATGTATAATTTAGTATGTAATACTATAAAAAATCAGCTGGCGCACATGCTACTTCCATGACACATTACGCTGCATTACAAAATGAAATTATTGTTCACAATTCGAAAACGGAGACTAATAGGCCTTTGTTTCCCAGTTTCCGAGCATCCAAGGCTCCTGGAATGATGTTTCATTGATTAAAATTAATTGAGCCCAGGCACACTATTCTTTTAATCATTTAATGCCTTTTTTTAGGTATAGTTCTTCGTCACATTCAATAGAAACGGATTTATAAAGCAAGTGTTTCTTGAAATCTATGTAAAACTAAATATTGACATTGTAAGTAATTTATTTGCAAGGATCTAAGACTACGTTTTTCCGTTTTATAATAAACGCTTCACTATATAGAATGTTTTCTCACGAACTGGAGCATTTATAATCTAAAGTTCAGATTCGGGCCTGGCCGTTTCAAATTTAGTTCCAGTATGAAAGTATTTTCACTTGATACCACTTTAATCATGCAATTAGTAGCGAATAGCGGAATGTTTTCAATTTATAGGTGCACTGAATTTATTTTGAAGTTAATCGAAGAACTCTCTAACACATTTACGCCTTGTATATTTTAAATATTAAGTATATTACAGTCACGCTTGTGAACATTAAATTAGATTCTCTAAAAAGTGTATCATGTGCTCTGTAGACGTGTGCTTCCTTAATGACCTCCTGAAGCTAAATCTTTCACGCAGTCCATCTAAAGGGTCGTGAAACGCAATCGTTAATCGATACCTGGCATTGTGACGCCCACTTCCTGCCGCGAACAAGCCCTATTCTTTCGTGCTACTTTCGTCTCAACCGCCCCGAATGAAGACGCCGGCGTCGGCATTCAAAATGTGAAAGCATAAAACCCCCGAGAATGCTACCGCACAAAACAAGGCGTCATTTCCCGTCCCGCGGCCACGAAAGGCCTCGCTTAATTTCCCCCGCCAGGGGCGCGCGCCATCGCCATCACCGAAGCCACCGCCACTGACGCCGCCACCGCCAAAGCCAACTCTGCTGCCACTTCCCCGTCGTCATCTTCATTACTTCCTTCATCGCCACTGCCACTGCTACTATCGCTTCCACCATCTCCACTGCCACGTACTTCTCCACCGCTACTGCAACCTCGGCGCCATCTCCACCGCCACCGCCACCGCCACCGCCACCGCTAACATTGTAGGCATTGGCGTTGGCATTGGCGCCACCGCCACTACCACTATCCCTGCCACCATCACCGCCGCCATTTCCACCTCCGCGGCTCCTACTCCACCGCACCAACGCCACCACCAACACCCCTATCCTCTTCATCTCCCTGCCACTGCCATCTCCACCGCCAACGCCACTGTCATTCCCCCACTGCCATCTCCGTCTCCATCACCACCGCCGACGACGACAGCGCTATCTGCCTCCGGAGCTCCTCGCCTCAATCTCTCAACTCGCCCTCCTCTTTCCTAACGTCCCCCTTTCCCTATGCCTTGTGATCGCTCTCCCACCCGTCTTCCCCTGGCCCTCAGCCACCACCCAAGTGGGAAGTTTTGCGTTCAGGAGCCCCTTCCCACACATCTCAGCAGTCAGCATGTTATTCCTCTGCCCTTCTTCTTTTCCCACGCGCACCGCCCGCGTCCCACCGTGTCTGCGACCCTTTCCACATGCCCTTAACTCAGCCTGTTCCTTCTTTGATCCCTCTACCCTGCGCCTAGAGTTTTCACATTTGTGCCCCTTCTTATCCGTCTCCGTCAGTCACCCACTCCGTCTCCGACCGCTCATCTCTGCCCTGAAGCTCTCGATTGATAAGTTCTCCTGATGCCGTACAACCTTTGCGCCTCGTCTCATCGTGGCAAACGTATTCGCCCATGTCAGTTTAAGTTGATTTTTTTATTCTTACTCAATTCGGTTGATTTCTTTACTCAATTTGAATAACAAACATGAATTATAAGATGTTATTTTTTTCGCGTTTGGTTAAAAATTTAGTTGATAGTTCTTACCGTCCTTTTTATTTCACTTGTTACATAGTGTCATTGCGTGGTGTTGAGGCTGCAAAATACCTCGAGGCTTTTGAGAGAGGATATGAATGTATTTTCGTGTTGAAGAACAAGACTCCTGCATTTTTCTAATTTTTTGACACGGGAAAATTCTGAAAGCCAATTATTTAATAACTAGTAGTTTACCTCAGCGTGAGAATTATTGAGTATTGAAGAAGTTGTCAGTATTACCTTGACTGGGCGAAAAGAAAATTATTTTCTCTCGTAATGCGTGCGTGAGAGCTAAGCTTGCGCGACAATAATTCTGGTGGGGTCGCAATACCAACCCACTTACAGAATTGAATTCACGGTTAGTAGCACAGATACATGCGAATTAACAGCGCTGTGCTCGAGCGATGCGAGTCGCCGCGAAACAGTTTCGGCGGCCTGCTTTTCAAACAATGCGATCCCATCGCGTCTTTATTTGGAAAGACCTTTGATTTTCAGAATGTCGACAATTAGAAATATTATCTTTCTCTGGTCGACTCTTGATGTCCGTCCAGTGGCGCGCTCTGACGCCATTCACAAATATAGTTAAAAATTTCAAAGGAGTTCAGCCGTTCCGAAGAGTGTCATACGAAAATGTATTGTCTTTTTCTCTGGAAATCCGCCCGCGGTATTTACAGAAAAAATACAAAGGCGGGATGTTTGAAATGTACACCCTTGACTTAATTAGCACCAAAGAATTGTTATAAATGATTACAAGTGCACCGCCAAATTTGAATTAATTTTGGCCAACTATGTGCCAACACGTGGTATTTAGTAATTTAATGAAATCATTTACTTTAGTAGTACCAGCATATATTTCAGTACCTTATGTAACTTTGTATTATTTGTATCCATCTAAATAGACTTCCGCTGTCCGAACACGCCTCAAGCCAATCGATATACATTGTGTTTTTGGCATGTAAAAGGACGCTTGAAAAGTGCCCGGCAATGTTAATTCTACGATAGTTCTCGTTTTAACGAGACCTATATTCGTTCGTCCATGGATTATCATAAATATAAGATAGATGTCACAAAGATATGACTTGTGTGTATATCTTCATAGCGAACTTACGTGTATAAATTCTGTAGGTATGAGTCAGAGTTGGACAATGTCCATACATCCGTATTAAAGCATTACTGGAAACGAAATGTGACATTTCGATAATATAGCCTTTGTTTATCAAATAATCATGTACATTTGTCATTTTCTTAGCAATGTGTGAGAGTTGGCCAAATCATTGAATGTGACACATGATTTAGCTTTACCATTATAAACTACAAAGATCTCAGGTGATGTGAAATTCAAACATTTTGCATATTTGAGAAGATCATTTTGCTCAAACAGATTTTACTTTCATTTAGTTTTCACACTAAAAAGATCTGCAGTCGTTCTGAATGAAGAATTCTGTTCGATGGGATAGTGTTCCATATATTGTCTTCATGATTACTCTCTGAAAATCAGTCTCGTGATTAACAGGCTGAGTATGCATAATTATCTGCTCTGCCTCAAGATCAAACGATAACGATTCAGACTGACTCGCTGCCGACGCAGAAATCTTTACTATGAACAGCAAGTGTTGGAGCAAGCACGGGAACACCGTACTATATCCAAACAGGCTACGATATTGTCTGTTCGTTATTCACCCTCTGAGAGCCTTATGCACTTGTAATTCGCTGTATACTCGACTTTCTTTATAATAGTTTCATTTAAGGAAATTGTGAACCATTTTCGATATTTTAGGGAAACATTAGTTCAGTTTTTTATCTGGAGGAGAAAGTCATGACAATAAATAATGGAATATAAACGTGGCTGGTCAACAGAGCGTACGAAATATTTTATTTAATGCGTTGCTCAAAGCCGATATATTTCCTAAACTTTTCTTTTCAAACTCGAAAATTTTGTATTCACGGATTATTATTGCAATTTATTTTTCCTTGAAAAATTAATACATTGTGCATGTTTAAAATTCTTTCGCACTCTATTTACTTGGATACATTCACTTTCACGTTTTATCTCCATTATTTATAGCCCTTTCACTTTCTTTCTCTTTTTAGCTTTTATACAGTCTGCTTTGTTTTAGTAGCATTCATTTACGATTGCGCGCACTAACACCATATTATTTTCAACATTCCTCCGCCTGTTTTCTCTTTTTTCGTTTTTTTCTGTTCAGTCCAATATTTTTTGACAAATATTTTATCTGTACTAAATTGGAGGTCAACATTCTTGTTGGTTTAGTTCCTGACTGCAACGTTTTCTTTCATATTAACTCATATGCACTGACTGTTCATGTGAGTAGCAAACCATATAGTGTCCTGTATTATCATTCAATCAACCAGAATCTGCTGTTTGCCTTTGTATGTCCTCCGCATCCTTTTTCATATACACATGTTATTATTTTGTGTTTATTCTGACTTCATTTGTTCCTGCTGTTGCAATAGATTGCCTCTCCTTTTAATGAAACGCCATTTCACTATCTACTTCAATAGCACTATCATTTTCACAAATCATTTCCAAACTACATAATAAGACTGTCATTTGTATTTTCCACCCCTTCGACAACCATCTATGCAATGCCCGACAAAGTTACCGGACCGGTTTCATTACTGCTATCGCCTTAACCACTGTTACTAACCATTACTATCACAAAATGTGATAGTGGAAATCATACCACGAAGTATGATTTTGACCATCAGTATCATCCACAACATCATCGTCAGTATCACCATTACCTCCACCATCGTCATTATCATACGTAGCTTTACTCCTCTCAGTGTCACCACATCTACCTCAGCCACCATATTCATCCTCACGACCACAACCACTACTGCTTCTTCCCCACTTTTTTTCCACTTATTTTTCCGGTCAGTACCAGGTGGATGCCGGAGCATTACCTTACCAAACGGGTTACGTACCGCGCGCGATCTCTCCTTCCACTTCCTTGTCCAATCCTCATCCCTTACACCTACTCCTTACTACTTCTTACTCATACTTACACCTACTTGCACTACAGTACCACACATGCCGGGAGACCGGTCGGGAGCTAATAGCGACAGTGGCGGTGCCTCACTGGTGGGAGATTCCTGGTTTGGGAAAACCCCTCTAGCCGATGGTAGGTCGGTACCAGATCTCACCATCCAGAGGGGCAAGATCAACACCACCTCCCGAAGAGAAAACATGCACAACACTTATGGGACTATTGACCTTAATAGTTGCGCCCAGAATCGCTAATCAATCAAGCTTCCTCCACGTAACCATGTCTCCAGCAGTCTGTGCTACCTCTGTATCGATGATCGACCTCCTCGATTCCGATTGATTGATTGATTGATTTTTTCGTGTTTCCGGGCGCGTCAACTACTTCGGTCATTAGTCCCGTGAGTGTAGTGCATGTTATTTTTCTCAGGAGATGGCAGTGATCTTCCCCCACTGGATGGCGAGATCCGGCGCCGACCTACCGTCGGCTAGTGGGGTTTCCCCCTAACCAGGACTCTCCCACCCACGGGGCACCGCCCCAGTCGGGACAAGCTCTAAGCTCCCGACCGGTCTCCCGGAATATGTGGTAGTGTAGTGCATGTTAGTGTAAGTGTGTGTGTGTAAGGGGAGAGGATAGGACAAGCAAGAGGAAGGAAAGATCGCGCGCGGTCCGTGGCCCGTTTGGTAGGGTACTGCTCCGGCATTCGCCTGGGGTTGAACGGAGGAACCACGGAAAACTACCGATCAGAGCAGCCGGCCGCTAGAATTCTCCTCCAGAATGAATTCGACGTAGCTGAGAAGCTAGTGTCGAAAATCCTGCCGCCGCGGTGGCAGTGGGGAGTGTAACCTAGGACCTCCCGGTTAGAGGCGCTGCAGTGACATCAGTTGATGCACTGAGCTACCGGTCCCTCGATTCCGACCCTTGCGCCATCTCCACCTCTCACTTCCAAGACGTCCGCCGCGCCCCCCGCCTCTGCCAGGGCCTTCGCCTCTTTCGCTTCCTCTGCAGCGGGTGATTTCACGGACCCTTGAGTTTTACTGCATCGTTCCGCATCTTCTGCGCTGCATTCCCTGCCTGCCCGCCTCCCTCCCTCCAACCCTCTGTCCCTCCGTCTCCCTCCCGCGCGCTGGGGCCTCGCCTGCCGCAATCGCCGCCGAAGATCTGATAATTACCACTTCGATTAACGAGCGTCCTCCGCTCGCGGGGCTTTCCCTTTGTACCTACTTTCGCATTCTCTTCACCTCATTTGCGACGCTGATATTGATCGGTGCAGCGAATGCCAATGTTGCGCTCTACTTGGTGGGCCCGCGGGGCGGCCGGGCGGGAGGAGGTGGAGGCTGCATGTGGATCTGATTGTTCTCCACTGCGACGCCCATATCGATTCCTGGTTGGAAGCAGCCGTGCGTATATGGCCTGGGTTTCATGCGGCGAAACATATTTTTGAATAGGATACACTGGATGGGATGGATCGCAGAGAGCGTTGCTGTTGACTCTGCAGTGTTGATGACGGAGAGTTCCGAGGGTACGAGTTCCGACGATGGCAGGACTTTGACACAAGCTAGATAGCTAAGTCAAATTCGACCACGGGCTGGAGATTATTAGTTCCGACTTTTCTGCTTGTTTTTTTTATCTAGGGCTTTTATCCACCCGACAGCCGGTTACCCTTTACGCCCCGATGGGACGCATATTCGACCATACACTAGACACCAACACACTTGCGGGCTCCTCCTATCTGGGGTCAGCAGAACGCGAGGCCCTCCGCGACAACACACACACAAAGTCAAGGGACAAACAGCCATGCCCAAGGCGGGACTCGAACCCGCGACCCTTCGGACCGAAGCGCTGAGTCGGTACTCGCTCTTAGCCACCTCGGCCATCCAGGTCGGCCTGCTTGTTTGTTTACCGTGTTTTTTTAACCAAACTAAACCAAATAAGGAGAATTACTTTAAAGCGAGATGTTAAGTTGGTGGGCCCAAGGGGCAAACGAGCTAGGACGTAGAGGCTGCGTATTGATCTGATTGTTCTCCACTGTGTTGCCCATATCGATTAATTGGTCGGGAGCAGCCGTGCGTGGATGGGCTGGGCATCATGCTGCAAAACATTTTTTGAATAGGATACACCGGATGGGATCGACCAGAGAGAGCATTGCTGTTGACTCTGCTATGTTGATGACGGACAGTTATGAGGGTACGAGTTCCGACGATGACAGGTTTTGACACAAGCTAGATACTTAGGTCAAATTCGACCTCCGGCTGGAGGAGAATGTATTAGATAACTTCTCTGATCGTTAGTTTTCCGTTTTTTTCTTCTTCGATAAAAGCTTAACCAAATGAAGAAAAGTATCTCAAGAGGAGGTGTTGGTGAGTCTGGGGAGCAGATGAGCGGGAGGAGGTCGAGGATGCATGTGGATCTGATTGTTCTCCACTGCGTCACCCATGTCGATTTCTGGTCAGAGACAGCCGTGTGTGGATGGACTGGACATAATGCGGACCAAAATAATTTTTTAATAGGATGGGAAACATTGGCTGGGATATATCAGACACAGCATTGCTGTTTATACCGCAGTGTTGATGTTGGGGATTTCCTAGGGTACGAGTTCCGATCCGAGCGGAATTTCGGTACTAGCTAGGCACCTTGGTTGAATTCGCCTATTATCTGGAGGAAAATTTTAGACGCAGGCTGCTCTCATCAGTACTTTTACGTGGTTTGAGGGATGAATATCACGCTAAGTTCGGAGATATACCTTAAGAAACATTAACATCAGACTTTAGTTGTTATGTTTGTAATTCAAGTTCACGTTATTAAGTAATTCATTGACGTCTTAGGCCGCCTGTAAAAAGGTATTAAAAAGTTCCTGTTTTCCCATTCAAAATATAATTCCAAACAAATCTACCGAATTTACCTCCCAGTTCTTTTAATACAATAACTAAGAACATTTATTTGACTCTTGAACAGTGAACAAGCATCTTTATCTTAAATTTCAAACTATACGCTAAGAAAAATGTTAGTATATGTTCGGCCTCTTTGGTTTGAACGTGCTGGAGTGTTTCAATCAGCGGTCGGACTGATTGACGAGTTTTCAAGAACTCCGATGTACAAACTATTTAGTTGTAAAATCAAGAATCATAATAATAAAAATAAAATCTACAATTCAAGAGAGAGTTTTAGAATTCCGGCATGTGTTTCCCTTCTATATATGAAATGTATGTAATTTTGACATTCGGACGGAGGAGATAATTTGTCTAATGTAGAGAATCATATGGTTAACTTTATCTAATTTTGGAAGGTTTTTTTGTATGATTTTATCGCTGGTAACCCTTTCAATATTGACTAATAAATGCATTTATACAAACCCATTCGATCCCTTAAGGACAACGACTTCCTGTTAGGGCAGAGGCGGTTCGTTCTGCTTCTGTCCTCAGGCAAGCCAGACCTTACGAGATTTTGTTCTATAACCACAGCATGATTTTTACTCACTATCAGTGTATATTTACATTACTCTATAATACTGACTTAATTTCTACCCACCATCAGTTTTCATTTTAGTGGACACTATCACTTTTTACTACTTTTAATTAAAAAATAGTTATCCTGCTATTATATTCATCATTATCCTACAATCCCCTCTTGCAATATATATTATCATTGGTCGATATTTATAGACAATTATTTTTTTCTTTTATTTTAATAAAATTTGTATTACAAAACGTTTTATACATAAAAATAATTAATAATTTAAAAATAACAATTTTATAAAACAACTTATGTAAGAAGAAAAGAAAAAATAACTGTCCTTAGATATTGGCCGAAGATAATAAATATTTCAAAAATAATTACAAGACAAACATAAATAAAAAACACCTTACATTTCATTACAAATACATTCACTTTAAAAAAAAGTGTTTGGACACAGATGTATTTGAAATGACGGTGGTTCCGCGTGTTCCAGCACCCGCCCAAGTACGAGTTCGGGTACGACGTGCGCGACGGCAAGGGCAGCCGCCAGGGCCACCTGGAGACGCGGGAGGGCGAGCTGGCGCGCGGCATGTACTACGTGAACCTGCCCGGCGGCGCCGAGCAGAAGGTGCACTACCTGGCGGACGACTGGGGCTACCACCCGCTGGTGCAGTACAGCAGCTCGGGCCCGCACGGCATCAGCGCGTCGCAGTTCGCGCTCGGCGAGAAGGCCGTCGCTGCGTTGCGCGGCGCCAACTCCAGGGTACGCCCCCCCTCCACCCTTCGGCTCTCTCCTCTTATGTGATTGGTTATGATATGCTATGAATGATATGATATGATTTGAAAGATATGATATGAATGATATGACATGAATGAAATTATATAAATGATATGATATGAATGATATGATATGATATGATATGAATGATATGACATGAATGAAATTATATAAATGATATGATATGAATGATATGATATGATATGATATGAATGATATGATATGAATGATATATAGAGGCCGGAAAAATATGTAATATGAAAGTCAAAATATGTGTATAAATATGTAATGAAAACAGTAAGAATATGTAATAAATATGTAAAATCAGATAAAACATATAATATTAAAATTAACTTACAATGAAATGCATTTACGTAATACGGAATTACATTTATAAAAAAGTCCTAAACAAATTTTAAAAATAATACAAACTTCTTAGAAATCATTTGGAGAGCATAAATTAATGCGCAATTTGCACCATACAACTTTCCCATCGGTAGTAAAAGGTTCATCTATTGGTATTCAGGACTGTATGTTTACAGCCAGACTAGACACAATAGAAGACATCGTACAAACTAGCGATATCTATGACCAGCAAACATCTCTGCGAAGTGAAGCACACTCATTGAATGTTAAACGTCCGCGATCGCCAATGTTTCTCCAAAATTAAAGTTAAAGATCACGAACCGCGGCGTGAGTGATACTTTTCACACCTGAAGATGAGTCGGATCAGTTCCTGACGCTCACTTTCCGCCTCTGAGATAAATGGAGCAGGCGCGTGGGACTGTGAGAACATCACGCGTCTTCACATTGGGTACCAGGAGGAGGCAGCACGCAGTAATGTAGAAAAAGGGGCTGATTTTTTAAAAAATATTTCTTTTCATAAAAAATATGTAATAAAATTTTAAAAAATAAATAATAGAAATATTTTGTGAAAATACCAAAATATGTAAAATATGTAATATAGTTCCAAATAGTTAAAAATATGTAAAGAAAAAATTGGATATTGTGTTAGGACGGGGCCAATTCGCCCAGTTTACAAATTTGAGAACGGTAAGTAGAAATTCAAAAAATATGTAATTACATATTGTAACGTATTGTAGGACTACAGTTAGCAACCGCCACAAAGGGCGGCGGCAGAGGATTAGACGCCAGGGGCCAGGCAGGATGTGACACGCCGAGGTATTCTGGGAAATCCTAAGAGCTAGGGAAAGGGATGCCCAAAGTACGGGACAGCGCATTTTGCCGCGTGCCGCGTGTCAAATTCTTGGAATCCAGGGAAATGGATGTCCAAAAATGCCTGGCAAAGCGGTCCGTGTGGGCCGTGTGCAAAACCCAGTGACGTTTCAGGTCACGTGGGTGGGGGCTATATAAGAACAACGCAGAGCGCGGGGGTGGGGTTTGTTGAGCTGAGAGGGAACCCTCGTGCGAACGCACAAAAACTTGCGCCCAGGGCGGTGCGGAGCCGAGCTAGGCTCGTGCGGCAAACCATGTGTTGGGACGCCGTTGTGGACTATATCCACGGGTGACAAGAGGTCGCCGGAGCTGTCTGCTGTGTGCGGGAGGCTCGCTGAGGAGTGGCGCGGGCCACGAGTCAGTTATTCATTTTTAAGGATCGCTCCTGCGATCAGGAAAGTAAAGATCTACCAGAGCTGTAACTTAAAGTAGTACTGTACATATTGTGAATAAACCTGTACATATTTATCATTGAAGCTCGTGTCTGTGATTATTGTGTATTCCCACGACGTCACAATATAAATCACGTCCCTAATGATATGACATGAAATTATATGATACGAAAAGATAAGATATCAAATAAAGTGAAGTGTTAGACAAGCTATAAGTCAATTAAGAGACAACTAAAAATTAATTAGAACTAGGATATCAATCTCTAATTGTAATTGTATTTCTATTTGCATATATTCGTAAGTTTTGTAATTGTAAATCTAGTTGTAATCATGTTTGCCACCGAGCATTAGCGCAAAGCGAACTTTAATAAATATCTTTCTATCTATTACTAGTGATTCCGGGCACGTCAACAGCTACGGTCATTAGCTCCGTAAGAATAGTGCATGTTTTTACTCGGGAGATGGGGTGATCATTCCCGTATGGAATTTCACTGCTATTTAAGCCACGATAGGCCCATAGAAAGTTCAGAATACCAACTCTTTGAGGCCCAAAACACGAATAATTCGGGGGGAAGGGGAAGTGAACTTTTAAAAACCATTTTGTGCTGAAACGGTTGAAAGGGGTTTTCATGACTTTTAATGAAAAAATATTGCTTCAGTTTTCGTGCATTCGGTTTTCATCAGGCTTTCTCGAACTTATTAATTACGAAAAGTAATATGCTATGATATTGAGAAAACTAATTAACATCACGAAATAAGAAGTCCATGCGGGACATACTATTTTGTATTTACCCAGTAATTCAAAAGAAAACATCGAATTAGAGCCCACTCATTAAGTGAACCTCTCTCACTTACGTAAAGTGTCCATTACTATTTTGGGGAATTAATATTTCCTTTCTTTTTCCCCGTCTCATTGCTTTTGTCCTTACATTTTCATCATAAAATCTTCATTTTTCTCTTCCTTTTTGTTTACATTTTACCTTGATTTCTCTCAATGTTCACATTTTATTCATTATTATACTTTTCGGGGTTTTTATTTTTCTTGAGGTTGTTTCTCTCTTTCAGCTTGTATTTTTCCCTTCTAATATTTGAACTTTTTCAGACGTCTCTCATGTTTCTGATAACACACCTTTGTCTCCCGGATACATTTAATAACAAAATTTATAAAGCTCCATGAATTCCTAATGAATGAATACCTTATTTTACGTGGCGAGGCACAGGCCAAGAGGCCTGCTCTTCCGTCTGACCACGCAAATTTCGTTACGCTCCTTTCATCTACTAGGGAAGAAAGAAGGTATTACTTGGACGACGGAACATGCAATTTGAATTTAGCTTAGAGGCTTCATTTAGGCTTGAGGATATTTTAAATGCACTAAATCTACTAACATGGGACAGCCGGCTTTACTTCCCCTCCGAAGGAAGGCGTATGAAGGATTTTTTTCGCCCTTAAAAATCCACGACTTCGATCTGGTTTGAACCTGCAAACTTCGGTATAACAACCCGATATGAGCTAACCGTTACACCATCACCGCCCCATGTCACTGCCATCCCAGCCCCTTGTGTCCAATAGAGGTTTTGCTTCTGTTCATACAGAAAGTGTTAAGTCTCCCTCGCTTTCCAGGGCCTGATCACCCCCATAGACGTGATGGGCAAGTCACTGAAGTCGGACGCGGCCGCCAACGCCGTCGTCACCGTCTTCGGCAACAAGGGATCTGGCTCTGCGCCCCAGGCGCTGGCGCTGGTGGCAGATGCCGGAGACACCTCGTCGCAGGCACACGCGCAGGCACAGGCACAGGCACAGGCCCAAGCGGAGGCCCATGCCCAGGCCGAGGCGCAGGCCCAAGCTCAGGCTCAGGCCCAAGCGCAGGCGCAGGAAGAAGCTGAAGCAGTCGACGGCATCAAAACGGGCAACTATCAGCAGGCGGCCTCCAAGAAGTTCCAGACGACAGTCGTGCAGCCGGTGTCCAACTTGCTGGTGCAGTTGCCGCAGGTACTTATTGTCTCACTTTGAAGTAATTCGGTGTTTATTTTCTTTATTGATTCATAACTCAATGGCTTTAGAATTATCTTTATGAAAATATATTTAGACTACCGCTGAACGCGTGCGTTAATCATTATTTTGAAAGCAAAAATCGGGTGTAGTGAATCGGTTTGTAGTGAATCCAAACTTATTACGGTCAGTTCCTGAACTGAGCGTTGCACCATTTTTTAAGTCCGATATTCTGAATGAGTAAATTTCTAATAATACAAAAAAGGGAGGCTAACAGAAGCTTCGGGTTACTCAACTCATCCGGACATCCGTGCTACGAAGTGGGGGACCCCCGAAAAGCTAAATCTCTAAAACTACGAAGAACTACCACCCGTCTGTCCCGCATTTCACCTCCATTACCCCACCTGTACCCCTAAGCTCCTATTTCCCCTCAAAACACTCACATTCTCCTTTACAACTGGTATCTCTTTGGGAAACAAAAAGCTGGTGTAAGCGCTCAGGACGCATTTTTTCTAAATTACGCGTGATTGTAACGAGTGTTACAGCAATCTGTTTCTCACATAATAAACAGCAAACTTCTATTTTTCATCTCAATTCTGATTTATTCAGATTTCAGGATGCATCTCTAACTAGCTACAGAACACTTTAAACTATATAACACTATAAACTATAAACACTATAAACACTATAAACTGAAGTCAAGTTTATAACAAATTGTCAAAAAATGTCATACATCCTTAGCACATTATCATATACTATAAATTTTATTAAAGTAATCGAGAACTGAACATTTGTTATTTCAGACACTTTTTAGACATAAGATATTATAAGAATATTCTAGAAAAAATATTTTATAGTGAGTCAAGTACCTAAAATGCTTTTTTGGGGGTGAAAACACCTATAACAATAAAGAATAGCTCATTTGATTCCTATAGATAAGACGAAAAAATGGGGCATATTTTGTTGGATCATTATGTAACATTTTGAAGTGTTGTAGAAAATAAATTCGGGTTGGGAGTTTCAAGGCACTGGTTCATCTAGAACAGGCACTGCGATTTTCCCCCTTACTTCAGCGAGTTCGTATCTCGTCATGTTCGTGGTTCTCTTAATCACTTAAAGGCAAAAGCCGGGCAATCATCTAATAGAACGGGTCAGGGTCTGCACGCTCAATTGCCTTCTCATCAATCTCTCCGGACGAGAACTGAGATATTGGGGGAAGATGTTCCGTGTCTTTTTCTCATAATCGGCCGTAAAGAGGGTAACATTACCCAGAGGATGGAAAATGACTCATGACTGAATGACGCTTGCTAATGTTTCGCACACTATTAGTTTGAATGGAAAAATAGCTATTTCGCATACGTTAAACTAACTTGAGAAACGGTTTTTCGCGCAGAGCATGAAAAAAAAGGTTTGTATCATAATACATTTACCTGGCTTAGCTGTACTCAGCTAAATAAAGTTTTGTGCGAAACATTTGCAAGCGTCATTCAGTCATGAGTCATTTTCCATCCTCTGGGTAATGTTACCCTCTTTACGGCCGATTAAGAGAAGAAGACACGGAATATCTTCCCCCAATATCTCAGTTCTCGTCCGGAGAGATTGATGAGAAGGCAATTGAGCGTGCAGACCCTGACCCGTTCTATTAGATGATTGCCCGACTTTTGCCTTTAAGTGATTAAGAGAACCACGAACATGACGAGATACGAACTCGCTGAAGTAAGGGGGAAAATCGCAGTGCCTGTTCTAGATGAACCTCACGATCTCTCATTGAACAGCACGCGTAAACTAACCAGCACGTTGTTGCTAATACTGATGAATGACAATCCAATAGTTGGAATATTTTTTAGAAAATTAAACCAAATTTTTTAGACAGTTTTCTCTAGCACTTGATGATATCCAAGTAGTGTGGTCAGTTAAATATTAATTTAATTATATTAGTAAAATAAAGTGAGAGAATTGAAGATGAAAATAAATTTCAGTACAATCTTATCTAGAGGTAAGAACATTACATTAGTCATCACGTTTCAGAATTTTCCTCCTTCTTATCAAAGTATCTTCGTTCCACGTGAAGCACAAGTGCGAGTCGCTACTTTCTTGGATGCATCTTTCAGTTCGAAATGAGCGCGGCATTGAGTAATATATGTTGTTTTTACTCTCACATATATAGTCTCTCTTTCTATGTCATCTACTTTCATTTTCTATGTGTCATATTCCGAGCAAAGTCAAAACAAAATATTTAAGCATTGCAAAATCATTTGCAATGCTTAAATATTTTGTTTGGTTGAGTTTCATAGATTTAAATTTATTTTCTGTCTGTTCTGTGCTGTTTTTTGTCAGAATTTTTAATGTAACTTACAAAACTGTATGATTTATGCTAAAATAAATAAACATTGTGCAAAAACAAACTTCAATATAGGCCTATTGTAAGTCCTTTTCAATTATAATTAAAACAACGCTAAATTGATTCTGAGTTTTGTTTGTGTGTAGAACTTTCTTTCTTCTCCTCTAAATTCCTACGCCCTCCTGAAAAGTAGTGTTATTTATGAATATCAATTATATCAATATGAACTGAAATCAAGAATCTCCATGTTATGAATCAAAGTACAAAGGAATTTACAACTTTGTGAAATCTATTTTTTATATTATTAACAATTATTTACTAATTATATTACGTCAAGTATGTACCATTTTGTTTTATAAAAATGAAATTCAAATTCATGTATTTTTCAACACTTCATCTTATTGGTTGTGCAGTGTTTCAATTTTATTGTTCTGCAGTTTTATTTTATAAATATTAATTTATATTGAGCATACTTCAATAAAATAAAAAAGTGAAAATATACTAACAACTCCCTCTAATATTTTATAATATGATATTGCAATCTGAAACAAAATAATTTAAAATTTATTCTAAAGGTAATAAAAATTACCAATTTTATTAATCTTAATTACGATTATTTTAATTTAAAAGCAGAAGAATGAATTAATATCAATGACAACATAAAGTAATATGTTCTACTAGGTACGTTTATGACACTTTGTTAACATTAATACAAGGAAATGAAGTTTCAAATAAAAATATACGTATATCGTTGTTGCAGGTCACGTACCAGACATCGTTCGATGCAAGCGGGTCCGCCATCACGTACACCCAAGGTCCACAGCCTCAAACCTCCACTTCCCCGGCGCACATCCACAGCTCGCAGTCTGGCCACTACCACTTCGTGTCCACCAACGGGGGAGTGCCCGTGGCGCAGCAGGTGTTGGTCGTCAAAGAACAAGATCTCAACGCGGCGTCCGAGAATGCCTACGCTCAGAACGACGTCATCGAGACGTCAACGGCGGCTCCTGTGGCCCCGGCAGCACCACTCGCACAAGTGATTCCTGTAGTTCCTTTGGTTCCTGTGGCTCAAACGGCTCCAGCCGCCCCGCCGTCAGCAATCGGCTCTAACGTGCAGGTCTCGTACTCGGAGGCGTCCTCTTCGTCTAGTTCGTACAATGAAGCAAGCGGTTACGTTTCTTCCACTCCTGCGCCGATAATAGTCCAGGAACAGAACTACAACAGAGATGCGCCGATTGCGTTGAATCTAATCGCGCAACCACCAGCGGTTCAAAATAATTACGCAGAAGCGGAGAGCAACCATGCTGAAGCACAGACAACCTATACCGATTCACAAAACAGTTACCTTGAAGAACAGAACAATTACGAGGCTCAGAATAACTACGCAGATGCACAACGTAACTATGCGGAAGCACAAAATAATTATGAAGAAACAGAGAAAAATGGGGTACTACACTTAAAGTTCGCTTCTAAGAACAATAACAACCAAGGAGTTGTGCTTGCTGAAAGCGGTCATGTCTCACCGTCAACAGCAACTCATACAATAAAACAAGCGGTAACGTTCCGTGTGAATCCTACGGTATCGACTCCTATCGTAACTCAGCAAGTATCGTACGTTACGGCGACAGCAGGAGACAGTGATGTCTACAGCAACTCGGCTCCTTCAGGAACGGGCTATACGGTGTCCGCAAAAGACAACAGCCAGACGTCCAACCACGTTCAGGAAGACCATTTCGTTCAAATTAGTTCATACGGAGGGGAAACAAACGCGGCAGCGGAGTTTGGAGCCAAATTGAAGCCTTCTTTCCGAGTTAAAGTAACTTCTACTGCGTCTCCCATAGCTGTTGCCAGCTCCGTGCAGAAAGAGTACGTGCGTTATAATGAGGTACAGAATGTGGAGAAGTATGAAAGTCGTGTAGTGACACAAACACCACTACCGCGTTCTTCGTTTCGGCCAATTGTCGTAGCCGAACTGGAGACGAACGAGGAAGTGTCTGTGGTAACGCCGAGTCCCCCGATTTCTTCCGAAGCCTCCAACCCGGCAGTGGTGTACTCCGGGGCATCGTACTCACAAACCAGCAACTCGGCCGTCTCCGTTTCAAAGACTCACGTCGATGGTGGAAGCGAGTTATCTTACGTAACTACAGTTCGACCCGTTGTCGTGACTCCGGAACCCGCCTATGCCACAACCCCCGCTGTCACTTCCACCCCGTTCGAAAACACTACGCCCACTCCTGAGGTGGAAAAGGAGGTACTCATCACTCCCAGACCCGATCCCCTCCCAGCCGCCTCTGCGCTCGTGTTGTCCGACGAATCCGGCAACAAAATATCCGCCACCCTTCCGCGAGTCAACTCGCCGAACTCTCGAAGGCAGTTCAAGAACAAGGGGCTCAGGACGAACAAAGTATCTCTTACCCCCGCCCCTCCCACCGCCCTGCCGCCCTCAGCCCCCGCCACGCTCACTCCCCTCGGCGCGCACGCCGTCGAGAAGCCAGTTGGAGAGCGTACGAGAACCATCGTCGAGATCCAGAAGGCCATTCCTTACGAGTTGCCTGTGGAGAACGTGTACTCTCAAGCGCAAGTGTCCAAGCCGACGCCGATCTTTGTTCCAGCGCAGGTTCCTGCGGTGCCAGTTCAAACGAGTGACTCAGAAGCAGGAAGCCAACTCTTCATTTCTGAATCTCAACAGCCCCCTCAGGATTCCGCGCAACAAGTGAGCGTGAACCAACAACGCGGCCCTGCTCACCTTGGAGGGTCGCAGCTGCTGCTCGCCACTCTTCTCGAAGACCATCGGTCAAACGGTCAATCACCGACGTTTGTGAAACCGCAACTGGTTCAATTCCGGCCGCAGTCTGACACTTTGAACCCAGAATTTCTGAACCAGATTCAAATCGCGAACGCGCAATCCCTTCTTCAAGCAATTCAGTACGAGACCTTGCGCTCACATGTTAATACAAAACCTAAAGAACAACCTGCTCCCTCACAACCTCAACAAGAAACGAACGCCCCCATAGCTCTACCTCTAATTAGCCAAGCTCCTAGCGAGCAACAAACTATAACTTACGTAAATCACAAACCTGCTCCAACAGTCTCAACCATAAAGCAAACATACGAAACGGAATCCACAGAAAACGATGATGACTCCACCATATTTGAGATTGCGAAGAAAATTAAAGCTGAACAACAAGCGTTGACTGTGCAGCCACAAGCAACCATTGTGGATAATAAGAAATCAAAAATCCAGAGCTTATTGGAATTAGAAACGCAGCGAGAACCACGAAAGAAAGTGCCGCAGTTCCAAATAGCATTAGGCGAAGCGGATAAAGACGCGTTCACAAAAGACCAGATAGAAAGCATTCAGAGAGACTTACAGTCGAACTACCAAAAGTACCTGGCTCAAATCAACCAACAAGTGGCGCAAAGCCAACAATATTTCAGCTACCTCGCGCAACAACCGTTCAACCTCAACCTCAACGCAGCAACTCAACAGTCCCAAGTGTTGGGCCTGCAGGAGTCCGCTTTCCAGACGGAACAACACCAACCACAGGCTCAGCCGCAAGCGCAGGCGCAGACTCAGGCGCAGGCGCAAATTCAAGTGCAAGCGCAAGAAGACACCCCTCAACAGCCGCAGGAGCAGCTGCACCGGATTCCGCAGAGCTTCCTGCAGCAGTTGCTGGAGGCTGAGTCGCAGTCCGTGGGCCACGCGGCGGTGCAGCAGCTCAACGCGGAGTCTACCAAAGACGACGCGCCGCAGGAGGAGATGAAGGCTGCGGGGTCTCTGCTAGGACCACCTAAGGTGAGCTGAGATGAGTTAACAACCGGGAGCGGTAGCTCAGTGCATCAACTGATGTCACTGCAGCGCCTCTGACCGGGAGGTCCTAGGTTCCCACTCCCCACGGCGGCAGGATTTTCGACACTAGCTTTTCTGCTAGGTCGAATTCAGTCGCCGTCTGGAGGAGAATTCTAGCGGCCGGCTGCTCTGAACGGCAGTTTTCCGTGGTTTCTCCGATCAACACCAGGCGAATGCCGGAGCAGTACCCTACCAAACGGGCCACGGACCGCGCGCGATCTGTCCTTCCTCTTCCTTGTCCTATCCTCTCCCTTTGCACACACACTTACACTAACATGCACTACACTATCACATATTCCGGGAGACTGGTCGGGAGCTTAGAGCTTGTCCCGGCTGGGGCGGTGCCCCGCTGGTGGGAGAGTCTTGGTTAGGGGGAAACCCCACTAGCCGACGGTAGGTCGGCGCCGGATCTCGCCATCCAGCGGGGGAAGATCACCCATCTCCCGAGAAAAAAAACAAGCACTACACTAACGGGACTAATGACCACAATAGTTGACGCGCCTGGAAACACGAAAAAATCAATCAATGAGTTAACATAATGTGCCAGGAAAGTCTCTCTGCACTGGCCCGAGTCAGGGCTTCTTGTTAAAAATGACCATGATGTTGTTATCAAACAAACAGCTGGAGAAGTAAAGGGGACAACACTTCCAGCATCTGTTATGATTGTGGTAAGTGCGATATTTACGTTTTCATTTGTTACACGCTGCTACCAACATAATTTTTGTTGCAAGCAGCAAGGTGCTACTGCGGAAAGACTTTCGTGACGCGCTGTAGTATAGGGAATTAGTGTAAGTAGGGACTACTTTGACAGCTACTGCAAGACCACTGCTGTCAACGTAACTGCAGGTAAAGTCCGTGCGCTCAATTCGTCAATGTGTTCATTTGCAGTTGGCATATTTGTAAATTAAGTTAAGTTAATTAAATTAAGTTAAGGGTCGTCTCACGTTAAGAATTAGAGTTCAAATTCGAACTTTTAGCCCGCTTTTCACGCTCTAACAGTAAACGCTTTTACTAGGGGTTGTCTAAAATGTATTAATTTACTTGCACCAACCTCAGCATATCAGTATTACTCCATAGAAGTGCAATTTCATCTCCTGCAAATTGAAGCTCTCCTTTAGTTAAACGTAACATGCCCCCCTCATTTCGCGGAGTCACACACTCGAATGTTTATCCACTCACTTTTTAACATCACTTTCTTTTGCTTTCCTTTCCTACCTACGCGAGAATCTCATTAAATCGTAAATGGTTGGACCTAACAATTAGACATTGAAGTGTTCAACAAACAGGTTACCTACAAAAGATAACATGACCATAGTTGTAAGCAAAATTTCTAGACTTTTCTAGATCTTTCCGGTCTGTGAAGTGTAACGTATAATTAATATTTTAACGTTATTAGGTATTCTTAATTGTAAAGTTAGACTTCTATAGGTGATTTTCTATGGTCAAGACGCTCTCTTCCTTTATATAATATTCACTTCTTATTGTATATTTATTTATTTAACACGTAACTCCATTTATAAAAAACATCAATATACTTTATGAAGAAGGTCGTAAAACTAGGGACCGATAAATGTAATGTAATAATTATGCTTGATATTTTTATCAATTGTGGTACAATTGTTTCACGGCTTTAAATTGTTTATTGGACTTTTACGTCTAAAAGTTGTAGTCACTATAAATAATAATTTGAGGTAAAACGTACAAGCAACAATGCAGAATGTCTTTACGATAATAAAATTGCAATACTACTTTACTTACTAAAGTTATTGTCAACTCTTCCTACGAATTCTATTACTCAATTACTACTAAAGTATTACAACCATAAAACACCTTGAATCAAATTGTAATATAAGTATCTTTTGAACATTACCATTGGAAAGTGAATTGGTTTATCCATGAGGATGATTATCCGTTAAGAGGAGTAACCACATATGAACAATCATCAAAGGCAGCAATGCCGAGGAAGTAGCAATAAAGTACAAAAACGATGTGAAAATATTCTCGCGTTGGGAAGAAACGGAAATGGGAAAGCAAAGAAGTGCGAGGCTACACATTCCTGTGGGTGACTGCGAAATGAGCTGCTGATTATACTTATTATAGAGGAGGGCTTTGAGTTTCAGGACATGATAATGCAGTTTTGTGTTGTAAATAGTGATACTCTGAGATTTTACGCGGAAGTGCAAAAAATTAACTTTCACCGTAAAATAAAATTTCTTCTTTTGAAAGCATTATATGTAAAAAACTTACTTTATTGTTCTGACTAACGATTGTTCAGGGAGATATGATGTCTTCATTAATTTTACTTGATGGATCATTACTTAAAATAATAATTTTGTCAGCAAACCAAACACTTTTTAATTTAAATATTTTTCTCGTAATATGTATTTATTATAAAGATCAATATTTTTTGTGTTCTAATGTATAGTTTTGAAATGGTTCAAGATACAATGCAATAATAACAATTTTGTTAAAATTTCTATTCATTGTAATGAACTGATAATTAAAAAACAATAATTGATTTATCAACCTAGTGAAACTTAAAACCTGAGTGAACAAACAACCTACCTTACACAACAAAAGTTTAGTCAGCATTCCAATAATATGTATTATTATATCTTTCTCTCAAACATTACTTTTCAAAATTGTGTTTGTTTCCATGCTTGGTAATTAATTAACATTTGTATGTTCATGCCGAACATATGTGTTCACGGGGTTCCCTAACACATATGGGACGAATGCTCACCAATATACCAGCAACATTTTGCTTTGGTGCCTTACCCTGAGTCGATCGTGGTGCGGGATGGACCCTTGCCCTGCAGCAACTTCATATGGAGTTGGCTCGGAATCCGGACATAATGCTGCTGGGAGATTTTAAAATTTCCGTAATTTTTTTAGTAAGCCCTGAGAATGGAATCAAAACATTCCGAAAAGAAAGCAAACTAATGGTTTAATTGTTTTCTACTCACTCCGACCAAATCCTATGAATTACTTTCCTACTTATAACTCCCGTAATGTGTTCAAGAAATTTTCCCGCTAAGTGTTCCTTCACAAAGGTGATCACTTTTGGCTTCTGTAGAAGTTTGTAACGTTTATTCTAAGGCAGCCATGTGTATTGCGTGGTGGATGTGCGCGTGAACTACTCCTGCTTATAACTCCCACAATGTGTTCTGGAAAATTCCCGTGTTCACCGACAAAAAGTGATCATTTTTTGACTTCCCTAGAAGTTTGTAACATTTATTCTAAGGCAGCCGTGTGTATTGCGTGGTGGATGTGCGCGTGAACTACTCCTGCTTATAACTCCCGCAATGTGTTCTGGAAAATTCCCGTGTTCACTGACAAAAAGTGATCATTTTTTGACTTCCCTAGAAGTTTGTAACATTTATTCTGAGGCGGTCGTGTGTATTGCATGGTGTGTGTGCGAGCAGGTGGTGGCACTGGAGAAGCCGTCAGCGGCGGCGGCGCTGGACAAGGGCCAGTTCGCGGCGCTGGAGCAGCCGGTACGCGTGCAGGTGCCGGTGCCGGTGGCGGTGCCAGTGCCGGTGGAACGTACTAAGTACGTGGAGGTGGAGAAGCCCGTGGAGGTGACGAAGCTGGTGGAGGTGGAGCGGCCCGTGCCCTACCCGCAGCCCGTGGCCGTGCCGCACCCGGTCGCCGTGCCCTACGCCGTGCCGCATCCCATCGAAGTGCCCGTGCACCACCTGGTCGCAGTGCCGCACTACGTGCAGGTGAGGGACCATGGATTGATTCCGGCCGCGTCAACTGATAAGGTCATTAGTCTCGTAAGTGTAGTGCGTAATTTTCCCTCGGGAGGTGGCGCTGATCTCCCCCCCCCAGCTGGATGGTGAAATCCGGCGCCGACCTAGCAGGTGAGGTACCGCTTCAGAGTGAATGTTTTTCCCGGGCTCGTCAAATGTTGGCAACACTCCCGTAAGTGCTGTGCATGTTGTGTCCCTAGCAAGGCGGCGTTCCTCTCCCTCTTCAATGAGATATCCAGTGCCGACCTACACGTCGGTTTTGGGGGATACATCTAGGTATCTCTCCTAACGAGGCACTGCCCTGCCAGAGCAAACGTCCAGCTGGTCCCCCGACTTGTGTGGTGGTGTAGTGCATTGGATGTGTGTGTGTGTATGTTAAAGGGCATAGGTGGAGAAAATGAGGAAGGAGTGTTCCCACTTGGTCCATGGATCTTGCCCGTGTACTGATCTGGTCGATAATTCACCAGATTATAGAATAGAATTCAATGAAAACTACTTATAGAGCAGCCGGCTCCTAAAACGATGAGAGGTTGTGGGCAAAACATGGTAACACACGTGATAATAGTTTTGCACAAACCACTATGCTGCCGTTAATTATAAACAAAATTGATTTTCTTTCAAACTTTACCACATGAATCACTGCGCATCATTCTCTCCAAAAGGCACTTTTTCCTAAACTCAAAATTTCGATGCACCACAGATTTTTCAGTGACATTTTATAACTATTCTTATCGTGTATAAATTGTGGGCTACATGTTCTTGTCCACAACTCCTTAATTACGTAAAAATATCCAATGGCAACATCTTCCTTTCTAGATTACACGCCAACTTATTGTGTGCGTGTACTTTTGCAGGTACCAGTGAAGGAGTACCACCCTCTGTTCGCGCCGGGTAAGAACTCGCACGTGGGCCACAAGCTGCAGGCGCACGGTCAAGGGCACGGCCAATCACACGGCCAGGCCCAGCTCCCTCCGCCGCCGCCCCCGCCCCCGGCGCTGGCCTACAACTTCCCGCACAAGGACAACCTGCACCGCGCACTGCTCAAGCAGCACGGTGACTCCGCCCCCTACGGAATCGGAAGGTACGCTCTTGAACACTTCCACTGACACTCGCCCATCAAGGGCAAGCGGGAAGTAACAGTTATTGGTTGAGAACTTTTTGTCAAATTGTAGGACTTTCAATATAAATTTATTTTACACCCAAACTTTTATGTCTTGTCAACAATAAAAAATATGATTTAATGAAAAATAATGTAAATATATTATTATAATATATAATATATTCAGTGGGAAATACAATTATTCAAATTATCGTTTCCATGTTGTCGCGGCAGGAAGTAATAAGAGCCAAAGTTTATTGCTTATTTATCCTTGAAAATAGATTTTATTACATGGGAGTTTTTTTTGTTTGTTTTTTCTCCCTTTCAAAATTCAAAATTTATTGCTTATTTATCCTTGAAAATAGATTTTATTACATGGGAGTTTTTTTGTTTTTTTCCCCTTCAAAATTCAAAATTTAAGTAGTATATGACTTAGTGTAGGGATCACAGAATTTTGAAAATGTGCACACAATTCACTTTTCCCCATAGCACGTCATACGCAGTTTTTAACTGTTTTTTGACGTAAAAAAATTAAAAAAAAAATTAAAAAAAATAAATATATTTTAAATATATTATTTTAAATAAAATGTTATTAAAATAAATAAAATGTTATATATCATTTTAAAAAATATATAAAATGTATACTTTCAAATATATAATTATATCAAATATAGAAGTATATAAAAAACTAAATATAAATTTTAAAATAATGCTAAAATATATATTTTTTTCGGTTCAGGTTCATATTGTTAGTCATATTTGATTCATGAAAACATATGAACAAATACATGGCTTGGTTTCACACGTTACCTCCAGAACCAATATCGAAGCATACCGTTTTGAGGAAGTTGGAGTAGAGCACTTGACCGGTGAGAACATAATCGATTTCACTGGCATAGAAGCCAACATTTCCTTTTGTAATTAGAAATCAAATTCAGCTTTTGACGTGAAAATTTTATGTACATGAAGATGTGTGTGGATGTGTCTACTTGATTTCTAAAAACGCCATTTTTTAGTTTGTGTATCGCGATCTGTCATCTTAATCCTGTTACGAGTCTTGGGGTTTTTGATAGAGCATCGTTTATTTGTATTCAGTGTAGGCAAATCCGATTACAAATGGGTAATGGATATGGGGACACACAGAAACTATGCTCCTTCTGGCTAAATATTTTTTGTACTCAATTTATTCAAAGTAGTTGGCATATATTGATTGCTCATTGTATTATCATTAATCCGGCGTGGACTTCATTTCAAGAAGAAATTTTAATTCTAAAATTATTTTTTAAGAAATTAATATTGGCGAATTTAAACTCTAATTACCTCCCCCCACGAAATTCGAGTATTTCTGGATCCGCCCATGTCATGGAAGGTTCTTTTTCGCGACCTCACCATGTACAACTGTACTCAATATAAGAATGGTTCGACAATCTTTTCCTAAACTTTGTTGTAAATCTATGTCATCAAGTTCAGAAAATGGATCAGTATTGCTTTTCTGACCTTCTTAGCAATAATATTATCAAACATAATTATTTAAATCTTAAATCAATTAACATGCACATGTTAATTTGAAAAAATTATAAATAGTTTGCATATAATAACTACTTTCTCCACTTGTTAACTTGACACGCATACAAGCGCCATGTGCTAATTTGGTTGATAAGCGAACTGTGTTCCGCTGGAGCATGCAGTTTCATAATTCACCTACCTAAGAAAATATGCCAATTTTATTCCTATAGTTGGTGAAAGGAAATTTCATTCATGTAGTGGTGGCATTGAGAAAGTTTATTTTGGATAAAGAATTATCTTCACTCTAAAGGAAAATGATTTCTAAATGAAATACATGTTAATATACTACTGTATAATCATAATTTCTGTAAATCAAAGATCTATGCATTTAAGTTCGACTGATTTTTGCTGAAGAACTTGAACCTGCAGATGAACGTCAACGTCAAGTTTGTGTTCAATGTGTTCAAGGAGAGGTGGAAAACAATATTTCTTTTTCTGAAGTAGCAAAGTTCTGCTAAATATTTTTCTAATATCATACTCGAGGTATGATTAATTTAATGCGATTTGAAATTCTGTACTTCTTTTAGTATTGCTTGGATACACAATTGCTCTTGCTTTGCTATTTTGTATCTTCTCCAGAAACAGTTCCTGTTCGTTAGTTCTTTTAGTTATTGCAGATTCAGGTTTTTTTCTTTTGATCTGAACTATGAATGAAAAAATCAACATAATATAATGTTGTAATTGTGTTTGATACCAGTTTAAACAAATTCACATAGTCACTAAATTATGAACCTAAATTATCTATCCTCTTTCACACAAAATCATTATTTCATCTTCAAAACAGAATATTCACAATAATTTGTATGTATCCACTAACAAACTGTGCTTGTTCATCTGATAATGTTTCCGACTGTTGTATCTACATAATTTCTACATCTTCTGTATCTACATAATTTTACATACGCGCCTTCTCAGGATAATTTTGAGAAAATAATGTCACTTGAACATGCAAAGATTGAACTCTAGAATACATCTTCATCCTTCTATTAGCAATTGCAATCAGTTACGGAGGAATTATTCCTGTCAAAAATGTATTTTTGTAGCTAGAGAAGTCTCTACTACACGCGTAATGCCCGTCAGAATATCATTACCCTTCGATGTAGAAGCAATAACCAGCTTCCAGGGAGAAATTAACACTGTGAAAAACGTATTCTTTTCGCTGGGCAACTTCAAAATCTGCTCTCTAACAAGCCGGGCGGTGAATGCGCGTGTGATAAATACGCGGGCGCCCATTCGTTTCGTCTTCCGCTGAGTAATTGGCCGCGCCGGCCGCTTTGTCCTCGCCGAGGTGAGGACGTCCGCCCTGGGGAGGTCCTCGCCGCCTGAGGCGCCTCGGGAGATTAATCCTCGCGCCCGCGCGCGAAGAATCCTCGCCACGGGCCCTCATTAACGCTCCCGACCCCACCTCTGCCCCGCCCTCAACGCCGCGTCGCCCACGCCCCCTCTGCAGCTCGCCCTGGTCCGCCCCCGCGCCTCCACCAGAGCCCGGACGCTCTCGCGGTGATGCAGAGGACCTGTGATGAGCAAACGGGAGTGTTCCAGAAGTCAAGATGGAAGAGAAGGAGAAGAAAAAGGAAAGAAGTGTAAGGTTGGGACACGAGGAGGAAGTCGAACAATGATACAAGAAGCACTCCGCGAGAAGGGGAAGAGAGAGGGAGAAAATGGAGAGGATTGGAGGAAGAGAGAATGGAAGAGAAAAGAGAGTTGGAAGAAACAGTGTTGCAAAAAGAGGAGGAGGAAAAAGGAAGGGAAGGGAGGGAGGAGGAGAGGTGAGATAAATAATATAATAATAGGTATATGAAGCACTAACAGGAGAAATGATAAAAAGTAAAACTAATAAATTTTGGCGAAAGGTATTATAAGATACTTCTTGCAGAATACAAAGGTAAGGGAGGTAGAGAGACAAAACGGTACGCTACAGTGGATGACTTGGATGAGGTTACGGGTAAAAAACGATTAAAAAGAAAGTGGAAATAAATAAATATGGGAGTGATTCGGAAATTCGAAGTTCTTTGAAATGAAAACCGGTTCAGAGGACTAGAGTGAATTGCAACTTACCGAGAACAGTGTTGAGAGGACTCAAGAACACGTGACATATGTATCCAAGGAGAAAACAAGACTGAAGCAGACTCAAGGGTAGACGACACAGGAGCAATGGGCGTTGAGAGAAGGGAGGGCGCGAGCCAGAGATCTACAGTGGATAGTAACACATCGAGAAAGACGTTGAGAGGGCTCAATAAAACGTGACATATGTAACCCAGGAGAAAACAATGCTGAAGTGGGCACTAGGGCGGACAGCACATGAGCGACAGGCCTTGGGAAGTTGGAGAGGCAAGCCAGAGGTCTAGAGTGGATAACAACATCAAGAACAGTGTTGAAAATGCCCAACAAAACGTGTCATATGTAACCGAAGAGAAAACAATGCTGAAGTGGGCACTAGGGCGGACAGCACATAAAAGACAGGCCTTGGGAAGACGAAGAGGCAAGCCAGAGGTCTAGAGTGGATAGCAACATCGAGAACAGCGTTGAGATGGTCCAACTAAACGGGACGTATGTAACCACAGAGAAAACAAGACTGAAGCGCACTCAAGGTACAGGACGGCACCGGAGCAACGGGCATGGGAAATGGGAGGGTGCGAGAGGTGAAGGCAAAGAGGCGAGAGGTGGCGAGGGTGGCGCTCGGAACCTCTGGAATGCCAGCGCGGGCTCGCCTCATTTGCATCTGCCCCCGCCGTGTCGCATGAATGATCCCCGGGCCACCTTGCTATCCAGGAATGCGCCACCGGCCCGAAGTGTCCACTCGCAATTGTATCTCTTGCCGTGCCAGAAGCAAGAGGAGGAAACGTCTAATTCCTTCGTGTATTTTCCGACCCCTTCAGCACAGACAGTGCTGCTGACGGTCACATTGCACTAGACCAGGGGTCGGCAACCTGCGGCTCGCGAGCCGCATGTGGCTCAGTGGAATCATGCTTGTGGCTCCTGAGAAGTTTAATAGTACATGTTGAAAAGTTAACTGTATTATTGCAGTTGCCAAATAAATATAATAATCCTGCACACCAAAATGCGCGGCAGATTGAATGCATGTAAACCTAGCTTTAGCTAACCTTGCTCTTTACACTCACCGACACCACACTCAAAACCAATGCGAATAGAAACAGAAGCGAGGTCACTGAAAGAACAATCATGTGTTTTCAAATTCATCGCCTTTTAGTAGTGAGCCTTACAAACTTTCTGAAAAATTTCATCACTCAATGCGAGGAATATTTGTTTACGACCGCATGTGTTGCATGTGCACACTGTGAAATATCTTAGGTCTTATTATTGAATACGTTCTCTATCATTTAATTTATATTTTAAGAAAAGCTATGAAAACTACTAAAATTCGGTTTTCACAATTAGTTTGTTTTAAGTTATAAAAAAAACTGCGTTTTCTTTAATAAGTTAACTTATAAGTTCTATTACTACGCAAAAAGGTCTTGATTCTACAATAAATACGTGTTTCACGTCAGATAATGGCTATATTATTTTTTCTAATAGATATTACCGATGTATGTGTTTATATTTGGCTCTTTAAACAAATAATTAATCACACCGGTGGAATGGCTCTTAACTCCTGAAAGGTGATCAACCTCTGCACTAGACCAAAGGTTGTGGATTCAAATGAAGATTATTTTCTCCATGTTTTTAGATAGAGTCCTTCCATGTTTTGATTGGGTCTCCTCTTTATTTTGTTCTTGAAGATTTATATATATGCAACTTTTATCTTTATTTGAACAATAGAAGTAAGAAAACGGAGGTTTTTGTTAGAGCTTATAGTGTAGAAGGTAAAGTTACCCCATCTCAAAATATATTTTATATGATACTTCACTTACACATCTTGTCATGTCACCGAAGTTCTCGATTTCTTGTCTTTATTGTTAATCGCTTGTATCCCTTGAGAGATGTAGAAAGGTATTTTGCCATTCTTTTTTTATTCGTATCATTTTTACAAAAGAATAATCTGAGCATTCTGCTTTCACTTTGCGTGCTATACATGTAAATGGAAACATTAAAAATTAAATATAATTTACAGCATAATATAAGGCTTAATTATCAGTAAATATTGTAAAATAGCAAAAATAGATTCCTATGATATTAAGTTCAAACTGGGTCTTCCATATTTTGATTGATTTAATCCAACATCCATTTCGCATAGCAAACAAAACTTTCTTCCATGGCCTCAGATAGGATTTCACGGTGGTTATTTGTTTCTTTACTTTTATTGTAGATCTGGAGCAAGTTTGTGACTGAAAGACATCACAAGGGACCTAATTCTTTTCACTTATCTTTTGTATCATTTTGTAGTAGATTACTGTACCATGGTTAGGGTGTTTGGAAATGAACTCTCAAAATGATAAAAGGGCGTTTAAATACAGAAAGAAGAAGAAGACGATAAAAATTGGTGGCATTCTGCTTAGAGAGTGATTACATATCATTAGCTCTTGCGTACTGAGACGACACATTGCACGAGAGAACCACTGACGATACATATTCATGGATAATGAACACCCCTCTCTACATTATGCAATTAATTCACACATACATTTCGTTAATTAATTAAGTTGACACTGAAACATTTTTACTAATATTATATTTTAGATTAATGATAGTGTGGCGTCATGGAGAAAAACACACACATTTACAAGTATGTACAAGTTTATTTACACGTATGTACAATAACGAAATTCTGCTCCGAAACTACACACTTTTAAGTATTTCCCTGTGGATACCCCACTTAGCTAGGGAGACCCCGCCTCCACTGACGCTTCTCCCGTGCCACCACCGTGACCTCGTCATCCGTGCAAGAGGCACGACACGCTCCAGCCTGGGCGTAAAGTTTTGCGCATCGCGCGAGGTTTCCAAAACAAAAACCCCCGTGTGAGATTGTCGGCTCGCTTTTATACCTAGAGTGTAGCCGTCACGTGACCGTCCGTGTGTAGGAGGGAGGCTCGCGTCTACCACGAGACCTTCCAGGTCAACTTGGTCTAAATATATCCCAACGCCGTGGCGCCAAGGCTATTCAGCCCTCAGGTATGCGATACTTCCGCTCCTTCTCTCACCCACGGCCGCCAACGTGACACTACAATAGTTAATAGTTAGATAATTAATAGTTAGTTAATAGTTAATTGATAGTTAGTTTAATGATAAGCCAACAGAGTTCGTATTCTTAATAAAATTGAAGCATTGTTGATTTTTTCTTGGCACCCAAAAACAGGAATCGTGTAATTCGGAAGCGTTTACTTCAATGCATTCATATTTACATTAAGATCATCGTTGTTTAAGGAAGACTGGGATTTCTATCATCTTCTCTCTCTGAATGCCTTTGTAATTACATGAAAATGAGGACTTGTACATTTTCAGAATAATTATAAAAAATATAAATCGGTGTCTCTGATAATTTGAAGTTTCCATTTTCATATAAAAATACCTTATAATGAACTTATGTTTATCTTTAATAAATGAACTCCACTAATAAAAGACCACTGTTGAAACTTTTTAATCAGGCGTAAACACCATTTTTATTTGTCGTTTTGTTTTTGTAGTCGTTTTCTCTACAGAACAAAAGGAAAATTTAGTTATCATTGTTACTACTAAAAAGGGAAAAAACATGGACATTCTCACATCTTTGTGGATTAATTTTAAAAATCTATATAAATAAATTAAAGCGTCTATCTATGATTTCAAAATATCTGCCGTGTTATAATCTCGCGGAATTATTGAGATAATACAAAAACCAATTCAGTTGTTTTTATGATTTTTGTCTCTTTGCCCGAGTAATCTCTGGAACGGCTCAATCAATTTCGATGGGGTTTTCAATTAAATATAGAGTATATACGCGGGTATATACTCTAGCTCGGGTATATACTCTACTCTATATACTCGGGTACACATTAGCAGTCTTTTTACATAAATATTTTGTATGATATAAATGTTTTCAATGGGTTTATTTTTACACAGAAGTCAACATTTTATACCGATTTTAATGAAATGTTATTCATAATCTTCATAAAATGAGAAAAGTTACTGCCTCCATAACACTTCGTGAGATCTTCCCCGCCCCGTTTCCTGCCATTTAAAGCAAAATTCATGAGCGCACTGTTTCAGTTTTCTTCGAGAATATCGAAAATAAATTAGATAAAAAGTTTCTGGAACGTAAAATGTCCTACTACATGTAATTTGTTTCATGTCAATTAGGCTCTGAGAAATTAAAAGTCAAAATTGATACTAGAAGTTTGCTGAGAGTATGCTATATTGTGTATGTTTACAGTTGAATGTAGCAATGTTGATCGTATCCACCATGACTGGAGCCGAGGCGGGGCGAAGGTGGACGTGACAGGGCAAGGAGGGGAAAGACAGGATTGGCCAGAGAGGGCGGCTAGAGCAGGCTGGACGAGGCAAGACAGGAGAGCTTGGGGATTCACGACATATTTAATTTTAATTTACTCATTTTCCTCTCTAATAGATGACTGAAATAAATAATGGGAAACGCGGGGTACTTCAGCTAGTATAGAATACAAATACAGTTTCTTTAGTAACAAAGAAAATAAAAGCAAAACAAGGCAAGCCAAAACAAAAATGACTAAATAAAATCAAAAATAATCAGTGCAATTAAACAATATCACAAACACGTGACACAATTACTTTTTTAACATTCGCTTCGATTTAACTGACATTTTCAATGAAACCTAAGCGCAAAATATTTTTAAAACATTTGTGTAGCTTAGCTTTCTAAAATATTATCGAATGTGTACTCGTATTTTAATAGAAAAATCTATTTACAAAATCTGGAGCATGGAATGTAGTCAATCCTTTAGAGTGCTTGCTTTCGTCGAGCAAGTTAAAAGCTCGTAAATTTGAACGATCGTGTAACCTATTTAACTCGAAATTTCTCTCATTCTGCCCACAGGTACGCAGCTTCGTCGGCGCGCCGTCCGTTCCCGCCGGCGCTGCTGTCGCCTCACGGCCACGCCCACCCGCATCCGCACGCGTTTCGCACGGCGGGTCGCGCGCGCGGCCCGCCCCCGCCGCCGCCCCCGCCGCCGCCGCCCGCGCGCCACCACCGCGGCAAGCTGCGCCACCTGTGCATCGAGTACGGCGGCTTCCGGCCGCCTCTCGTGCCTTCCAAGCAGATCGACGAGGACCCGGCGCCGGTCCACGAGGCGGAGGCGAAGAACGACTGAGCGATGCGAGGCGCGGACTCGGTTGGCAGTGGCGGAGAGCGGGCACTGGGCTGAGAGGAATGAAGATCGCGTGAGTGGGGACGAAAGGGAACACACGGAAACGTTTAAAGTATTCTGACCTCATTTTAAACAGACCCTTCATTCGATATTATTTCTTCAAATAATATATGAACATTTTGACTATCGACCCTAGTTGTTTGTGGCTTCGGTGGTGTAACGGTAAGCGTATCGAACAGTTCGCGGGTTGAAACCCGATCAAAGCCGTGGATTTTTAAGGGCGAAAATATCCATCGTACGTTTTTCTTCGGAAAGAATATAAAGCCGGCTGTCCCATGTTGTAGATTTACTGCAAGTAAAATACTCTCAAGCCTAAAAGAAGCCTCTGAGTTGAATTGAAACCGCCTGCTTCGTCGCCCAAGTAATACCTTCTTTCTCAGTTAGATGGTGAAAGGAGCGTTGCGAAATTTGCGTGGTCAGACGGATGAGCAGGCCTCATGGCGTGCGTCTTACCATAAGTCATTATTGAATTGAATGGAGGTCTTGCTCAAACATCTCAATTCAGGTTTGTAAAAACGATTTACTGCAAACTTTAAAATAACTAGAATATTACGTAAAAATTTGTTAATACTATAGATCTGTGGTTTTGATGATGCTGGCATTTTTATACAACATTCTACTTGTTTTAAAGTTTTTACTATGTTTTTAAACACACCTGGGCCTAAAAATGTATGAAAAAGACTCCAATTAGCGTCAAAACATCAAACTGTTAAAATATTATATGAAACAATTGTATTATGGTGTCTGTTTTTTAAAGGTCAGAATATGTATTCAAATCTACGAGATAACAGACGTTAACATATTCATTGAAATTCAATAATTTTATTTAAATAAATTTTCTAAAAATTTGGTTATATTTTTGCTTAAATGCACGTCGTAGCGCCTGAGACGACCGTTATTATTTTTCTTTTCATTGCGCATTTTAATACCACATTTTATGTCTTACAATTGAGATATTATTAAGAAATAATTAAGGAACCAATTGTAAGCACTATTCAAGAAATCTCTTTCTCCTTAAAGTGTACGTAACTCTTTTTACCAGAACGCTCTTACAGGTGTTATTCTAGGCGCAACGACAACTCTACGTCCTACAAATATTGACTCTAGTACTTACAATGGAACTACTTCGGAAGAGAATTGTTTATTTATTAATCCTCAACCACAGTTGGGGTCTCACCTACGTGAGCTTGAAAGTTCGTTATTTACCTTACTAGAACACAGAATTCTAGTCTTTCAAATTGCTAGGAGTGCTTGAAATGGATGTCTAATATGTCGATTAATGTGCTTAAATTATTGTTTGAAATAATTTGCAAGAATTATTGGTTTGAGCGTAAAAATTTAAGTTAGCTCTCTTAGTTAAGTAAGCCTCTACTTAGTCTTCCAGACGTAATACTTTTTTATGATAATGACGAAAAATGACCAAATCTACGTTCTTATCGTGGTGTGTATGATAATATTTTCAAACTTTTCGAGAGCTTGCCAATTGTGCAGATTTCCTCCATACTTACAGTTGGAGATGACATTCAACTTAATGACATTTTCAAGACCATCCATGACGGAAAATAATTATTTATAAGATTTCGTAATTGAAAATTGATTATTTTATCGAAACAAATTAAGAAAAAGTTTCTTTAAAGTAGATGAGTGTCATCCATTCCATGCATTACCTCTTGGTTCACATCAGAGAACCAAACAAATTGCCTTAAACATTATTCACAACTACGTTCATGGGACAGTACCCAAACTCCAAATGTAACCACAAATTAATTACTTGAGGAGACATTTGTGGAAAGCAGAGTGCGTTTCACTTTAAGAAGATGTTATTCGCCTTTAAAATTCTGTTTACTCCTTGCCATTTAAAAAACGTTTGTACTTCCTGAAATCGTTTAAAATGAGATGCTCTTACAACTAATACAGTTATTTATAGAAGTAACATTGAATTAGTTCAGAACATTCATTCAACATTAAATGCCTTACTTGCCAAAGTCTCCAAATAACGTTGTTATCAAGCACTGTAGTTATTAGAAATTTATAAGTTTATTACCAAAACATTTCTTGTAATAAGTGTTTAACTTTATCGTGTTCAATAAGTTCTCCCAACCCCGTGCATCTGCCACTCCTTTCAGAATAGTCCAATAAAATGTGCATTCTTCGGCAAACACCGTCGAGAGTACTTAAAGAGAAAATAGTATCTGCGATCGTTGCTTACCTGACTCTTGGAGTTTCTTTCGAAATAATGAAAGAAACAACAGAAGCTACTGATCACATTCGGAGCAATGAGGTCGCAGAAGTATTAGAACTACGTCTTCCCAGTTACCGGAAACGAGTTGATTGGCCATAAAGAGGCGATTGCTATTGCTGTAAGATAAAATAGACGTGCCAAGGTTTGTGGAGATTGAGGATGGGATTTAATCGACAATCTCCCCACCCTAAACTTTTTTGTGGATATAAAATTGTACAAAGATGTAAAGAAAATATTTTTCTAACAGCACCTATAATCCACGTAGCATTGAAACAAACACATTTCGATATGCAGTTCTATTCACGAAAGAAAATGTTATCAGAAATGATTCAATCATGTGTTTACATTCATTTGTCACAAATTTCATCATTTCACCATTTCATTTGCATAAAAATAATTATATAAAGTGAAAAAAATTGTGTATGTTATACTGTATTTAAATAGTATGTAAAGATTGTTATTGCTTTTTTGTAATAAATGCTGCTGAAAAAAGTTGTTAATTATTTGAATCCCTTACAACGATTTGATCCCATTATTAGAAGAACATTATCTTCTCTTGTAATAAAGTGTGTACATAGAAATGAAAACTAACAATATGTGTTCTAAATGTAATTTTATGTTGGAAACATTTTACACATTTAGAAAATAATTAATTAATATTATCTCTTAAGTAAATCAAATATTTATAAATTTATTGTTTTTCTTTTGGAATATGGGCTTTAATGAATAAATTATCATCAAAAGGCTTTTCACTTTCTAACAAATATTTACAATTAAGTAATATCTGTATAATTGTATTTTCATATGGAAAAACGTCCTTTCTTTTTTCAGTAGATCTGTAACTGTCAAATATGAGATCAATCTAAAGATATGGAATATAGTTTCATACGTTCAATGTATGCAATGAAAAAATAATTTTCAAAATGTTTTACATTCTATGAATTGCTAACGACATTGTAATTGCGATTCCTAAATTTGATTTCATTTTTCTCTAGTATCCTTTGCTCGTATCTAGGGATTCAGCGCTATTTTGGAATTAATGGGAAGAGCAGACTAATGAAAATCGATGTCCCTTAGCGACAAAAGTAAATGGAAGATGGTGCAACGGCAGAGCATTTCTAAAAAGAACATGACAGCGTTACCGGGGGATTTCTTTGCATAATCACCAATACAAGAGAAAAATGCACTGGTAGAGATTGTCCATTTTCTTTTCTTTCATTTGGTTATTCCTTCTTTTATTGCATGTTATTTGAAGGGTTTAATAGTTTCATAGATAGTATTCTACGAATACAAAGAATCTGAATAATTTTTAATCACATCGCCTATTTTCCGACCTATGCGTCATTCGTGCTTGAATATATTATGACTAGGACAAATATAGAGTAATTAGTTATTATTTTATTTTTGTTTAATTGCTAATTTTACATATATTCATTGCATAAACTAATACTATGTGGCTAGACCGTAGGCCTTCAAGCCATTACGAGACCTACATCGTAAAGTACTCTAACTTTCAGAATTCTAGTATTCGCCGAAGATGATCTCTTCATTGCATTAAAGCTTCAAAAAAGAGGCCGTATGGCTCGTCTAAGGAAAAACCTGCCGTCAGAAGACGAGTACACGCTAATCTACCGAACTATTTCAGAATTATTTATTTCCTGGAGCGGATATCACGTGTTCTTTCCTTTCTGTCCTTGGTCTCTTGAGCACTTGCAATGAAAGAGCATCGGAGCAAATCGTCATCTTCGCCTCTGCGATTACTTCTCGGACATCATTTGCCCAATAATAGGCTTATTCAATTATTTGATGGTTTACTTATTTTATATTTACGTATTTGTTGAGTTACTAGATGACTTATTTGCTTATAAACTTACCGACTTAATCACTGATTAATTTATTCATTGTTTATTAACTTATTTACTTCCTCTCCAGTCCAAGCTTCTTTCATTCTACTTATCAGGGCTATTTTCTCAGTTCCTACTAACCGTTTCCTTAATTCTCCATAACGTTTCTACTTATTTTCCAAATTCTTTCATGAAGAGATATATTGTTGCTTCATATGACTTGGGCATGCATTTATCTTTCAGTGTTGAAAGTAATAGTTCTACATTTCCAGCCATTTTCCATTCTATGTGTCGGCAGTACCGCAATTAAAAGGATGATAATCCAATTTTCAAATTCACTGCAAAGCACACAGATATATTTGCCATTTTGTATTTAAATCTTCAATCACTATAAATCGTCCTTTGCATCCTTTTTAAGTATGAATATAAATTTCACAATTTCACTTCGGTCTAGTGTAAATTTATATCACTAGCGGGCGTGTTTCGGCCGTTGCTACCAAGATATATTGTCTTTTAATATCCGAAAGTCTATCAATATAATTAACCGTCCTAGCTCACATGTTCTCCTTCCCTTACCATGACAGCAGAGATGTTTCCAGATCTATCGCAACATTAAAGTAAAAGGCACCAAGTAAACTTTATTAAATATACAACTTCACTGAAATACATTTTACAGAAAAGGCATTTGAAGATGAGGCTTTAATTTAAGTGAAAAAATGTCAACATAACTTTGTGAGTTTCTAGCAATTTTCTCTTCCAAGGAGGATCTTTCTTCACTGTAAATTGAAGAGAAAAACATGCACCGAAAGTAGAGGAAGAAGCATATACGTGGAATAAGGGCACCGAATACCGTGTGGTCTGGCTTCGCAGATTCTGTGGCGGAATGCACTCCAAACGATGCAGTCATGTACTTCATCAATCTAACTTTATCTGTTGCAAAAGTCTGTGATTTACAAGCGGTAGAAATTTTACATTTTGTGGGCTGTATAAATCTTTTGACGTTAAGTACAAACTTTTGTGTAACACACAAATTACTATCTTTATGAATATGGGATATATTTTAATTTGGAGCTTAGTCTTGGAGGTTAACAACCATGCATTTAATGCCTGGCTTTTATATGCGCTCTGCCTGTTTTGAGGTTCCAAGATGCATGTATCACAAATTGGTATTCCCCAGATTCCAGTATCCCAGAAAAGACAGGACATTTCAATCAAAATGCGGAGAGCTTGTTTTGCTCTAGAAAGTTTTCAGCAATTAGGGGTAACAATGGATTATGCGTGAAATTTGCGAGATGTGGTCACATGCAGATTGCGCCAGTTATGACATAGGGCATTCTATTTGTGATTATTGCAAAGTAAAATCTGTTGTATTTTGCCATTTTTTCCATTGTTCCCAGAACTCAAGCAAATAGTACATGTCTGTAATGTGGACAAATTCTTTCCCATTTATTGCATATTATTTGTGGTATTCCATATTCTCCCATTTTCTAAACTAGAAATAACGCACTTTCATCAAAAATAACTTTTCGGGTTGAATTATGTATTTGGCGCCTCACCAGTGATTACTGTATTAGTATACCTTCTCATTGTGAAACATTTCACCATCATTTCTTTCTTCACAAAGTTGCAAGCAATGGAAAACAAAATGGTATTCCGTATTTGTACCTCTTCCTCGATAGTAATTCAAAACTAAATGTGAAATTTTAACACTGAATTATTAAATTTACTACCAATTTAATCGTGGGTTTGACTTACAACGTATTACAACTTACCTGTAGCATGTGGTCGTGTAATTCTATACAGAATCAATATTCCTGCCAGTCTTATTGATTGAAACCAATCATAAGATTGATGGCAACTAATATAAATTATCAGCCTTTTTCAACAATAAAAATTTAACATTTATTCTTATAACCTCTATATTACAATTCTATATATCATATATAGAATATACCCATATATTACAATTCTATTGATCTCATGAGAATTAATTTCAACGTTGAACATTAAAACACCGTACGGGTTTGACTATAGTTCGTAAGCTTACTATAATATATTGATAGATGTCTTCTCGGTTGACTAGCAGAATGTTGTCCTTGTTACACCAATTCTTGCGTTCTTGCCTAACTTACAAATGTTTCAGAATGTCCTCAATTTGCCGACTGATTTGCTGTTAATAGGAGTTAATATTTCAGACAAAATTAATATGCGATCGCGACTAATCGTGTCTGTGTTTCGTATGAAACACATAATCGCGACTTACTATATTCAGCTACTTCTTGAAAATTTCTTCCATCTACGGCGCTACCCTAATATACAATCGCCTCGAAACACGGAGTCTATATAATGCAAACTTCAAGCTACTACATTAATAGAATTTACAATTACAATTTACTACTACAATTTACACAATTCCAAGCTCTCCAACTAATTGTAAATACCCGCTCACTATCATTTAAATAATACCCAGCCTATGCTGAAAATCCGTTCGCACCTCACCAACTGCTTAAGTGCGTTCGCTTCAATAATTTTGTAGAGAATGATCCCATGCGTCCTTAACAAGATCACAGTTCTCAACGCCTACTCCAGACCTTTTTCCTATAATATGTTCGGGGCCAAGTCTATCAGCCCAGCGCTATGACATCAAGCTTGGAATATCACACTTAGTTGATACGTTGTCCTAACAACTCGTATTCTTTGACTTCTGAGTTTGAAGATAATGCCGGTATTACTAACGCTGGGTGCCGCTTATATCATTAAAAGTAAACCAAGGGTTCTTGGCTTAACACAGTAGGTTTGCAGATAGAACTTTTTAAACTTTCTATCTTGCAGATACATAGAACCTGCAGTTTGCTATAGGTGCTACAAAATTGTAACTATAAAATGAAAACTTAAGTTTAGTGAAGCCGTTCCGTGAAACGTTACAGACAAGCTTGTGAAATATGGAATTATTTATTGTTTATAGTATTTTATTAGTAATGCAGTGTGGCTTTGTAGTTTGACTTACCTACATCAGGCATCTATTTCATCATTGACTTTAAATCTCATATTTTGGTTTTAGAAAGTTGTTTTCGTTTGGAAAGAAGTTTAAGCTTTCTATTTAAGAAAATTTGGTGATATTTCTTTAAACCGCCCTTGTTCGTCGGGTGAGTGTCCTTTTGATTTCAGTTGTTTCTATTACAAGACGTAATAACAATAGTTTTCGTAAACTCCGTCTAGCTGCCTTTATTACGAGTACGGTAATTAAGTATCGCGTGTATTTTTTCAATACTCACCATGCTGGACACTCGGATTGACGTGAAATTTTACCGCATTGTTCAGCACTTTTCAAAACCCCTACATACTAATTTTTACGTGCTATGAAGCATTGCAAGTGGCGTCTTTGCGACAATTAATAGTAAGACCTTCCATGACCTTACTGCCTGTACAAGCAATGAAATGGCCGCGCGCCAAGGTCCTGCAGCCGTTACTCTTCCGCCGCGCCGCCGCCATCGGCATATCTGTCGGCAGGGTCTCAAGTTGTCTCGGAGGGCATGCGGAATGACAAAAACGGATGTTTACATTGCAGGTTCAGAAGGGCGAGCAGGACGAGAACACATGCATGAGTACCTAATTCGAATGTAATTATTGAATGCAGACTGATACTTTTATTTAAATGTTTGATAGGATTGAAGGATTACATGTGGGTTAATTAACCAGACAAGACTTATTGAATAATAAATACGTAAAAAAAGAATAATAAATACGTAAAAACAAATCAGCAATAAATAGTTACAATAAATAAAGAAAAAATAATTAAAGAAAGATAATGAATAATTTTCATTTATAAGTTTTGCACAAAATTTTCACAATTAAGATATTTAAAATAATGTTCCTCCGCTTACTAACACTCTCTACAGAACGTGTGTCACTGTGTACATCAGACTAACAAGTCACCAGCGATGGCCTTTGTCATCGATGTTGAACGCGCTTGGAAATTAGACACCGGTTGATACACGCCGCGTGACGTTCCTGGCGCTGCCTAAGCAACGGCTCCTCCTCTGCGGAAAGCGCGGAGTTTACGAAAGGTCTTGGTACAAAATAATAAAATAAAACACTATAGAACACTACTACTGAAATTCCATAGCACATCTAAATTAGTATACATAGGTTTTGCATCGTGTTCTACAAGTTGCTGAAATTTCAAGACAATCCAAGTATTCAAGACGGTTATTGTTGGGTGACAGTCCTTTAAATAACTCTATCTGCCACTAGTATTGAAAGCCGAATATTACTGTACAAAACAATTATTCAACCCACTCTAACTTATGCATGTTCAGTAAGGGGTGATGTAGCACCCAGTAACCTCCAAACGGTTGTTGCATTCCAAAATAAGTTCCTAAGAAAGACCCTCAAGGCACCATGGATTATTCGAAATTCGTCGCGAGCTAAATATATTGCCACTTAACGAAAAGATAAGAAAAATATCTGACCATTTCTATCAAAATTTATACTCTTCGCCATTTTCTACAATATCTAATAGCGGGAGCGGTGGCTCAGTGCATCAACCGATGTCACTGCAATGCCTCTGACCGGCTGAATGCCTAGGTTCCCGTCCCGTCGGCTGCAGGATTTTCGACACTAGCTTGTCAGCTAGATCAAATTAAGTCGCTGTCTGGCAGAGAATTCTAGCGGCCTGCTGCTCTGATATGTAGTTTTGCGTGGTTTCTCCGATCAACACCAGATGAATGCCGGAGCAGTACCCTAACAAACGGGCCACGGGCCACGCGCGATCTTTCCTTACCCTTCCTTGCTCTATCCTCACCTCTTACACACACTTGCACTAACATGCACCACACTACCACACATGTCGGGAGACGGTCAGGGACTTCGAACTTGTTCCGGGAGGGGCGGTGCCCCGCTGGTGAGATATACCTAATTGGGAAAACCCCACTAGTCAACGGTAGGTCGGCGCCGCATCTCGCCATCCAGTGGAGGAAGATCACCGTCACCTCACCCACACCGGATCTCGCCACCCACGATCACCGCCACCAAAAAACATGCATTGCACTTACTGGACTAATGACCTCAGTAGTTGACGCGCCCGGAATCAGTAATCAATCAATATTTAATCTGGGCCGTCGTGCTTCATGAGCCGGTATTAAATCAAGGTTCCCCACGGATGGACTGCGACCACCGCAACTTATGTTTTTACATCCTTCCTACCGGTACCTTAACTTTCAAAAATACACCATTCTCAACCTTTACCAAACAACTGCCATTACTAAACCATTACCAAACTTTGAAGCCTAAACAATCTTCCAACCTTAGACCATGTTAACGATTAGGAATGAATACTCTGTTGCTATGGATGACCGTGTCCAAAAAGTTATAATATAAAATATAGGGTTCAAAATCCTTGAGAGACAGAAATGTCGAATGAAAAAAACAAAAATTAAATACGTATCTACTCATTCAGCTGCTAGCGAGCCGTTTTTGTTGTTATTGTGTAAATGTGAACGGCACGCTCAAGGTCGACCAACCGCCTAAGCAATTTATTGTCGAATTGTTTTATTTTAACCACGAGCATTGATCTCAGCAGGGAAATGCTTTATTTTATTATAACTGAAAGTGAATAGCTTTTCTTCAGATTATCCTTTGTCTTTACTCATCCCTTTTGTAATTTTTTCAAAAATATTTTCCCTAACCCTGGAGGATGTACAATTTTTAAACCACTTGCATGTGAACAGAAGTAACACAAATCTTTGGATTTAGGGTACATAGAATGCCTGAACTGCATTTCGCTCATAATCGAACATTGTACAACATTGTAAATGATTTTCAGACGAAACAAGCGTTTTATATAATAAGCTCTTTAGATCTACTTTCACACTAAATGTTACTCAGAATCACGAAACATATTGGTAGCATTAGGTTAGTTAGGGAATGAGAGCAGATGAACGTATAGCAGCTGTCAGATACATCCCGTTTACATATTGTTCTTCACCCAGTATATGATTTTGTCTCATAAACATGCTGTAGGAGGACATATACATGCTAATACTAATAAACATGCTGTTACTATTTGTAGTAATTGTAAAGAAAAATATATAAATACTTTTCAGAACTCAAAAAGGTATTCAGAGAACATAATCATACTTTTAATATTTTATTAATATTCAATGAAATTATTTTGTATTGAATTTAAAAGAATTATTATTATTATTATTATTATTATTATTATTATTATTATTATTATTATTATTATTATTATTATTATTTGGAAATATAATAATAATAATATTGTGCAAATTTACATTAGAACAAAAAATACTCTTACAAAAGTCTATTTACATTCATGGGTGAGAGAAATCACTGTTGATCAACGACGTCTAACAGGTCTGGGAGAAGTCGGCTAACAGAGGGTTAAATATAAGGTAGCGGATCCTGAGTGTATCTGTATTGACTCTAATTAACGTTTTACAGTACAAATTATAGATATTAATAAAATCTTAAAATTGATTATACGAACCCCTTTCTGCCGTCGTTGTTCATTACTTATTTCAAGATCAACTAGTATATCGGTCTTGCTTCGTTTTGATTTGCGAATTGCAATCGATATATCGCAAATAGTTTGTCGTTCCCTCGTCTAGCATGCTTTTATTTTTTATTTATTTATTGATTTTGATGGATGTACATAGGTCAGTTGTAGTATAAACTTTACATATGTTTGATAGACTTACTTACTAACTTATATTTAAAACTTATTTCTAAGACTTAAATCTAACATAAGGTTGAGGATGCCCTATTGGGTTCTCTATTCTGGTTCAAATTCGGAGAAGGTTTTAAGGAATATATTGTAGGGGTATCTGTTTTTTTATTCTGGTATGGTTTGGGTTTTTAGCGAGTCTAAAGGTTGCAAGGGAAGAGATTTGAGGTAAATAATAATAAAAGTTGGTGGCTAAGTATGTGATGTGATGTTCAATAAGTTCTAAGTTGAGTTCTTTGTGAAGCTGATGATTCGTGACAAACCACGGTGCATTGGTGATGGTTCTGAGAAATTGGTTCTGAATGATTTGTAGTTTCTTTAGATTGGTTTTTGCGGAATTTATCCAGATGGGACAAGCATACAGCAGTAGCGGTCTTAGAATGGCTTTTTATATTGCAATTGAAGAATGATATGGTAATGGACTGTTTCTATAGATTAAAGGTTTTAATTGTAGTAGTTTTATTTTAGCCTGTTTTATTTTTTCGTCTATGTGCTGTTTCCAATTCAGTTTAGTATCTAAGTTTAATCCAAGGTATTTAATAGGTTTGTTACGGGGGTACCAGTTTAGTTGATTGTTGTTTATTGTTAGGGGGTGGGGTAGGTATAGGGTCTTAGTGTGAATATTTTTGCTGCGGTTTTGGATGAATTCAGTTGTATTTTAAGTTTGGATGCCCAGCTATCGAGTAAGTTGAGGTATAGTTGAGTTCTATTTCTGATGTCAATGATAGAATTGCCAGAGGAAAATATTGCTGTATCGTCCGCAAATTGGGCTATGTGAATATTCGTTAATTTAGGAAGATCTGCAACGTACAAGTTGAATAGTGTGGGTGAAAGTGGTGAGCCTTGGGGGAGTCCTGCTTTAATTAGTCTAGGGTTGGAGTGATGATTATTAACATTTACTGAAAAAGTTCTATTGTTGAGAAAGCTATTGATAATTGATTTTATGTAGTATGGGGTGCCAATTTGTTTAATCTTGTGCATTAAGGCTTGGTGCCATGTCCGATCAAACGCCTGAGTGATATCTATAAATACGCCTATTGTGTGATGTTTTTTCTGGAATGCTGTGTATATGTGTTCGGAAATTCTTAGTAACTGGTGTTGAGTAGACACTTTTTCCATAAATCCAAATTGTTCTTTAGGAATTATTGTCGTTATGTGTAGGTAATTGTTTAATCTTTTAAGAATAATTTTCTCGAATATCTTTGATAAGGATGGTAATAGACTGATCGGACGATAACTGTCAACGTTTGCAGGATTTTTTTTCGGTTTACAAATAGGAATAATGATAGCATGTTTCCAGGTATGCGGAAAGTAACTTATTCTGAGACACGAATTGTAGATATTTGTGAGGGTGGCTATTGCTGGTGGGGGTAAATGTTTTAATACGATATTATTTATATTGTCGTGTCCGGGTGATTTTTTAAGAGGCAGTTTATTAATAATTTGTTTAATTTCAGAGGGTGAAATGTAGTGTATTTTTTGGTGAGGTCCATATTCTTGTTCTGATGCTGATTTGGTTATAGTGTTGTGTCCAGGATGGAAATTAGTGTTGTTGACAGTGAAAGTTGAAGCAAAATATCTTGCTAGTTCTTCTGCCTTTTGGTAGGATGTGTATGCTTTATCTGTTGTTGAGTTTATAGGAGGTATCGTGTTTTTCTTCTTAAGTATTTTTCGTGTGAATTGCCACAGGGTGTTATTACTGACGCTGAGCGACTGGATTAAGTTATGATAGTTTTGGCTATTGAAGTTAGTTATAAGTCTCTTTACGATATTTGTTAATAGGTTTAGTTCCCTCTTAAGTTCAGGTGTTCTTAATCGGTACCAAAGTCTTCTAGTTTTGTTTTTTATTGAAATTGCTTTCAATATTTCTTTGGGTAGTATTTTATGTCTGGTTGTATTAGAGCCTGGTGGAGTAGTTAATTGTGTACTTTTTATAGTAGAGTGTATCATTTCGTTGAAATGAGAGATGGATTGGTCTATTTCCAACGGGGTTTTTAATGTTTTTATTTTGGGTAAGGAATTTATTACTGTTTTTTGAAATTTGTGCCAATTAATTTTTATTGAGTTTGGTTTAGGGGCGGGGGCGTGTTGCGGTATAAGTTGGTGTGTAGTAATGATTACCGGGATATGATCAGAGCCAAGTTCGAAAGTGGGTGTGGAGTAAAATTTGATATTAGTATTTGTGATGCCTATGTCAAGGATGTCCGATTTACGAGTACGATCCTGAGGGTGGTATGTTGGCTCCGAAGGGGTGAGTATTCTTAGGTTTGAATTGTTTATTAGTTGAGCTAGGACTTTCCCGTTGTGGTTGTTATTTTGACACCCCCAGCTTACGTGTTTTGAATTAAGGTCACCCAACAGCAAAGTTTTCTCGGTAGGTTGAAATAAATTAGGAAAGTTTGCATTTATAATTTTGGCTGTGGGGGGCTTATAAGCTGTTATAACTTTCCATGGTTGACTATTTATAAATATTTGGATAGCAACAGTTTCGATTCCTGGTGTGTCGGGTAGATTAATTTGGTGGTGATAAAGATAATTTTTGACCGCGATAAGTACCCCTCCTCCCCTATTTTCCGTTCGATCTGTTCTATAAGTGCTGTAACCTGGAATAAATAGTTTATTTTTTTTATTCAGGTGTGTTTCAGTTATGCATGCTACGTCAATTTTATGATGATGCAGAAAATGAATTAGTTCTGTTTTTTTATTATTGATGCTATTGGAATTCCAATTCAAGATGGATATATTATTAGTGGGTTGAGTTGACACCATTATTGCTTAGATAAGCGGTGACAGAGTTTTGAATGGTGCTGATGATGGTAGGGATTAAAGAATTTATGAAATTAATGATGCATGAGGTGATTGAGTTGATTATTGTGCTGATAATTGGACTGTTAGAGTCAGAATCATTTGGATGGGAAGAGGACTGGGAGTGGGTGTGAGAATTTTGTGAGTTGGATTGGATTCGATTTTTGGAGTTTGAGATGTGGGTGAAGTTTCGGAGAGTACTGGTTTGGGGTAATTTTGGGAAGTTTTCTGTAGATTGATTTGGAGGAGGGGGTGGGGGAGGGGTTTGAGAGTTTTGAGGGTTTTCATTTCTATTAGTTTTGTTGCGATCATTGTTTTTTCTTTCAAGGATTTCTTTAAAATAAGAACAGTTTGGATTTCGTATGTCCGCTCGATGATTTCCGTTGCAGTTCGCACAGAGAGGGGTTTTAGTTTTGTTGGGGCACGTCACAGAATAATGATTTCCGGCACAAAAAGCGCAATTGATAACATGATTACAGTTATTCTTCGTGTGACCGTAATCTAAACATCTCTGACACTGCAAGGGGCCTTGAGGTTTTCGACGTCTTTCTGTTTTCACCCGATGATTGCATATTTGAGTTATTTCTAAGATTGTTTCTATTGGTTCACTTCCGTTAAATTCGGCGGCCACAACAGGAACTGGATTATTGTCTTTTAGTAGTCTTGTAACTTTGGTGATTGATGGGTAGCGTTGTTTTAAATCTGAGAAGATTTCGGGTTCCGTAATTGACTGATGTATGTTTTTAAATACAACTGAATATTTTTTGTTAGATGGGTCTTTAAACGAATGAAAATTTCTCTGAGTTTGTATTAAATATTTGATTATGCAACGAAAGTCTGTAGATGTGTTGGCACTGATTTTAACCTTGTTGTTTTTGATGTCTGCTACGAAATTTTGGGTAACATTAATTTTTAATTCCTTGATAAAGTTATTAACTTGTTCGATGCGGGCTACAAATATTGGTGGGATTCTATTTGATACACTAATTTGATCTTGTTGATTATTTAGATACTCGAACCTTGTGTCCTCGGGCATGGAGTCTTTACTAGCAAGCAGATGAAATCTGTTATTCACTGGCACGTTATATTGAAGGTCACTATCATCAGCAGATGGATCACTGTAATTGCTGGATTCCGCACTTCTTTTTTTATTATGAAAATCATCAAGTTCACAGACTGACCTTTTTCTCACTGCTCCTGATGTTGAAGGTTGATGCTCCGTGCTGTTTGTAGCTCCTGTTGACTGAGTAACCTCCGCGTTTCCTTGAGTGTTGGTCAGGGGCGGGGCCATGCCGGGTTGTACGTCCATGGCTTCCTCTGATGGCGGAACTTGCAGCGTCGGATTTTCGTCACCGTTGGTGAAATTGTTGATGTCACTATTGTGAAGCGTTAGCAGGGCTTGACTAATAGCATGCCCTGTTGATGAGTTTGTGTCGCATGACAGACTGGTCACTACTAACACCAGTCTTCGTTGCTACGCACTGCGGGAGCGCAGTCACTCGGCACTATGTTCCCTGGTAGACGAACAAGCCGGGACTGGTCTCATCGTCTACACGATCGTAGATAAGTAACTTCGTGACGGCTATAGGCGGTGAGATAAACAAATGTTTGTTTGAATTAATTCGTTTGAAGTAGCATGAGATCTCCATCATTTACATTTATCGTAGTGCTCTATACTGTAAGACATACTCTAGTAAAAATCTTGTTTATCCGAATTGACACTGACATTTTATGTTTCGTCCTTTTTGGACACCCATGCAGGTAAACCGCTCTCCTCACCCCATCACCCTCCTCAGCAGCTTCACTAGCACCGTACGACCTGTCCTGTCCACGAGGCGTTTATCCGCCGGCGGGTAACGAACGCGGGCGGGCAAGTCCATCGCGAGGGGAAACCTATTTTTAGTTTCGCGCGTGCTCGAGGCGCGGGTGCAGACGACGGCCGTGCGTCAGCTGAACGTTTTCTCCCGCGTCCGCCGCCTGTCACCGCCTCCGCCCTGCCCCCGCCCCCGCTCCGCCCCCGCCTCGCTCCTCCCCCCCCACGTCCCGCCCGCGCTCCGCCCCCGCCTCGCCCCCACCCCGCTCCGCCCCGCCCCAGCCCCGCCTGCGCTCCGCTCCCACCCCCGCCCCCGCGCCGCCCACCCGTCCGCACTCGCGTCGTCGACTTCGCCGTCGCAGCTGCGCGTGTTTGCTGCAACGCCTGGGCGCCGTTCGATGCCCCGCCCCCTCCCGCCCCCGCCACTGCACTTGCGGCGTGCGTTTGCGGGGTATTGCTAGCTTCTCTGGCCTTGGGTACCAACTAGGATTGCCCTGTACTCGTTTATGAAGTATGTGTACCCAAATGGCGAAATATTGTTGATTGGTTTACCGGCTTCGGTTCAGCCGCTGTCTGGAGGAGAATTCTAGCGGCCGGCTGCTCTGATTGGTAGTTTTCCGTGGTTTCTCCGATCAGCACCAGGCGAATGCCGGAGCAGTGCCCTAACAAACGGACTACGAACCACACGCCATCTTTCCTTCCCTTTCATTGTCCTATCCTCACACTCCCAGACACACACTTACTACTACCAAATATTCGGGAAGACAAGTCGGGAGCTTCGAGCTTATCCGGGCTGGGGCGGTGCCCCACTGGTGGGAGATATCTGATTGGGGAAACCCCGCTAGTCGACGGCAGGTCAGCGCCGAATCTCGCCTTCTCGAAATCGTCTTTGCGCTCCAACTATTGTTAACTCATTAGTGTGGGAAATCATCATTGGATAGTTAGACTAAATGGTTGCGACATGTGGACAGATGAAGAAACTTCAGTGAGACCTTAAAGAAACGTAGATCACATGTGAATATATGTGGCAGAACTAGTGGGTTCGGGAAGTCTAGATAGAGATTAAAAATGTTTCCCCTGTTATATTTAAGTTCAAAATATATAAATTCGTTTGTGCTGAAAACTTCCTTAACAATCAAGGATCGACATGACACGCAAAATGAAAGGAAACAGCAACAGAGCAAGTGCTACGTATGGAACGGGGCTATCAACCTCCGTAAGCTTCACCTTGACAAACTAGCAGCTGGGAATTACTCTTTCCCAAACGTCAACAGCAATATGAATTATTTTTTAATGTAATACATTAATATTATATTACATATAAAATTTTATATAATAAATTACAGGCGATGAAAGCGAGAAATAATCGAAGAAAAATGGGCAGGTCCTCCCACCCAGTTGCTCCCACACGCCTCGCAACCGCCGCCGGCGCGGGAGTCGGATTGGCAGACGTGAGAATCGTGGCGCAGGCGGCGTGGCGGCGCGGGCGAAAGTTTACGGTGCAGCCGCCGCCTCCCGTTCGCTGGGTCACGGTCGTCGCGACGCCTTTTTTGGACGTTGGCGGCGGCGGCGGCGGCCGCGCACGGTGGTTGGAAACACACAAAAATGCGGACAAAAAGATTTGTTTCCGATACCGTCTGAAATGGGCTCTGCGATTCAAGCACATACGCAGAGATGTTTAGTACTTCGTGTTCAATGTTTTTTTTGTATTTTTCCTTCATTATTGTGTAAAAAAATTTCTAATATTATATTTTTAAAGAAGCTTCGCAATCATAAGTTCTTTCAATTTTGGGAATATAATTTATCGGCATGTTTCAGAATGGCATGTTTCTTTCGTTTCGCGACGTACTCGCTAACGAGATTTCTTAGAAACTTTTCTTTTACTTTCATATTGGTTATAAATATTTTAAGTGATAGCTGCTAGATGCAAAATTATATCTACGTCAATTAATATGTTAAAAAAATGTACTCATGAGTATATCTTGATACTTGTACTTTGGGTAACAACAGTGAAAACAGTGAGGAATACGTTCGAGAAGAAAATACGTTCCAACTCCCGCAAACTGTGTAACTACAAGTTAACTTTTAATGTGCAGTTGTAGATGAAGACAATGAGAAAGAAAAAATCGGGCGTGGCCCGTGGCTTGTTTTAAGTAATGATCCGGTTTTCTCCTGGAATTGAACAGAAGAAACCACACCACAGAACTGAACACCGAAGTGTTCTCACTCAGTCAATGGTCGGATACAACATAGCGATTTAGCTGGTGACAAAACTTCGTCGTTATCTATGAGGATCCTCACTAACTTCTATTTCTGGTGCAATGAGAAAAGGTATGTAACTTTTCCACTGAATATTCCTTTACTCCAACCCACGTTTCACATCTGCTTGTTAACATTTTTGTGCTCTTGAAAAAATACTCGAAAATTGTGTTTGTGAAATGGTCAATTGCTTCTTTGCTTTGCTTCTTTCACCTCATATTCATCTGAAATTTTTCTTCCCCGGAGATCTTTCTTCAGATTTGTTCAGTGGTTGTAATTGCTGGGTGTCCATACTGAATTGAGAGGGGAAGTAATCCAATTCTTTGAAGCCACAGCCGTTCACAGCATTCTTTACAATCCGGGCAGTAAGCACACATGCATTGTCAAAAAAGGCTAAACACCGTGAGATTTCACGCACCCGATCCAACTCGAGTATCTCTCTCCAAAACATTGAGTGAGATGTCGGCTACAAACTTATAGCATTACAAGAATTAAAGACAAGACTATCTACTGTTCAGAAAGGTTTTCCCATTGATGAGCATATTTTGATCAGGCCGGAAACGTGGAACCGCCTCTGTACGTACAACCTGCCGATCTACAAAGACGAAGGCTACTCCGAAATTGGTATTTCACTCATGAAGAACCCCCAATCTGGGCTACGTGTTCATGAATTTACTCCTTAATATTCAGCCTAATAAGTCATTTAAACACATTTCGCTTAATTTAGAGGGTCTTTAAATTAATGAGTGTTCGATGGTTCTTCCTTCATGTTTCCAAACGAAAACAACTTGGTGAAATTGGTGAACATCTAAGAGAGTTGGTACGAATTTTATCATGTATTATATGTTAATAGTTACGTACTAATTACGTATTAATAGTTAATTATAAGTTAATGGTTCTTTGTAAAAGTTTAATATTAGTGGGATTAAAGTTGGTTTGCCTCTTAAAGTGTGATTTATTTTCTTACTTTTCTTGTTCGCTACCTACCGGGCGTAAAAGTCTGGTGGCGACACGTTTTTCACATGTTTTAAGAAAAGCCTCGTTTCACACATGCCTAGAAACATGTAGAAACCCACATTTTTATGCGATCGTAAAAACTAAATATTTTGTCCGCTTTTGCCCCGAACCCGGACTACAGAGCGACGGTGACGCCGTCATCGGTGCAGGAGGGCGGCGCGGGTGCGAGCTCGTTAGTTTTCGCGTGTTACCTCCTCCTCCTCTTCCTCCTCGTCGCTGTGCCTTCTCGGCCCGCCCCGCCCAAGATCCCGCGCCGCCCCGCCCCGCCATGCCATGCCATGCCATGCCATGCCCTACCGTGCTCTGCCCCGCCCTGCACAGCCCCGCCCCACCCTTCCCCGCCTCTCCCCACAAACCCCGCCCCGCCCCACCCTGCCCCCGCCCCGCTCCACCCTGCCCTGCCCCGCCCCGCCCCGCCCCGCCCCGCCCTCCCCGCCCTGCCCCACACGGCCACCACGCCCCGCCCAATCCCGCCCTGCCTCGCCCCGCCCCTCCCAACCCTGCCCTGCCCCGATCCGCCCCGCCCGACCCGACCGCCCTGCCCCGCCCCGCCCCGCCCGCCACGCGACACGTCGCGTAAAAAGTTCGGCTCGTGGAGGCGGAGAGTGTCGACAAAATGTTCTCGCAATTCGGAACGCTGCTTGCACACACGGCTACGGCGTGGGGAAGGGCAGTATAGAAAAGTCAACGCTTCTGGAGCTAAACTACTTAACAGATTTTTTTTTTCTTTCGAAAAACGCCAAACGAGTCTTTTGAAATTGCCGTTAGTATTTGAAACGAAGTATTTACTCTGGAAATGTGAAAAGTTGAGGTCGACGACGAAAGTTCTGCATTGATAATGATTTTGCGTTTCATTTAAGTTGGGAACGTCAGACTGAAAAGAAAGAGAATTTGAAGGAATTACATTTAAAAAAATCTTGTTTAGTTTTGACTTCCCCTAACCATTCAGACAATCCTGAATTGTGGGGAAATAATTCTCTTACGAACAATAGCAATACGTGATCAAGAACAAAAAAAAAAACAAAACTTTATGCCTCATTAAATTAACATTATAATGCTTACTTTATTAATAACAATGAAATTTGTAAATAGGTATGGGATTATTTCATTTGTTATAGAATGACCAATTATATTTCAGTTTTACTATTATTATTATTATTATTATTATTATTATTATTATTATTATTATTTCAAGGAAACCAATTCTTTAAATAGTAAATACTCACATACAAAAACAATTCTACAATGTATAATATCGACGTTTCCTTTGGGTATTAAAGTAGATACTTCAGCAGGCTGGTACATCGCTTTGTACATTTCCCTACATCATCATAAAATATCGGGATCGTAAATTTGAAATTTCGGATGGATCTCCTATTCGATTGACGTATGGGTCTCTCCAAGCAGGCATTCAGAATGATTTATAGCCACTCTAATAATCGCATTTGCAAAACCAGGACATTTCAACTTGTCGTTGTCAAACTGAATTGGAGCGAACACATACCGCATCAGCAAACGTGGCATTGGGCAACCTGCGATCTGAACTCATGAAAGCTCTGCAATGCTTCATGTGGTTCTGCTGAGAAAATCAAGACGAATAGACATTCCTTTTGCAAATTGGTTTTGGAAAATATTTCTAATTTCGAAAATTTCATGATAATGAATCTTATATTCAAGCCTGTTACAGTTATGTTTATATTTTCACGCAGTAAAATACAGGAGAACGAATAAATAGTTAATATATTTGCCATTACTAACTTCGTTTGAAGTAGGTAACGCATTTTTCTTGTTTTAGATGTTCTCTTGTTTCTGAGAGAGCGTTTAAATCCCCTTCATTCGTTATCCTCTATTATTCATTCTACCTTAACAAACTAAACAATGTAGAACATTACGTACAATATCCTTTTAATGCCGATTGTAGAATTTTAACCCGTCTGCCTAGTAATTCACCCAAAGAATCGTAGAAGGAGAATGCCAACGAATTGAGCGCATACTGTACAGCTCTATTAATTTTATACATTGTTTGATAATTTATACGAAAATCATTTCATACACTATCGCACATTTTTGTCAAGAAAATTATCATTTTACCTCTTAATACCAACCGCATTCTGGACTTATAAAGCATGTTTTATAAAGTTTGGGATTATTAAACTATGTTTTTGTTCTTGGCTTCGTGATTTATAACATACGTTTTCTTGGCATTTTGTATATCATTTGCAATTAGTAAGGCAATTTTAGAAAAGGAGGAAATTAACTGAAAGGCATGTGTTTTTTTCCTTCGATTGGGATCATGCACCTTGTGTCCTAGACATTCATTTTGTACGTAAGAATGTTATGAGCTGTGGGAAAAAGACGCAATGCGCTATGTACAGTGATGAGAAATGCATTCGCGTCTCTTAACATGGGTGTATTGGCGAATGCAAATATGCATAACTGGTTTGTTAAATACACATACCCGCTGTTGGCTTTATTGTAAGGGGTTATATGATCTGGCCAAAAGCTAACACAGAATATTAAGCTCTATAGTTCGTGTCGTGAGTTGAAAATAAGCATGATGCTTCCATTATAGATGTTAGTAAAAATACGGATTTGCCAGTTGGCGAATTCTTTGATGCGTAATATTGTAACAAAACAAATCCTTGGGAATCTTTAAATCTTGTAATGGAAATCGTATTGTGAATAACGTTTTTCATTTTTTATTAAAAATCATCCTACGTAACTCTTCTAAACTTTTCGACAGAAAATGATAATTTCCTAAACCTTTTGAAAGTATTAAAAATATTCAGAAAGACAGCATGCATTGCAGAAGAAAAAATTGTTTCAAAACTGCAACTCGAGATGAATTCTCGCCACGTAATGCACGATACATCTTTTGAACACTTTCTTTCTCGAAGATATCGAACAGCGTCTTGTGTTACTGCTCATATATGAATTCCGAGAAGCGCGAGAAACAGCCAGTTTTACGTGTTCCTTGCGTCAAGCTCAGATCTCTGGAATCAGTCGGATCGAGTTCTTTATAGGGAAACTCGCTTATGGTCGGATAGGGTGACGCAGCTCACTATCCTCAACCTGCTACAAGGCCACACAGGTCGTTTGTCAACCAGCCAGGCAGGTTGGTGATGCTTTCTGATTGTGCGAAGAACTGCATACTTCTAGAACGATACGTTGATTTTCAGAGAAATATACTCTTAATACTTCCAAGTTATCAAATAAGAACTTGCATATTAGCTACCATCCTAAAGTTTTATAACATCCACTTACTAATGAAGCAAATGACCTGAACCTGATGCCTTTCTACGATTTTGCGTTAATGGTGCAAATTAATTCGTCATTCATTGACCAAATTCGATTTCTCTCTCTTGGGGTGTAGGGTGATGATTCTCTTGCATTAAGATAAATGATTAAAATATTTGGGACATAATTGCGGGAATAACCTAAAGAAGTACGAAAATTATTAATAAGAAAGGCAATTGCATCACAGTTTTCAAAACGAAAATATTTTTTCCGTTGCAGAAAAATAACAAATATTACATTAGGAAACACCATGATAGAAGTGTTCAAGCCTAGAACAACTAATATGCATTTCTCTACAGTGGAAACTGAGACTGAGAAACAGTTCGTAAATTGAAAATGAAAGATGTTTCTTGAAGAGAGCGAAATGAAAAGTGTAAATTATGTAATCGGTTTTTATTGAGTGCAAAAACACTAATAGCTTCGCCTCAGAATGACTCACCTTCCTGCCGCATGGTGCAGACGTGGCCATCTGGACTCCACTACGCTTCATAAACAGGCATATGTTGCAGCAAAAAATTAGGCAGTCTGGTTTTTTACTGAATGAATATATGCATATCCAGAACATTATTTTTTTGTTTGCTTCATCACGTTGTGTTGCTCTTTAGCAATGTGTATGAGAAATTACATCCATATTTGTTGCGTATATTATGAGGAGATTCCGTCTTCGGTGGCTCAGGACATCAACTCATGTCACTGCAGTGCTTCTGACAGGGAGGTCCTAAGGTTCGAATCTCGACGGTGGCAGAATTTTCGACACTAGCTTGGTCGAATTCAGCCGCTGTCTGGAGGAGAATTCTAGCTGCCGGCTGTTGTGATCGGCAGTTTTTCGTGGTTTCTCCGATCAACACCACGCAAAGGCCGGAGCAGTACCCTAACAAACGGGCCACGGACCGCGCGCGATCTTTCCTTCCTCCTTGCCCTATCCTCACCCCTTACACACACACTTACACTAACATGCACTACCCTACCATATATGCTGGGAGACCGGTCGGGAGCCTAGAGCTTGTCCCAGGTGGGGCGGTGCCCGGCTGGTGGGAGAGTCCGGGTTAGGGGGAGACCCCGCTAGCCGACGGTAGGTCGGCGCCAGATCTCGCCATTCAGCGGGAGGAAGATCACCGCCATCTCCCGAGAAAAAACATGAACTACACTGACGGGACTAATGACCTAAGCTGTTGACGTGCCCGGAACCACTAAACAACCAACCAACCGCCACCTCCTGTGGAAATCCTCCTGAAAAAAATGCACTTCACTTACGGGACTCTTAACCTTCTCATTTGACGCGCCAGGAAACGCGACATAATCAATCAACCAATCAATCGATGAAATATACTGTAAATATTAATATCCTTGATCGAAGTTTACGAATGCAACCTTGATAACGGTATTCTATTCAGATGCGTGTGAATTGTGTTGAGTTTGCTGCGTACTTTGACTTACCCCGGTTTGAGATTGAGATCGTTCCCCCAACTTCAGGCAATTCTTCCATGAGGTTTTTATTTCACTAGCGATAATTATCATGAGACTGAAAACATTCGAATGGAAGAATGTTGCCTATGCCATCATCCTCACATTTGAATACAACATATTAAGCTTTGGCTTTCGTGAGCGAACGAAACATGAATATGAACTGGTTCATAAATCCTGAGGCTTCGCGTAATGTTTGAGACACAATGGAAATAAAGCCATTAGTCTCACGATATATCGGAAATTAAGCCATACGAGGAACGAGTTTAATTCTTCACCATATGACGCTCACCTGCGCGGCTCCCTCAACACTGTCCAAAATAATGAAGTGCCCTGTTGGTGGGGTTATGAAGCACATAATAACACGCTGCGGCTGGCGAGCGGGTCTCTGCGCCCCCAACGGCACCCCCCGGCGAATTAATTGCCAAAACAAGGCAACGGCAACGGCCGAAACTGCAGCGAAGGTCTCTCCACTTACTGGGAGCGTTGAACATCGAGAAGTTTGTCGGAAGCCCAGAGGCATTGCGGAGGGTGTTCGGCGAGTAGACCGTATATGTTAAATTTAACTATCTGTAAACAATCGGTGCAACAATATTTATACAATTATAGGCGCTTTTATTTTACTTTTTTCAATTATTTTTTCTCTTATTTTCGTTTATTATCATTAATTTATTTACTTATTTGAGTGGTCTTGGTGATGCACGATTTAATGACTCCACTGTGTGAGTACAATCTCAATGGCGTTCGTGATCCAAAATAATAGGAAACTGCTTTACTTTCAAAACGCCTGACTTTTGATTATGTATATGCAGAGAGAAATAGGAAAGAGAGTGTATGCAGAGAGAAGTATGTATATGCGGAGAGAAGATGGATTTGATTGCATATTAATTTTCTGTGACTGTTTGTAGGGAATGCAGAAATTGTAAAACTTTAGCGTTCTGTCATGCGTCTTGAAGTTGCGTGAATCTGTTCTTTATCGTAAACGATTTATTGCCCTTCCTTCCCTCTTAATATGAAGAAATACGTATTTCAAGGACAAACTCTCGCTACTCACGTGTAAACTCGTCAATGGAGCAACTTTCAATGCATATATTTTCCTTTTCTTCTTTTATTTTTGTGTAAACTCTCTGCATTGCATTATTATGCATTATTTGATAATAATGAGAGCAGAAACCTGCAATAACGCAAAATGCAGCAATTTATGTCGTACTGAATTTCTAATTATTCAAATCTTCATGTAGGAATTATAAAAACTATCTTAGATAACATTATTCTATCTGCTATTAATTTTTAATGAAGTGTTAGAATTGCACAACGCACGTCCAGAATTAGAGGGTGAAGGTAGTAGGTTTCTCCTTTGTATGTTTATACTCGCAATAAGAACCAGCCTAAAGTGCGAGACCTCTAGAACAGCTGGTCTGCGAGCTCCCGAGGGAGACAGCCCTTTTCGGCACACGACCAATTCGCACGCACGTCCGAACCAACACGCGGTCGCCACGCCCCCTCCATGCTTCCCGCCCGCACGCCTTCGGCCCGCCGCCCCCACCGCCGCAGCAGGCGGCCGCAGCGCCGGAAGTGCAAACGACCGGAAGGTAATTTGCTTCCCGGAAGAGCGCGCTGACCGAGTCTCCGGGTCTGCGGAACGCCGCTCGCCCGCCGCCCGCCCACCCGCCACCCACCCGCCGCCCACCCGCCGCCCGCCCGCCTGCCCGCCCGCCCACCCGCCTGCCCGCCCGCCCACCCGCCTGCCCCCGCCCACCCGCCGCCCGCCCGCCCGCCCACCGCCCGCCCGCCCCCGCCCGCCCGCCCGCCCACCCACCCACCCACCCACCCACCCACCCACCCACCCACCCACCCACCGCCCAACCGCCCCCAACCGCCCGCCCGCTTGCCCCCCTGCGCCCCCGCGCCTCACCCTCGCCCGCCCTCCTTCGCCCCCGCCCTCGCCCCCGTCCTCCTCGCCCCGTCCTCTTCGCCCCCGCCCCCGCCTTCGCCCCCGCCCTCGTACCCTCCGTCGCTCCCGCCCCCACCATTGCCACGTCCTCGCCCTCGTCCCCGCTCCCGAGCCCGGCCCCGCCCCCGCCCCCGCCATCGCATCGCCCTCGCACCGCGTTGCTGATACTGTTGCCCCCGTCCCAGCACGCGCGTGGCCCTGAAACACAGCGGTCGCCGGCGCCAACGACACCGACCTTCATGTCGCGCCTCTATCGACCCCGGCCCCGCCTCCGTCCCCGCTCTCATCTCGCACTCTCACCCAAACCGTCCGATCTTCACCACCACCTCCTGCCCTGCCGCTTCTTTGCACTCGCTACTTCCGAGGACCCCGTCACCCTCACCACTAATGCCTCGCCGCACTTCTCCCCCTTCGTCGCTGCCTCTGCCCCTCTCTCTCGCCCCCACCACCCTCACCCTGACCATCGCCAGCCTTCTCCGCCCTCCCTGACACCTCCCCGCTCCGGCACATCCGTAGGTCCCTCCGTTCCCCGTCACCACTGCCAGCCGTCAGGTCTGCAACTCCTGCGCGGTTTCGGACCTCAGTGAGTCTCGCCGGGGCTTCGAGACGATCCCCTTTATGCATGATAAACTTGTTGTCGTACAGATAAGCGATAGAGATGTTCCCAGAGCGATGGGGAGGTACTTTTTCTTCGAAGATTTGCTGGTGACCAAAATGAGAAAAGTAAACAGGAAGTGCAAAAATACTCCGTCAGGGTCAGTTTGCGCAATAAAGCACGGGAAGTGATGTTGTGATGTACATGGTCACTACGGTCTGCCACTGGAATTGAAAAGGGAAAATTACGTAGTGGGGAAATAAAAAGGAGTGGAATTTATTGGACATTGCAGGCGAAAGAGGGACATAGATATCTATGACATGTTTTATCGGTTTAATAATATTTCTTTACGTGATTTATTCATTTGCCCTCTCTCTTTTCATCTATCTTTCATCCATTTTTACCACAGATAAAAAACAGATTGTTCTCCATTTTTATGCTCTTCGTTAATTTATTTCGTCATCGTGTTCACTTCTCACTCTTACTCATTTTGCCTGAGCATCCGTTCCGCCTCCTCTTCTATGCATTCATCTCCACCGTTCCTACCGAGAATTCCTCCTCCTTCCATTCCTTAGCCTGTATTGCCTACCTGATTTCTTCAGCTTCTTCCTCGTTTTGTCCAGCTGATTTTGCCCCTTTCTCTTCACTTCCCATTCATCAGCATTTGTCTGCAATTCCGCCGTCAGACTTGTTTTCACCTCCGCGGTTCACGAAACCGTTCCGACCAAACTTTACCCCCCTCTCCGGCCACTCCTCGCCCAGGTTCAGCCAACCTCCGCCACTGACACCGCCCCTCCTCCCGCCCTCGCCACACCGAGCTCTGTCACTGCCGCCAACGACCCGCCGCCGCCTCAGTCCGTACCAACTAACGTGTGCTCTTCCTCCCCAACTGATTCTCCCCCTTCCCACACTTCATCATTTTGCCGCCGCTTCCCAGCCCTCCAGCCACCTGTCACCGTGCACACAGCCTCGCACCTCCGTCCCCGCCCGGCCTTCCCCTTCCCCCTGCTCCGGCCGACCACCGGTGCCGCTGCCCCGGGTGGACAGCCGCCGCCGCCGCCGCTGCGCCGCGCGAACTTGGCGCGGAGTTTGTGTCGCGACCTTTGGCCGGTCGGGTGGTGCGACCGGCGGCTGCGGTCGCGGCGCCCCGCGAGGTGCCAGTGCGAGTGCGGTTTCGGCAGGGGGAGGGGAGGAGCCGGCGGCCGCCGAGCCGCTCGTCAGGTGCGGGATCAACCCAACACCGACCACCACGTGCGCTGGAAACGACCTATGGAGTTTACTTGGTGGGTGTCGGATGACGGTTGGCGCTTGCAGTTCTCGCGGTGAATTAGTAATTGATAGGGGGCGGATTTTAATGAATTGTCTTTTTTTTTTTCTTTTCACTTTAGAACAATGCTGTTTACTATAGAAATTCATTTTATGTTATGTCAAAAGGAAATGACCCATTTTTATAGATCATTATTTTGCATTTTTTGTCAATTTCGACTAATAGGTCATTTTTTACCATTTTACGTCATTTTTATTGCATTTTTTGCTGATTTAATCGATGTTCACGTCATTTTTAATGGTACTTGCTTCAAATAATATTTACGAGATGCAAAAAATGTTCTTCACAGAGTTGCTCAGTAGCCTCTTCGATTTTTTTTTATTTTTATTATTATTATTATTATTATTATTATTATTATTATTATTATTATTATTATTATTATTATTATTATTATTTTCTTTATTTTTTTTTTCTCAGAAATTGTTTTGGCAGTCGTTGTGATGTAATTCTTGTGACTTATATCAGCGCCATTGCCGGTTCGTCCGATTTCGGGATAACTCTAAAGACAGATTTCCTGGTAAAGACCAGTCCAAAGCAAACGTTTTCAAGCGGAGTTCACTCGAACGAATGGAAGAAGCTTCGATTACTTCAGTAACGTACCCAACAGCCTGAGTTGTTCATCCGAACTGGTTATGATAAGATTTTTTACGTCATTTTTCTTTGGTTTTAGGACTTTTTAAAGGAATTTAAGAGCATGTTTTTGATCATTTTTGCCGATGTTTTAGGTCATCAAAATCCGCCCCCTAGTAATTAATAAGGTAGTAATTAATGCAAATATTTTGTTTTTGTATATTTTTGAAATTTAATACATCGTAAAATCCTGACATAATAAATTATTATCATTTCAGCAGTGACAGTGGTTGAAAGATCCTCTCGCGCTTTTGGTTGAAAATGCTTCAATATAGCACTAATCATTGTTTATACAGGAAAATAAAGTGTATCTTCTTTAATACATGTGCTTTTATTATAAACCATTTGATTCAGTAAAGTCGAAATTAAAATTTTAAAATTTCATATTAGGTTACGGCAGATTAAGTAGTTTGTTGCGCCGCCGCAGTGAGCGCTGCGCCACTGCCCGGAATTCCCAAAATAAAATTTTTATTTCGTGTAGGTGATAAAGATGTTCTGCCTTAAAAAGCGTTTTTCATAATCTGGATAAAATTGAAGAATTTTAATGGATTCATAACGTAGGTAACAGAATAGATTTTTGTGAAAAAGTGTCCAGTTAGAACTTAAATATTAATAACTTAATACATTTAGTAAGTATTAATTCTAATAGTTTTTATAAATTTCATATAGAATCTAAGAGGTTCTTCAAAATTAAGTTTGAATGAAACTCATTTCATTAACATTTAAAGTAATTTATTAAAAACTCCATTGTAATTTTCCGAATACATGAAGAAAAAAGTATAATTATGTATCGTTGAAACATTCGGACAACAAAATATTGTAATATGTTTTTGAACTTCTTGTTTTTATAATATTATGCAAGTGACAAAAGGATAATATTCAGATTTCTATTAATATCATTTTGCTTCGTCGAATATTGTGAAGAATTTACTCAAAATTCTGTTGGGAGACTGTGTATTGTATGTCAATACAACAATGTTTACATTCACTACAATTATTAGTTTCTTACGTAAAAAGTAAATTCTAATTTTTAAAAACACTTCAGATACTTTTTTTAAAAATTTTAACAATAATCTATTAGTCGTTAAAATCTAAAAGCACAATGAATGATCATGCCAAGTTTGGATTAGGCTCCATTTCGCCAAAATTTGTGTATTTCATCCAAATATTTTTTAATCAATTAACTGCGAGGAATAACAGCAACAACATAAAATGTTAAACAAAAAACGAACGAGCTTATCAAAAGTCGGAAGCAATATCCAATATTTTATCATCGAAACTAATGGCAGGAAAGCTTCCGAACATTCTCGTTATTTATCTGCAACCTCTGCTGCTGATCAATAACATATTCCCTCGAAAATCCACTTCTCCAAAACACGAGCGATGCTAACAGCGTGCGCGGTATATATTTCTCCGCGCGGGGTGGAAGAGGAGTATCATGCAGTGAGCGCTTCCGTGTGGAGTTCGGGTGTGCTCTTCGAAGCGCAGCGGCCGATCCTCCAGGGAGAGGCTCGTCCTGCGCAGACGCTGGCGCGCGGATGATTTAGCGTGCGCGTCTTCCGCACGAACGCTAAGTTAATTAATTTTCTGAATAAAACATTGCACGCCACTGTGCGTGTGATATTGGCCATTCTCTCGAGCAGCATCGCCGGCGCTCCGAACCCCTGCGATGGAGCTCTCCATTGGAACTGCTACTTCCCGTAATGCGATTGTGTTTTACTCGCCTGCCAGTGTGGAAATCGCTGCGTATGTTTTCATTATTAGGAGGGAAAGAAATCTACGCACAAAGTAACGTGCTGTAGAGTAGTTCTTGTCGAATTTGTTACTGAATAAGGAAAAGTATCTAAACTAAGAGCTTTGTACTTTGATTTTGTGTTGACATTGTCGATGTAAGTGAAAATCTGTAGATTCATTACATAAAATAAAGAAAAAAGTTAATAAATTGAAGAAATAAACAAGTTAAATAGTTGTATTTTAATATTTCAGAAGTAAAATGATTGGTCTAAGTAATACTCTGCTCGTTTTGTTAAATCGTATTTACTGTGCTTTTCATAACATTCATTGCAGGGTTTCCAACGGAATTACGCTAGTAACTTAATAATACGTTTGTAATTTTTCTCGTGAATATTGTTGTCATGAATATTTGCTTTTTGCGCTTAAGCCACGAGACTTAATAATTTGGGAATTTATTCTGAAAACAACTCTTTTGAAAATGTAGGGTTATTCAATTGGTGTCAGAAGTCTTATTTTTACTTTCTCGTATACATACGTGTATACGGAGTAATACACGTAGTATAGAGAAAGTTTTGTAATGGTGCGGAAAATCGATTTCGAGATTTCAGCGGAAATATATGTTGTTTTTTGTTGTTGTTTTTAATTGATGTGGAAAGCAAGCTTCGTAGTGTGCCACAATCTAAAGTATTTATTGATAAAAATAAAAATAATTAAATTAAAAATACAAATAATTCTGACTTCTCTTTCTGAGATTTTTCTCATCCGAGCTTCTAGATTCTGAGGAAATTACAAGTAAATCGGTTTTCCCTAGCAATTGGAATAGTTGAGAAACCTCCCGCAGGCTTTTCCAAAGAAATTAGGTAATGCTTTTTTTACGACTGAGAATGATTCTTGACACATTTGTTAATGTGATTCGAAGTGGGGCAAGTTAAGAAGAAACCGCACTTCCTCTGTGACTTTTTAACTTTTCTCAAAATATCCTTCAAAATAATAAAAGAGAGGTGAACGTAACATTAAATGAGAGCGTTAATGCAACTAAAATAAAATAATTTAAGTTTTATTTCAATAAAAATGAAAGAATAATAAAATACTTTCCCTTGTATTTCAAAGACCATCATGACGAAGTTCCGAAATAACACTTAAGGTCGCCTCTCCACCATCTCCTCCAACTCCTAATTATAATAATCTGTAAAAAACAGCCGCAAGGGAATTCTTGTGAATACAATAGAGTAGGATTCGAAACGTCATTACTTCACAGCCGCAGATTGTGACGAATTGCGGTTTTGCGATAATGTATCGCTGCTTTGGTCCTTGGTTGGAGTAGAATGACTTCTCAGTTGGTGCGTATTCTCGTGCGGTACTGGTGTTCACTGCGGTGCCTGTCTTCTGAAGTGGCTGCAATTTAAATATTCTTCAGTCAGCGTAGCTGGTACTGAATTCATCCGGTAGGTTAGATTCATGTCGAGTTTAAAATTTTGGTTTTATTTGGCAGATTACCTATGATTGTGTTGTGCTACATGTTGTTTTGTGTGATGAGGTTCTACCTCGTGGAATATTGCTCCAGATCAGCATCTTAATATCGATAATGTACAACTTCATTAGTCTTGTACCGTTGGAGAGAAACATTATCCATTTTGTAAATCGCAATCGCATGTACTGTAAAACCTCCTTTGTGAAATATTTTAATATATATTTGTACCAAAGTGGTGTGTTTTCAAATGCTGGATCTGCAAAATAGATCTAACAATTTTCTTATCGTTCTATTTACTTGCATAGGTACTGGTGCACAATTTGTAGATGTTACTTGTACTTACTACTTTGTCAGTCAGAATTTTATGCCCGATTTCCCTTCTGTAATATCATTTTTATAGTTTTCACTTACAAATTGTTAAAATAACTTATAATATTGAAACTTAGCATCTCCCTATCAACAAAGACTCCATTCACCCTGACCGTGGAAACCTACATCTTCATTTACCAGAATATGCGGTGAGATATTTAGAGTGTCGTAATCATGACTTACAAGTATTTTAACCCTGTGAAATTATCTTTCCCCTAAACTAAACATTGCCCGAACCATGCTTACTAGACAGATAGCTTCAGTTTCGCATAGTAACAAGAGATTTCGCCACGAAGCAAACAGTAGCACACATGGCTCAGTCATTTAGCATTTAGAAAATATTACACCACAGGGACAAAATAATCCGTCTTCACAGTTTTAAAATATGTGGCATCACCTTATGGTAAGTAAAGACGTACTTTCCCGTGACCGGAACGAATGGGATATTGGCTGTCTGGGAGACTCCATGTTCTGTGCATGATCTTTACAGTACACACTGGTGACGCCAGTATAAGGTGTAGAGGATCTCATCCTGTATGCAATGAACTCATGTTTCATTGTTGTTGTTTTTTCATATTTCGACGGCATAATTAGTAATTATAAATGATGTACGATTCATGTAATTAATAAGCAAATTGTGAGTTGTTCAAGGCATGATCTTAAGAGTACACAATAGTAACGTGAGTTTAAGATCTCATCTTGGATGCAATTACTCATGTTATATTACTTTTTTTTTCATCTTTCGACCGCATAATGAATTATTGTATTTTTTGTGTAGTTAATTAGGAAACTGTGAGTTATATGTCTTTCCTCTCATGCTGTCTTTGGGCTTCGCAGCTATCATAGCTAGCCCAGAATGTGCGCATGACGCTCTGCAGCAATGCTTGAGCGCGCGGAGAGGCGCAACGGCGAGCGCTGACGGGGGCGCGTGTGCGTGGTTGCGCAGGTGGCCAACGTGAAGGCGTGCCTGGCGTTCCTGCTGAGCCTGGGCGTGAGCGTGGACGGCGTCGCCGCCAAGGATGTCCGCGACGGCAACCTAAAGGCCATCCTCGGGGTGTTCTTCTCGCTGTCGCGCTACAAGCAGGCGCAGAAGCAGCTGTCGGCCGAGAGTCGCGAAAAGCGGCTCCAGCAGCAGGGCGCGCCCGCCACCGCCTCGCCCCTGCACCAGCCGTCCACGCCGCAGCTGCAGCAGCTGCACCCGCACCACCAGCAGCAGCTGCAGCAGCTGCACCAGCAGCACCAGCAACAGCTGCAGCAGCAGCAGCTCCAGGCGCAGCAGCAGCAGCAAGGGTCGCCGGCCACGCCGCAGCATCGGCATCCCCAGCCGCAGCAGCCCGGTCCAGAGGACATGCCCAGGTAGGATGGCGGCTTGCTTTTACTCTTGAATGGTGGCGTGGCGTGAAAGGAGGCATTTTGCTAAGTGGTATTCTCGTAATAGTTAATTTTTTTTCTGAACAGGAATTTTCCCTAAACAGGAATTTTTCTAAGTGGTGTTCTAGTTAATGCGAAGTGGCATTTCCCAATTAGGTATCTTGTCAGACCTTGATTTAATTGCTTGAGATACTCGAAACTTGCATTATTTAAAAAATGGTGAAATCTATTATTCTCTGATCATTCAAGTGCAGTGCCGAATGTGATGAAATGCTCCTGGAAAATCGTGTCTGCCCTGTCGATTGAAGTGATGTTATTTTCGATTCAAATCCTTACTTGTATTTCTGCTGTGATGAGCCCGTAGAATTTTAGTGCATTGAATTGTTAGCCTGAAAGAACGTAACAAGATCTCCGAACGAATGCTCCTCACTTGGCTTTCTAATTTCTGAAACAGTGCTGGCTCAGTGCAACGAATACAGATTTCCTCCTTTATACACATTCAGAACTGAAGAGGAATGTATTCTGTAGAATGGAGATTTTAGTATTAAGTGCCTTGTAATTTTTTTTCATTGGGAACACGATGACTAACTTATCTCCGTTCACGCTACGCCACTGTTAAAGCTACATTGATGTTTTTACCCTAGCTTGTGCGATGCATACCGTTTTGCATAAAATAATAGAAATATTATTTCGCTCAGTGTTGTTTTTGTTTCGCAGTATAATACAGTTACGACCCAGTCGTGTAATTTTTGAAAGCTTTTCAGTTACCAGTTTCCTTCGCCATAAAAGGGAACGTTCGTCTTACAACTTAACTAGTTGTAATAAATGTGTATTATTCGTTCGTTATTAGTATCTCATTGTTGAATCATATCCTTCGTTTTTAACCGAGTAAAATATTCGCCAATTGTTTCAATAGTTAAATTTCGCACTTCCAGAAAATTCCGCACTGTATTTATTTGCAAGGATTATAAAATATAATTCGCTCACAGACGGAATAGAAGTAATCATGTTTATCGCAGTACTCCAAAACGTACTCTTCCCTGTGATGCAGACCCTAATCCGTCCCCATATTTGCAACTGTCTAGTCGTCCTCAACGACCATTCTCTCCTCTTACAAACATCATGCTTTTGTTTGTTTAAGCTATTCTTTGTAAAACTTCCAACGTTAAGAAATCTCCCCAAAACTCTTAGTGGCTACATCATTTGAGCAGTCATTATTGGAAATATTTTATTGAAATAACGTAATAAAACGTCAAACACGTTAAACATAGTGTCCGGTGAAATCAACCAAGGAAGTAGAGCAGAAACGTTTTCGCTGGTACACTGTGGAGTAATAAGTGCAACACAGTAGCCTATGTGTTCAAACTTATTAGTGAAAACGGGATAATACGACAGGAAAGCTTTGATGACCAAACCTTTCCTCTTTCGAATCTCTGAATTAGAAAAAAAAAGTTGAATTCAAATGCATTTTTGATACATCCTAACCCCAAGATTTTCATGTATAACTTGCAATATACTGAAAAGCGAGAAAAATGCGATGTCCCAATTTCAGATTCCCTTTTCGCACGGCGAGCCAGCAGGCTCCGACCGTTCCCTGCAATCTTGGCGCACCTGTGCGTGAAATTGGATGAACGAGCCCGCGGGCAATGGGCCGTATTATTTGCCTCCGAGTGATTAGGCGCCTTTTTGTTAAAAAAAAAAGAAGGTGATTTGATCTCTCTGAATTGGAGACTTCCGATGTGGTGGGGCAGGAGTCGAAAAAAAGAATAATTTTTAAACCAAATGTTTCGAAACTAACACGCCATGGCGTAGGGGACATGTTTAAGATAATTGCCATCGAAACTAACACGTCATGGTTGTTTTTTGTATTTCAGAACCTTTATTATTTGAGAAAGGTTTTATGAACACGGGAATTCAAATAATGCCCAATTTCCATGATCTCTCTGAAATGGAGACTTACGATGTGGTGGGGCAGGAGTCGAAAAAAAGAATAATTTTTTAAACCAAATGTTTCGAAACTAACACAACATGGTGTAGGGGACGTGTTTAAGATAATTGCTATGTAGGTTTTTGTATTTCAGAATCTTTATTATTTGTAGAAAGATTTTATGAACACTGAAATTCTAATAATGCCCTATTTCCATGTTTCCTTTGAGCTGACTTCTGATTTTTGGACATATGTTGGCCTGCTGCATGATGGAGATTGATAATTAATATGAAAAATCTCAATTAATTATTCAATTCTTCATATGTTTTTCTTTCGTGTTGAAATGTTATTATGTATTTCACCGCACCTTCTCAATGACTCAAAATCGACGTGTCAACATAGAATTACGTACTCTCGAACGTCCAATAATAATCTGGAGTAGGTAATCTCATCTACACGATTGCACTTTATGTGAAATAGTTATTTTCAAAGCAATAAAATAAATGTATAGATTCTGAAAAATGTGGAAGTACTCGTCTAGGGGAATTACAATGTGGGAAATTAATAGGAATACATAGTCGTCTGTTCCTTTCAATCAATGAGCGCATTGATGTAAATACGCGAGAGTAAATATCCTACTGACTTCTAGACTTGGCTTTCTAATCTGCAGCTCACTTATATCAATGATACAGATCGCGTGGGTAGTGTTGTAAGAAAACATTCTCCGGGAGACGGGATTAAACGCCAGCCTGAGACCTTGCAAAGGCTGTTTAACCCAGAATGTGAAAGTTCCACACCATTATTAACTCATGTTACGACGTGTCATAAAATGCATTGCTAGTTATACACTATGTTCGCTATTTGAATACACTGTCCCATTTCTGTAGGAACGCCGCACACTTTTTTCTTGCATGTGCATACTTAATTATTACGGGCAATATCGATGCGAAACCGGCTGACATAAATAGGCGTAGTCTTTGGAGACTGTTTATTAGTTATACATTAGGCGTCGGCATCGTTTTGCAGAAGGATGTGTGTTGCTTCTAAAGGAATGACACTAGAATCGTAGACGTTGGAAAGAATTTTTACCAACGTCCCGAACTCAGGAAATTCATATAGTACAACCGTACTATATGAATTAACTTGTATGAAAATGATAACTTGGTGGTAATGTGCGATTTCATTCAAACTAGAAAATTAATATTCCTATTTCTTTACTTTTCAAAAAATTACTTGTCATAACCAGAAAAAAAAATTCATTACAAGTGTGAGAGAATCTGATCAAACATATTCACAATTTAATTGCCAGTTAGTAGGCATACTTTAACATAATTTTAAAATTGTTAATTTGGGGCACGACAACATAATGTTTTACAATAAATACCAAATTCAATTCATTTAATCCATATTTTTAATTAAAAACGTATTAGACCAATTTTCAAATATTTAAATGTAATTTCTAGTCAGTAATGCTATAAAAACATCAGTGTGTTGTCCGTTATATTGTGGTTCATTAGAGAAGAATATTTGAAACGACACATAATGAAAACGCAATCCATGCACTAAATTCTAATTTCGTACTTTCTTTAAACAGTCTCAATTCAGAATAAGCCCACTTTTGCAAATCTTAACTACGCAGTTTTCATGAATTTTCATTTATTCTTAAATATTTATTACTGTTGCTACAGAATTTAGTCGTGCGTCAGTTTTAAACTTTCTATCAAATATCATGCAATTTTTTATTGTTTTTTATAAGTAACTGTTTCTTTATAATAACCTGAAATGTATTGGATAAGGAAATTTTATTTCTCGTGTCACATCTTTTTACAGTTAAAGATGTTTTTAACACGTAAAAAAGTATTTGAGTAGAAATGCCTACGATTAGCAGCACAGTTATATCATTATTCTAACTGAGATTGGAGACTGAAACTACACGTCCTTTAGGCATAAAAATGAACTACAGCTGTGTGACTTCCATGAACGATACTGTTGTGACCGCACTTGAACTACAGACAAACATGTTTTATGTCGCATGGCAATTTGAACTTGAGATTGTATCATCCAACCATGTAATTAACGTACGTGGCCCAGAACGGATCATTAATTCGTTGTATAACCCGGGATTCTCTCGTTAAAGCATAACCACGCGCGTCCGTTCAGCGATTCATGGAGAAACTTCGAAATACGCGGTCGTTTTTGTGACATACAACGCACTCTCTCGAGGCCGCCAGACATTACCAGCTGCACTCGGAGCGATAATCTAGTTCAAACGTTCGCCGTTTGGAGCGCTCGCGCGCTGAAAGTTCACCGTCTCATTCATAGAGTGCGCTGCACGCTCACTCAACAGGACGAAATATGAAAGGACGTCAGGAACATGGCACGACCAGTGCACACAGGTGTTTAATTACGCCCAGCGTAATGTTTTCCGGTATGTAAATTATCGAACGTAAATGGAAGCTTGATTAATGATGGGGCGGATCAAGAAGAATTTACATACGTCAAGAACGAATGGACGCTGTTTATTTAACAGGGTACATGGAAATGACATTGTTTATTCAGCCGAAAAAAATTGTAGCTAATTATTTTTCGGCACGGAAACAATGAGCTGTTTTCGCTCCCTCTCTTCGCAGTTATTTTGCTTCGACGTTTCCTTAGACCATTTGGCGTGTACGTTTAGCGGTCGTAGCTGTGGCGTATGGATCGAGGAGCGGTTGACACGCGCCCGGGGCGGGCTGCTTTGTGCTCGGGGCTGAATGCAACGCGCGGTGCGTTATCTCTGCCACGCAGCGCCGCCACCGCCGCCCCGGGCTCGTTCATTACGGCGCGATTGTTAATGTCGCTAGCGCATGAAACGCACTAACGACGCTGCAATGCGCTGCCGGGTGACCCGCCCCGCCCACCCGCAGATTACCGCGGCCGGGGCTCGCGTCCGATCTGTTGACACCGCCGACAGATGTTCTCCGCGGCCGGTGAGGGCGCCACGACGGGCGACCCCGAGGGGGCGATGCGGCCGTGAAAGGCGCGCGGCGATTGGGGGAAGTGGTTGAGCGCCGGCCGCGCATTGGCGGAGAGAGCGGCGCGCTCCCGCGAGACGGCGCGGGATGGGGGATGCTAATGCCCCGGCGGGTGGGCGGGGGCGGGGCGCGCGCGCGGTTTGGCAACTGGGTAAGTGGGGGTCAGTAGTGGAAGCGCGTGCGGCGGCGGCGGCGCGACGACGGACGGAGACGGCCACGCGCGCTCACGCACGCGGCCCACCACCGGCGTGACGCGGCGCGTGTGCGTGCACACATGACAGCCGATGGGGAACTCCTCCAGCGCCGAGGCGCGCCGCTCGCGCAGCCTGCCCACGTCGCCGGAGATCCACAGGTAAACACGCGCACGGCACGCGGCGTGCCTCTCACGCGCCGCTGTTTGCTCGGAGGGCGACGCGTGATTGGCGCGGGCCGGTGGGCGGACCGCCGCCCAGGTGAGAGTGCTCTGGGATCTGGGGTTAAATGCCTCTCCGGTGGAACGTGACAACAGCCCCGCTCGTTGTTGTCGTCGTGCCGCTGCTGGGTTTAGTAGAGGGGCGCCTGTCGGAAATGTCAAGTGATGACATGAACCTTTATTGATTCTCGGTGGCAAAGAGAGCGCTGGAAATATTGTTCTGAGTCAATGCTGCTGTTTAAAAATGCTGTATTGTTTGCTGTGTGGCCGGATTTGTGGCAACTGTTGTTATGTGTGTATTGATGACACGGGTCGTCAATGTCAGATAAATGACATTCGCGTATGAGCTAACTGTATGTTGCGTTACGAGATATTTAGATGCTGTAACTAATCTCGTTGGCATTAACGGTTTTCGTATTGAATAGTCACTACTCATTCTCCAGTACAGAATTAGAGTAGAACATACCGTAATTCATGTGTAATCGTGTGCAAGCAGTTATGTTCGTGTGCAATCGTGTGCAAGCGTTTTCAGTAGTGTACAGAAGTGACAGCAGGCAACAATGACGTTGATGCAGAAAACTACTAACAGCAAATCCCGTTTTGTCAATGAATTTTGATTTCATTCATCTACGTCCTTTTAAATGTTTTTGCCCACATGACATTTGCACCTCCACATTTCCTCTTTCTCCTTTTCGGATTGTTTTGTTTTTTGTTTTGTGCCTCGGTTACTTGCGCCAACACGTTCTCGCAGCTCGCCCTCCGTTTACCGCAGCCCTCCCTCTTCGTAATCCAGGGATTGTAATTTCCCTACGCGTCAGGCAGAGATGTCACGGGATGCATAGTAATGAGATTTTAGAACGTATTGTGTGACAGGAAAGCAGATTCCTGCAAATAGATTCCTCTGTGATACAGTATGTTATTCTTCGAAAATATAAAATGGCTTTGCAGATACCGTGTGCATCTATTTTAGGATTGGAGAATTGTGTGTTACTATTTATTTTCAGGACTTGATTAGAGGATGAGCGATTGACATTACAGTAGTTAAATGAACAATGTATTCATGCCGTTGGGTCAAAATGACAGATGGGCCACTCATTTCAAAATCGTTAAATCATCACATCAAGAAATTTCCTCAATACGCAAGTGAAATGCAATATATTAAATTTCTTGCTTTTAGGTCTTTTTTGTGCCCGAAGGGATAATGGCAGATACTGACATTATGATTTGTTTTGAAAATAAAAATAAACATGTTTTATTGTATCACGTGAACATTTGTTAGGCACGGTATCCCTGTTCAAACATCAAATCCATTTCAACGATAAAAGTAATGTAAAATCATATAATGGAAATTATACAATTTTTAATCAATGTGGTGAAATCACATTGAATTGTAATTGGTTTTTGTAGTTCTTTTATAATGGTAGGCTTTTTACGTGATGAAAACGTTCAAAAGTATTTTTCACCGAATTGTGCCCAAATTCACATTTATTATACTCTATTTATATTAGGCTACGTGTACCAGTTGACAAAATTGCTCTGTATGGTCACCCATTTGGGTAACCGAAAGAAACGAGGAATAAACACTGCATTATCATGGCAACACATCGACTGCAAATTGACATCTCGACATTTTTTGTCGGAACTGTCCATGTTAATGATCATTGATTGGGTCTGTCATCACGTCTCTGGTTGCGTGATGAATAGACATGATTTCCCTCGCCTGGATAGTGAGTGAATATTTGTTATTTGTTTCCGGGAGCATCAACTACTTGGATCATTCCATAAGTGTAGTTATATCTCGGGATTATTGAATGTTGTAGCCTAGGGGGAGACGGTGTTCTCCTCCCCCGGTACAACGAGACAGTCAGTGCCGAAATACACGGCAACTTGGCAGGGTTTAACCCTCCAGGTATATCCCCTTGTGGCCCGTATGGCCCTAGCCAGGAAAGCTCCAAACTCCCGACCAGTCCCCCGACACTTACTGTAGTGCAGTGCATCTTGGTCAAGGTGTAAGTGTGGGTGAGTAAGAGAAAATGATAAGAAAGAGGAAGGAAAGACCGCGTGCGGTCTGTGTCCAGAGCGTTAGATTACTACTGCGGGATTCGCACGGTATTGACCGGCGGAACCACGGAAAGCTACCGACCAGAGCTGCCGACCGCTATAATTCTCCTCCAGACAATGGGGAACCGACCTATCTACGAAGCATGGTACTAGAATCCTAGGAGCACGCAGTCAACGATGCTGCAGAGGCAGCGGTGCTGCCACTTGGCCCTCGCAGCCGCTCCTTGCGCTCGGTCGTGACGGGCGGCAGGTTGTTCGGGCGAGTGCGGTGGCGCACAAAGCAGCGACCCTCGGCGCTATTTATTTTTTCGGCCCGCCGAGCGTCAAAACATTGGCGCAACGCGGCGCGGAGACAGCGCGGCGCCCATGCGGGCGCAAGGTCCCCGCCCGCCCTCCACCCCGCCCCCGTTGTCAGCTTGACGAGGATGCGGGGCTGTTTTTAAAGGGATATTCAAAAGCATTTAAATCCGGGCGCTGGGGTTGCGTCTGGCTAAACGGTTTGTGAGTGTGGCCGTTTGACGGTCGTTGCGGCTCTTGGGGATTAATCATACGTCTCTTGTTGTTCTTCTTCTCCCTCTTCTGTGTCTTATTCTATATCATTTAACGCTAAATCGTGATTTGTGTCTTCATCCGTTTATTCGTGAAACTGCTATGAGTCTTTTGAGATCATGTAAAGGGGGATGGGTCAAATGGGCGAGGGGGATCAGCTTATTGTTCTGTCTCAAGAGTGGGAATGGGAACAACCTAGGGAAGGTTGATCACACTTTGACTGTTGCCCGATGTTTAAGGAACTGCTCCGGCGCGGCGTCCTCCTGGAAGTGGTCGGAGACTATGGAAACTGGACAGGGTATCTGACATCTAAAGCTGTGTCGTCGACCGTCCCAGATGCAGGGAACCAAAAAGAAACAAACTTCTATCGCTCATGTGCTAAAATTTTAATAGACGGCTGTAACCTACAACTATCGGCTACGATATGCAACATCTCCCCTCTCCCCGTTGATAAACGTGATGTCGCCTCGCCTGGAGTGTAGGTGACAGACGAGTACGAATACATCACATGCAAAGGGTTCCAATCGCTTGACATCAGTTGACCGTTTCGTAGCCCCAAGAAGTCACAGGCGGAGAGCTTTAGGCTTTCGAGAGAGCCCGCAGTGAGAAACGGTTCCTCTAAGCTGCAAGAATCAAGCTCCGCCCTCAAAATTGTTTCTACACTTATAGCTATGGTTAGTTGTGTGAACACGATCACCCAGCAGGACTTGAATCTAGAAACTTCCAATCTAGTATGATTCATTTGCGGAGCCACACATCATGTACTATTGCACCCGAACCGTCCCCCTCCTACTTTTGTATGCTTAGCGAGGATGCGGGGCTGTCTCTTTTTAAAGGGATATTCAAAAGCGTTTAAATCCGGGTGAAGGGGCCGCGTCTAACTAAATGGTTTGTGTGTGCGGCTTCCGGGATAGTAACAGTTGGCTTATGTTCGTCCGACGCTCGTTCCGGCTCCTCCAAATTAATCATACGTCTCTTGTTAAAAGACCGAAACGGAGCGTTGGAATGACGCGTTTCAAAAAGGAAAATTGATTATATGTGGGCGCTCTTTGATGTTCGGAAACGGCAAATCCACGGCGCGATTTCCACGGCACGTGCGAGGGATATGTTACTTTTTAATGTCGTTCCGCCATCCATTAATACGGAACGGCGGGTATAAAAGTGAAAAGTTCTGTAAGCTACTTTGTCTGATGAAAAATGTTCGGTGGTCCTCTGAAAATGTCACCGGGGATTTCGCGCCAATGTCAGGAAAGAGTGCAATAATTTGCAGATTGGAAGGGGTGACAGGTGAAACGAAACTACCCGGAAAGGTATTAATAAGAAAATTCCAAAATTCTCGTTCCACGTGTTATGCAAATTAACACTATTTGCTTCCGTGATGATTTGTACTTCATTTAATTAACTACGGCGTTCGATTATTTTGATTTAGATTTATTTTGTCCAAGGACCGTAAAAAGTCTATGCAACGTAAAGGGGAGATGTTCAATCTGCGCACGTTTTCTTGAGGTCTAGTATCTGTTCCCCAACTTTTAACCATAAATAGTTGAATGATGAATAAAAGTTTCAACAAAAAGAGAATTGTAACATTTGTAAATTACATTTTTGCTCTCGAGTTATGGAAAACCTATTTGCATCGGTATAAGAACTACAGATTTGAGTTTTTTGACGTTCTAACAAAATACGTAACCCATACAGTTTCTTAGATGATGAAGGTAATGATCGTGTAAGAATGTGTCAGAGCTAGAGCATCCAGAAAGATCCAGCGATGCGAAAGATATGTAAATAGTAAACGCGGAAAAATATGAAATCTGCTGGTCAAATTCCTTTAAGAATCTTCTTTCAAAAATATTGACAATTTATGTAGACTGTGATGTATGTTTATGTATTATCGACACAATAAAGATTAGTGCGGGTGAGGTTGGTTAGAGTAAAGAAGACTGAGAGACCAAAAGAGATGAAAAATCGAATATTATCTGAGAAAGTTATTAATGTACTTCTTTGAAAACGAAGGTTCTTCAGTGAATTTTAATATGTAGATCGAAGTGTTTATAACGTATTCAACTACGTCACATTGTCAGTTAATTTATCTACATTGTGTTGCGACAATGAGACACCGATGCCACGACTTCCTAGAACACAAAATCTAATCTATGCGTTCAACATCAATGTGTAGGTGAATTATTTTAGTATTATATTATTCTTACACGAATGTTACACTTCTATAAATAGATTTGCAACGAGTGCCTGTCAAAAAATGTTGAGAAGCCCCAAACCATACTGTACACCCCTAGCCTTACTACATTCATTTATCCCCCAATGCTCGAAACCCCGCGAAGCAAACTGCAAGGAAATTAAAACGCATAATTTATTCTTAATTATTTACCAGATAAAGTCTAAATGGTTTGTTGGGGTGTCTGCGGTTTCGAGTGTCGCCTCGTTCCCTCGCAGCCTTCGGCCGGCAGCCGCGCACCATCGCACCAGCGCACCAGCGCTCCGCCCCCGGCATCTCGATCCCGCTCGTCCACCAGGGACACATAGCGCGTCCTGGCGCCGGATTATGCGCGGGCTTTATGGCGCACGACGTTGCCACGCCGATCCCGCCACTAATTTCACTGCCAGCGGGGCGGCGCCGGATTCTCTCGCTCTTTGGAAATGGAGTGGCCCTTTGCAAGCCGGTGACCTCCAAGTCTTTCGAAATCGGGGGGTCGGGAGAAAATCAATTGGGAATCAAAATTGAAACAAAAACTGGCATTTGTAACTATGTTATTGAAAAAAATAATGTTCTGTGCAATGTCTGGTCAGATGCTGATCATAAGTTGATATTTTTCGTATTAGAGGGGCAAATTAATTTATAATTATAATTAATAAAGGAATCGTGCCTAAACTGGAGAACAAAATGACTTTTGATTAGTAGTTAACCGGAAGCCAATATTATTATTCAAAGGTTACAGTTATTATCATTCAAAGGTTACAGCATCAAATCCAGTCGTAAATGAACGAAAAATATTTCGAAATTGAGGGAAGCCTTTTACTAAAAATTGCTGGATATAATAAATTGATCACATAATCCAGAGGTTTTTTAAAATTAGTCCAGAGGTACAGGATTATTACTTAAACTCGGACTCTCCAGGTGAAACCCTACTTGGAAATGCTCGCGCATGCTGTCACGTGACCGGGGCGCAGAAACTTCTCCGGCTGACGTAATAAAAGAATGCGTTTTCCATTCCGGATTTCTGTGAACTACGTGGGTTTTGTGGGTTTTGTGGGTTACATTGTAGTTTTAATGTGTCGTATTTTTCTGTTTATATCTATTTTGGCCCTCCTTACCTTCTTTTCCTTCTAAACGATTTTCTTCCTTGAAACTGCCATTTATCCTCTGGAATGTCTTTGCCGATATGAAGTTACTCATAAACCTCGAAATTACTCATTTGCCTTTTATGAGTGGTAGTTCTTGCTACGGTTCCCGTTGTTCGCTCTATGGGGAAGCATCGTAAGATGGAAAAGAAGAGTGACAGGCCTTAATCACCAGTATTCTTTGCGCCATCAACATTTTTTCTAATAGTTTTATCTTAGTTTGCAGAGAAACTGAATAATATTTCGTTCACCCACTGTAAGTGGAGGCCTCTCGAATTTGCGACCTTTTTTCTAGTCGGCGTAATGAGCAAGAATTCTGTGACACACCTCTCCGTCCCACGTTACAGTGTCATTTTGTTTCTTGTAAATGTTCCGTCGCATTTTACCGAACTACATGTAAAAAGCCAGTAACTAACAAATATTGCTTTTTTACACCCTTTATGTTCTTTCAAAATTTGGAATAATTATTTTATGATGTATAAGTCAGTAATCATTCTTAACGTTATTTTTCACAATTTTTACAAATTTGAATATTGTTTTTACTATTCAATGATTCTTGGCCCGTTGTAATTACATATCTAATGGTTCTTTAGTTTGGGTCACAAGAACCATTAAACAAATTGTTTTTACTCCGAGTAAAAAAGCCTGACATTGAGACAAGCTAGAATTCTATTCAGGTACCTGTGGCTCTTATTCATTATGATCCAGTGAGGAGAATCTGCTTCAGACTTTTCCAGAATGCTATACAGTACTGAAAAGACTAACTGGTGTCACTCACTTGTGAATGTGCGGTAGTGTCTGTCCACACAATGAGCAGGTGCCACCAGAATACTCATGTCTGAAAAATTATGATAATAATAATAATAATAATAATAATAATAATAATATTGTGTATCCAATTGACCTATTTGCTAGGTAGTCACCATGTATCGTTTATCGATATTTCGAATCGATTGTACAAACATGTTAAGAGTAAAATAAGTAGGGCTTATGTACTCGTATCAGAAGAAAAAGAAATAAGATGTTTTTATTTTGAAGAAATGTTTGAGTTCAGACATAAGTAATACATTATCAAATAAAACATTATTATTATTATTATTATTATTATTATTATTATTATTATTATTATTATTATTATTATTATATGTAAACACATTTTTAAATTGTACAAATTGACTCGATATATCCAATTTGCATGGAAGAAATAGTAATATAAATAAAAACAGAAAGTAGAAAATATCTCAAGTATCTACATTTCAACATATACAAAAGATACGCAAGCCGGAAAGATGTCTTTATATTCTCGAATCCTCTTCAAAATTCGCGTATTTTTGGAGCATTCAAATATCCATCTCATCTCCACTTAAAGCCCTTCCACTCGAAGTGGAGACGTGGTGCCGGGAATCTCCGTTCTCCGGCTCCTCGCCCGCCCGCCCGCCATCGCCGCCGCCGCCGCCGCCGCCGCCACCGCCGCCGCCACCGCCGCCACCACCACCGCCGCCACCGCCGCCGCCGCCGCCACCGCCGCCACCGCCGCCACCGCCGCCGCCGCCACCGCCGCCACCGCCGCTGCCACCGCCGCCGCCACCGCCACCGCCACCGCCGCCGCCGCTGCTCTTCCTCCGCCATGACGCACACAAAGAGGCGTCGGTGCCATCACCTACGGCAAAGCGACGGCGCGGCGGCGGCGCTCCCAAGGGCTCCGCGGCCTCGGGCGACGCCCCCACTGCCGCCGCCGCCGCCGCCGGCGGCCGTAATTATCCTCCGCCTGCCTATACACCGTATTCAAATAACTGTAACTGGCGAAGCGGGCCTGGCGCCGCGTCTCCGCCGGCGCGCACTGGGGCAATGCGCAGGAGGAGTTGGCGGAAAGTGAAACTCACATGTGCGTGGGATGGCAAATTGTATTTAATAGCTGTTGTTTGACAACGTTGTGTATAGATTTTTAATGTTTTAAAAAATAGTATTTATTAATTTTTGAACTTGATTTTATAAATCTGAATTATTATTTATGTATTTTTATTTTTTACATATTAATATTCTTGTTTCCATAAGGTGTGTAATGTAATGAATTCAATTTTTTCACTGTATAGAGTTTTTATTGTCAGGGTCGTCTTCTATATAGATGATATGCAGAGCAACAAAATTTGAATGTATTGCGCCACTCCTCTGCGTGAATTTGGCCTTGCACGAATAATTCGTGGCACACTTCTTCGCTCTCGCGATTTATAGAGACGTACGCTTTCCAATTGTTCTAATTTTGCAGTGTCATGAGGGGGAATTTTAATTTCTGCGAGGCTACTTAGTGATAATTCTGTAAAACTTACTCTAAGTGGAATCTCAAGGGACCAGAATTTTTTTCCGTTTTAGACAAGATTCTGCTTTAAGCGATGTAATTCTGTAGAATTTGTGATTGGCGGGGCCGCCATTTGCGTTCACATTAAACAGATTTCCGCTTTAAACACGTTTCGTTTTGTGTAAGTTTTACTGTGTTACTTGCTGAAGATGCAAATGTGCTGTACGCTGGGTTAAAGTGCCCCGAAAAGCATGCACCTCGTAGTTGTGGGATGCTTGGCTTCATATACACCCACTTATCCTATCTAAAACCATCATCCAATTTATATTCTCTTCCCTCTCATTATCATCCACCCCCTCGTGATTGCTCCGTCATCATTCATTCTATGAAATGCAATGACAAACCACCACCATTTTATTCCATTACCAGGAAACGGGAGTTCAGAATTGGTGTAACCCTTCTTAATCTACGTGCAGTAATGAGTATGTCAATCATCATCATCATCATTCTTCGTAGTGCAGAATGATTTGAATTATGATTTAAAAAGTCGTAATTTTTGCCAACTCGTCCTCTCTCTCGCCCCACTGTGTGCCATCACCGCCCCGTTGCGCCCGCTCTGGAACAATGACAGGAAGTGTGATGTCTGACGATTTTTACCTTTCGACGCGAACATACCTGGGGCGGGAGACAGCTTCTCTTCCCGCTCGTGCGGGGCGATACCGTCATAAAACGAGAGACGTCGTCCTGCAGCCTTCGCACTCGCGTTAATAAATGCCAAGTGGGTGCCAAGTAACAGTGGCTGGCTGAAAAATTAAAATGGATGACTTCGTGCGGGGGAATGGACTTTCGGCTGGACGAGCCGTGAAGGGCGTGTTTAGGTTTTGTTGCGTGTGCGGTGAAGAGATGTGCGTGTAAAAGTTTTCGATCTATTCGGTCGTGAGTCTTGGAATACATCTTTTCGCTTTTTTTCGGGTATTTTTGAAGGAAGACATACAAATTACCTTGCAAAGTGATTTCTTCTACTCTATCAGTACGTATTAAATTTTTAAACATGACAATGATAATGGTGAGTGGCCATATCGAGTGTCCAGCTTAGGCGTGGGAAGAGGCTTTTGTCCCCTTGCTTTTCCTGGGCGCATGATGACAGTGATGGCTTGCCATTGCCTTCCATTTGATACATTGTGCTATGCGTAAATGATGATAATTACTTATGGATGGTTATGGATGCGATGATGGTTTAGATGTGATAGTGGTTGTATTAGAAGTTAACTTCGCCGTAATGACATGTTGAAAATACCCATGCCTTGCATGGGACTTGAATCAGCAACCTGAGACTCGACTTTTTTGGGCTTCCCTGTACCTCTGATGCTATTTTTAAACTCATATCTGTGCGAAAATTTATTATGAACGTAACCTTACCAAATATCGGATAGTTTTTGTATTACCTGATCCATTCATTCATTCATAGGAGTAGTACAAAATTTCTTTCCCATTCAGGATTAAGTATGTGCACTGCATTTGTAAATCTTTTCATTCTCATAATGAATTCGCCTTCAGTCGTTGGCGAAAGTAGTATGGTAATCAATTCACTGTATCAGGTAAACATTAGATGGAAATTCGCTGTGGGAAGACCTGCAGTAGCATCACTTGTTTTTGAATGACTATGTCCGTTCACAATGATTTGAGTACTGGTAGAGAGTATTGATTTGAGTAGAGACATTACGGCTTGTTAGACTACATTTAAAGGACAATAGAAAATGTAAAGACATTTATTGAATCCAATTTATTAATTTGAAAGTTTTGACTATTTTTTCACATTATGGTCATCAAATATTTATGAAATGCTAATCCCCAGTTTAGAAAATATGGAGCGATGCTTACTGTGTATGAACATTACATTATATATTGCGTAACATAATGATTTGCACTTCCATTTTCCATTAATGTAAATTGAAACTTTTGCTATTATGTGAAACAAATGTAAGTAAATAGAATTAAAGAAGTTCCGAGAGACCCACGGTTTTAAATAACAAATTAGGTTTCTATTGTGAACTTGCAAGTAACATTAAATCTATTCAGTAAATAATAATTTATGCTATGTCATCTGACTCTAAACCTCTACCAAATTTCTTGATAGAAATCTCAACATTTGAATCACAAAAACTGCTTTCGTAGACCCATTGCAAACATGATAAACTTCCATTCAAGCTGTTAACCTTGACTTCCCCTCCCTTTCAGCAAACACTCCCCTCCCTATTTAAAATAGCAGTCATCAGTTTGTACAGATTGTACCAGTGTCCCTGTATCTCTGTTTTCCAACAAATTGCGATGGGAATTTCACGGTGCTAACTCTCCCAGGACATTTCTCTTTGCGATGCCTGTCTTTGGTGTTTATGCGAAACAAATGTATTTACAAATCAAACCCAAAGAACCGAAAGAGTTTCGACTTCAGATAACGACTTGTGCCCTATTATGGATGTGTTTTTAGCGTTTAATAAACTTACTGAATCCATTTCTATGCTACGGCACCTAACGTAATACTTGCTCTGGAGTCCGTGAGAAATCGCGATGTTCGAACGACGTAATGCGCTTTCGTGCACCCTTTACAGACGCAATAAACATTCCATTACGATTTTGAAACCTGCCTGCGGCCCGACTGGCTTCTGCTCAGCATACCCCCTAAGCCCGCCCCTATTGCCCGCCCTCCCGCCCGCCACCTCGCCCGCCCGCCCGCCACTTCGCCCGCCTGCCCGCCACCTCTCCCGCCTGCCCGCCACCTCTCCCGCCTGCCCGCCACCTCGCCCGCCCACCACCTCGCCCGCCCGCCACCTCGCCCGCCCGCCCGCCCGCCCGCCACCTCGCCCGTCCGCCCGCTCGCTCACTTTCTGATAGCAGACATCAGTGTAGGAATTTGCCAAGGAATCCAGAATTCCGCAGTATCTCCCAGCGGCTTCTCGTGGGGCGGCGGCGGCGGCGGGAACCCGCCAAAGCAAAGTCTCCCGAGACGCCTCGCAATGTCGCTCTTTCCGCGCGAACACGGCCGCTCCGCGTTGCCGGCGCCGTCGCAGTGGCCCGTTTTCAGAAGCGATATCGCCATAAACGAGCAGCTCCCTGTTCCTCCAGCAGCTGCACGAGGCTTCCACATGGTCGCCCCGGCTGCGCGGCGTGGCGCGGCCGGTTCTAACTTTAAATGCATTATATGTTTGAAAGTCGTACAGAAAATTCGCATCGCGCTCCCAAGAACGTTGAGGGTGAGATGGGCAATAGAAGAGAGGGAAGCGAAGAAGTAATACGAGGGTGGTGCGGAAAAAACGAAAAAAAAGTTCCGTGGCTCAACCTCGCCTTGATATTTCCAAGAGGGAGAGCGGAGCGAGGAAAGCGGGATGGAGAGGGTAAAGCGGGGACGAGCGGGTAAAGCGGTGTTGAGCGGGTAAAGCGGGGTTAAGCGGGTAAAGTTGGGTGGAGCGGGTAAAGCTGGGCTGAGCGGATAAAGTAGGGCGGAGTGGGTAGAACTGGGCGAGGCGGGTAGAGTGTAGCGGGACGCAGATGAGTGTGGCGAAGCGAAATGTGGCGGAGCGGGGTGTGGCGGAGCGGGGTGTAGCGGAGCGGGGTGTAGCGGAGCGGGGAGTGGCGGAGCAGGGTGTGGCGGTGCGGGGAGTGACGGAATGAGGTGTGGCGGAACGTAGTGTAGCTGAGGAGGGTGCGGTGGAGTGAGGTGAAGCGGAGGAAGGGCGAAGCGGGGAAGAGACGAACGAAGCAAAGTTTAGCGGGGAGAGCTGGGTGAGACGGAGCGGGATGGGGGTGAAGTGGAGCGGGGCTGATAGGAGTGGAGCTGGAGGAGCGGGGCGAAAGCGGGAGAAGCGGGGCGGAGCGGGTAAAACGGACTGGAGCGGGGTGAGGCGGGGAAAATAAGGTGGGAACAAAATTCAATGGGGAAGAACAATGCAGAGTTGGATGGGCTGGAGCGGAGCGGGGAAGAGCGGGGTGAGTCGGGTAGGAGTGGAACGGAGCGTAGCGAGGCGGGGTAGAGTCGTGCGGAACAAAGTTCAGCGGGGAGAGCTGGGGAGACGGGGAGAGCAAAGGGGAGCGGGGCGGGGCGGAGTGGAGGGGGAGCTGAGCGAGGCGGAGCGGAGCGGCGTCTTGCAGGAAGTGCCCCTTCCCCGTACGCAGATCAGTGCCGAAGAGGGAAACGAAATATGAGACCTCCGGGCCCCTTCACTCCGACTTCGATTTCTCTCCGGCAGCGGCCCTTGTGAATCATTGTCATAATATCGGGCGCGAGTTATAGCCGCGGAGAGGGGTCTGTTTTTGAAATACCGGCGGGCGGGCGCGGTGACGTAGGCGGCGAGGCCGAGGGAGAGGGTGAAAGCGGGGGCTGCGACGCGGTAGTGCTGAAGCAGGAAAGACGACGGGGAAGGTGCTTTACTAAATATTAATTTTACTAAATACCCTGCTTGAAAGCTTTTTAATTTTAGTACGCGTAATTAGGAAGTAAGTAAAGGATATATTGCTGGGAAAACAACATCTACAAAAACATTGCATAGAGCAGAGTCACATTAGGTAATACCGTAAATTAAATTTTCATTAATTACTCTTGACGTTGCTTGATTAACAGAGTAGATATGGTTACAAGACTACGATGATTCGAAAGTTTTGTTCTTTGGTTACACAAATGTAAAGCACAAGAAAGCAGAAGTGAAATTTTTCCCGGACGCCTGAGGTGAAGTACGAATTAGCTTACCACGACGGCACGCTGACTGTAGGATTGTGATGCCGAAACCCGGGTAAGAAGTGAGTGCTAGCAACTTTTGTTTGGTTGAGCGAAGTAAGTAGGGAAACTTTCATGAACATTATAATATCATTCATTTAGTATTTGTTCAGGTAATCAGGTTCAATATCTTTGTATATATTGGTCTTCTTCGTCTGATCAGGGACGAAAATCAACGAAAGAGTTTTTCGAATTGAAATTTTTAAAATGATGAAATCATTCTTATTAGAATAGCTGCTCGGGCTAGGAACTACAGAACCGACAATAAATGTATTCAAAGATGAGAATAATTTAAAAAAAAATACTAGCTACGGTGTATCTCATAAAATTGTATTATATTTATATCACCGTTCTCCGGGGTGTTTCATCTGCTTTACGTTTACAAACAGCTCCCGAACACGTTTAATTTCCATGCCCAAAATCAACATCGTGTTGGTGCGTTTTAATTTCGGCGTAATCTCGGCGCAGGTAGTGGTAATTTGCGCCAGCGGAGACCCAAGGAGCGGCAGGATTAGATCCACGCAGAGGAGCGCCGACGGCAGCAGCGAAGCGGCGTCGCTCGCGCCGAGCGCGGCGCGCGCAGGAAAGGGGGCGGGGCGGGGCGGGGCGGGGCGGGGCGGGGGCGGGGTTGCAACGAGAGCGGCTGCACCCCCGCGGTGTTTAGCATTAACAGACGGCGTGGCGACGAGGGTGCGTCGCGGGGGGGGGAGCCCCGCCCCCGTGCCGTCGTACCCCCCCCCCGGCCCCCCTCTCCCAGACACTTCTTTTCGCCATGTGCGCTCAATAATCCAATTGCAGCGAGGGAGGCGGCCCCGGGCAGCTGATGCACGCCGCGGGCCGGAGGCTGGGGCGAGGGGCGGCTCGGCGCGGCGCGGCGCGGCACGGCGTGGCTAAGGGCGACTAAGGGCGGCTAAGCGCGGGGCGGAGCAGGGGAGCCGCCGCCGAGGGCTGGGACACGCCGCGTCTCCCGTGCGCGCGATGGCCTTGCCTCGCCGGAGCTTGTGGTCGCTCCCTCTCGTGTCGGCGGAGGCGAGAAGGTAATGGAAATAAGAGGCCGGCGGGATAAAGCTGATGTCTGGCGTAATCAGAGTTCATGTGCTTTCGATTGGCTGCTAAATCGACGGGTCCTGGGCCTTCTGTTGGATCGACAGTGCAAGGTGTGTTGTAGGTGACAGGTGATGATGGGTTGACAAGTGGTCATGTCAAAATATAATAAAGGGATCCACTTCCGAGAATCGTCGGGACTTCTGTACTTGACGCGCGTTGGCAGAGCAATGGCCACAGCCGCTCCCTCTGCGTAGGACGGATGTGAGAAGGAAATAGAAGGGAAATGCGTGTGGAATAAAGTTGATGCCTTCTGCTATCAAAGACTCGGTGCCCGCTGTTTGTTGCTAAATCGATAGGGGATGAGTGGAGTGGAGAGGTGCGGTTAACGTAACAGGTGTTGATGAGCGGACAAGTGGTGGTGTCACAGATTGTAATACTAGGATCGACTGCCGACCTCTTGGACCCTCGCTTGGCTCCCTCGCTTTTGCGGTGCTTTGTAGTTGCAGCCAATATCTTGGTATCCAATATCGTCGTGTTTGTAAAGACGAGAAGGTAATAGAAATAAGAGATCGATGTGAAACTAACGCGCTGCAGTGTTTGTGTGCAAGTGCGTGCTTTTGGTTGCGAAATCGGTAACGGGATGCGGAAAGGGGCGTTTAGATAACAGGTGTTGATGGGTGGACTTGTAATGGAGATTGTAATAGAGTGTCGGAAATTGTAATAGAGTAGGCGGTGGAGGGGCGGTAATTGATATATCACTCAATTACGGGTAATTGGGGCAGTGATTGGTAGTTCAGGAGTTAATGAGGGCCACGTTATTGAGAGGCTGAAATCTATTGCCGTTTGCCGCCGTTGTTGAACGTTTCTGCCAATTCACAACGTAATGCATTTCCATACGACATTTTCTCAAAACACGATCTTCCTTCACATTATTTTAATACCGTCGTATTTCCTCCGTTTTTAAGAGATAATTCTAATGAAATGATTTTCCATTTTATCCCAAAGTCCACAGTGCCTGTTATCAGAACCTCATTCAAGTTCGTAAACAAGTTTCAGTGTATTATTCTCTAAGTCGGCTTAACCGTTGGTTCCGAAGCGAGGGCGAAGCGCTGTTTGTAATGGGAGGTGCTGCTTCGACCGCTGGAAAGTTGAGGTTTCCGGAGAGACACGCGTTTTTAACTGTGTGATTACTGTCCGCGTGGAGGAAAAACAATTGTGTAAATTCCAAATTTTTAATGATGAGGTTGAAAGAGTACTTAATTAAAGTAAAAATAACGATGGGGAGGAGCAACCTGCTTTAACGATTTACACTTTGCTATGAATGCACCCTGAAGGCAGGGTTCCTGCTGAAGAAATTTGTGAAAATAAAGTATTTCTGTGGAAGTGAGGGTGTCGACAGTTGTGCTACGCTTGGAGGAAATAGAAAACATTTCGTGACATTTGGATGAGAGGTATCATTTTCCTCATATGAAAGGCAATTGCGCAGTTTCAAATATTATGTTTTTCTCTTAAACTTTGGTTCTAAATCTCTACAAAGTTAGTAACATAAAAAAATTGATTGGATAAATCTCTTGGATTGGATTTGGTAAATCTCGCGGATTCGGTGTATAACGGTTAGCGTATCGGACTGTTGTACCCGAGTTTGCGGGTTCAAACCCGATCGAAGTCGTGGATTTTTAAGGGCGAAAAAATCCTTCGTACGCCTTTCTTCGGAGGGGAAGTAAAGCCGGCTGTCCCATGTAGTAGATTTACTGCATGGAAAAGATCCTCAAGCCTAAATGAAGCTTCGTGACATGAAAATGCTAAATGAGCAAAATTGAGATCCGTCTGTTTCGTCGCCCAAGATAATACCTACTTTCTCCGCTAGGTGGTGAAAGGAGCGTAGCAAAATTTGCGTGGTTAGACGGAAGAGCGGGCCTAATGGCCCGAGTCTCGCCACGTAAAATAAGGCATTAACTAAACTAAATAAATGTACGTCATTTAAACGTTTTTTCTCTGAAGCTAGACTGGAGATTCTAGTTCAGTTGACTGCGACTTGATCATGCAACGGATAACGTCAGATAGAAGTGCTTAAGAGTTAAAGGTACTGTTCCTACCAATTTTTGTGCGGCTAGAGTGGTAGCGGCTGCAATAAAGGCGGCAACGCCAGCCAGGGGCCAGACGACGATCGTTGAGGCAATGGTGCGGGACCAGCAGGGACTATTAGAGCGGGGTGGGCGCTAGTGTTACGTGTAGAGGCGGAGAACGCAGGAGCGCTGGCGGATCCGACGAAAGCCACAGGAGGGGCGCGGGCGGCGGCGATGAGAACGGAGGGGTGGTTGCGGTGTTGCGGTGATATTGACGTTGAGGGATACAGCGAGGCCGCCGGTGTTAGCGACGGGAGCGGGGGAGGGAGAGGGTGCATGTGGCGTCGGACATGGTGGCGCTGGGGGTGATGGCGTTGCACAGTGGGTCAAAATGGGTCGAAGAAAAAGCACGTCCTTCAGGAAAAGCAGTAAGTGGGAAAGACAAACCGCATGAATAGTTTAAAAGTTAATTTTAAACTTTTTGATTTTGGGTGAATTTAACTACATTTATTAAAAGCGAGAGCCAGACAACTCGGAATGCCTTTTGAAGTAATAAATTAAATGCAGGTCGTAGCACGAGAATTTCACACCGGGCCTGCAGCCTGTTAAATTACTGTTCATGTCTTACTGTCGACTGTGGAAACTTCTGTATCATCTATGAGCACTTTAACATCGGTTTCTCAAACGTGAAGGGAACAGGGAATAGTTCCAGATTCTAATATTTCGATTAATAGCGGTCCCAGTATCGAACACCATGTGTGTGGGGATGGTGAAGATTGAAAAAATGAAATATTGAAAAATCCCAGTTACTGAAGTTCGACCAAGTGTTCATTTATTTTACTGTTAGTCATTAAACATTATACGATTCATTATAATTTAGAGTTGTGCTTAGACAGCCTAACCTTTAAAAATGCAGGTGGAAGGAAAGACGCACGTGAAGGGAGAAAGTACATGACGTTCGAGTGAGGGAATATTGTGTGCAAGTAAGATGATGGGAATGATTGGGATCAACATGTCGAAGATATCAAGGTTCTCGTCTGTTTTCAAGATCTAGAATTTTTTTAGCCTGACGATTCATTTTATGCAAACAACGTATATTAAAGATACGTGATTACGCATATCTACATTTCTTCCAACCTTGTCTGTCTTTTGAACGTTTTGTTTGTTTTCCTTTCTTGTCTGCCGTCATTCTTACCTGAAACTTTGTAAGTGTGTAAAAGCTCAAATGCCCAAAGAAACTAAAAGAAAATACTGAGTCTTTTTTGTATAGGGTGTATTTAAAACAGAACAAAGAAATTTATGTTTACCAATTCATCTCCTCGCTCCAGCGGGAGGTGTCTTTAAATAATTTAATGTGCGTATATAAATAAATAGCCGACCTGGATGGCCGAGGTGGCTAAGAGCGAGTACCGACTCAGCGCTTCGATCCGAAGAGTCGCGGGTTCGAGTCCCGCCTTGGGCATGGTTGTTTGTCCCTTGACTTTGTGTGTGTTGTCGCGGAGGGCCTCGCGTTCTGCTGACTCCAGATCAGAGGAGCCCGCAAGTGTGTTGGTCTAGTGTTTGGTCGAATGTGCGTCCGATCGGGACGTAAAGGGTAACCGGCTGTTGGCTGGATAAAAGCCCTAGAAAAAAAATATAAATAAATAAAATGATTTTGATCCACTTGAACGCACTGTGTGTCGGTGGCGATGGCGATGGCGATGGCGATGGCGATGGCAGAGGCGGTGGCGCTCGGGGTGGCGGTCACGTCCGCTCGGGATGAAGCGCGGCGCCGCGCCGCCGCCCACACAATCCGCAGGAGGCGGCGCGCGGACGCGGGCGCGCACAGGCGCACCGCAGGGGCCCGCGCCCCGCCCCCCGCCGGCGACGACGTTCGTTGCATCGCGAACTTGAGCAAGGTAGCACGTAATTACTTGGGGGAGCTGATGGGCGGCGAGACGGAGCGCGATGCCGTCGTAATGCGCGGGAGAGCGCCGCGCTCGGGGTCTCAGGAGGCGGCGCGCGCTGAGGAGTGGATTGTGACGCAGGGGAGCGTGATGATGGCAGATGCTCCGGTATTGAGCGTGACTCCTTCACGTTCGTTGTATGCTGACGCGGAGAGCGTGGAAGAACCGTGTTGTTTGTTAGTGATTCTCGGCACGTCAGCTGATAAGGTCATTAGTCCCGTAAGTTTCGTGAGCGTTTAATCGTGGCGGTCACCGGCACCCAGCACGTCGACTGATAAGGTCATTACTCCCGTAAGTTTAGTGCGTGTTTTATCGTGGCGGTCACCGGCACCCGGCACGTCAACAAATAAGGTCATTAGTCCCGTAAGTTTAGTGCACGTTTAATCGTGGCGGCGACCTCCCGCTGAGTGGCGATATCCGACGCCGACCTACCCGTTAGTTTGCGAAGTTTTCCGTAATCAGGTATCTCCCACCAGCAGGACACCGCCTCAGCCGAGCTGGGACAAGATCCGGACGAATCTCCCGGCATGTGTATGGAAGAACGAGGTAGGCGGCTACGGAACGTTTCAGAGAATGACGTAGTGTGTACGCTTTCCGTTTTAAATGTGCCGTCCCAGAGGACGAAAGAGCGTTGGATATGAAAGAGCATGGGTGAACTGGGATGTGAGGGGGGAGAGGGCGGGCGTGCTGCACGGTGTGACGAAGGAGGGGTGAGTTAATGACGTAAGAGAGTAATGTTACGCAGAGTGTGTCCGGAGTGGGCGTGGCGACCTAATGGGTGCATAACAATAGACGCGTGACGCGCCGCGGCGTCGCTCGGGGTAAAAATTGTGGGCGTGGCGACGATTCTGACGAACGTGGACGGTACGGCGTTTCTCGTACCGTATGCCAACACACGCGAGCATGAAAAATGCATGTACGTCGAGGGAGATGTACGGCGGCGTCTGTCGTGGAGATTGAAAAGCACACACAACCTGGGAGGGACACCCCGAGGAGGCGCGAGGGCGGCTGCGCGGCGACAGATAACTCGCGTAAGGAAGTTCCTGAATATGGGCCACATCGGACGGAGGGGAGGCGTAAGCGAAGAGCAACATGGCGAGGAGGGGAGCCGGCATTAGCGGCGTCAGCGATGGAGGAGGATAGCAAGTTGCGGAGGGCGCAAGGGCGGTGGAGAGGCGCCGGCTTGGGACGCGGCGATATGGCGACGAAATGGCGACAGGGGTAGCTGTGCTGGCGGCGAATCCGAAGTGCTGGGATGGGGCGGCTGCACGGGAATCGTGAAAAATCCAGGTTTTATTATTGCGTGAATAAGTCATGGTATTTTCTGGGAATCTTTGATTTTTAAGTTGCGTTTTCTGGATAAACCTGATATTTTTCTATTTTCCTCTTTTTTATGAGACCGGTACTGTTGAACAGGCATCATTATTTGGAAGAGTAGAAATGTCCACATTAAACAAAGCGAAACGTAGAAAATGAGTGTAAAATAATAATAAAACGTTACGTAAATAAGTGAGTTTAAGAAATTTATCATAATAAAAGTGTCGGACAATATTATGAAAATATAACGAAGTCTATTAAGAAAAGCCAACCTTTGTAAATAACGGTATCTGACTATCGAGATTATTGTTTTTTGAAAGAGGGAGTAGCTCTCTGTTTATTCCAAGTGGCTTCAAGAACAAACAACAAATGATAATTCACTCGTACCACATAGAATAAGCAGCTGCTTTCTTGTTAATGATAGTATCACAATGTATTTTCCTACGAATCGAGAAACGTGACACGTGATTTTATTTACTCCCGGACGCCTCAAGGCGTTGTCTACTTTGTCGAAAGGTGCTGTCTATAAAAATGACAATGACTATTAAAATGGGTGATGACGCTCGCTGCGGGAGAGTTGCCGGTTGTGTCGGTGGCTGGTGCGGTCGAGATGCAACTGATTTATTGTGTAGACATAGGCAGATTAATTCTGAGGTGAGCGTTGAGTTCGGTAACGATAGTTGCGGTCACTGGATACAATGAAGTGTACTTTGTATGTGGGTATTGTGGTCATGGACCTGGTGATGGTTTCTGCTACATTGTTGGCATAAGCGATTGCGGTACTTGTGTTGTGGCGGAGGTAGGGCTTTGACACGAATCGATAATCAATGGGGAAAGACACGAAAATGCTTCAAGATCACCACAACTCCCACAGAAAGAGATAATTTTATTACACTTGTAAAAATCATTTAATTTTCTGGTAAACAAAAACTGAATTGTTAGACAGTGTAAATTAAATATTAAAAAATGAATAGCATGTGTCAATTAAAGTAAGTAGCCCACATGGTAATGAAGTTGGGTGGTTAGATACAAATCAATTCCCTTATTTGCCCTGAATTTGAATGAAGTAATCCCGTCACGTACAAGGAGAAAATTTATTCCAGCAACTGTGAGTTGCAAATAACTCTCTTAGAAAACCATACAAAAGAACGTTTAAGCATTAAATGAGAAAATTAAAAGATTTTTCTTCATTTTATTGAAATCAATTTCGTTACCGTTAAATGTTTTTATTTATTTAATATGATAATAATTACTCATATCAAATCCGACTTTTCCGAGAGTGTTAATTCTCCGGGATTCTTTTTTGAATCCATCGATGGGGGTATGATTGTGTGCACACGTTGCGGCAGTAATGTGTCAGAAAAGAGACCTCTGGGGAAGAGAAGGTGTAATGAAATCGGGGAACAAGGGCGAAGAATGCGTACAGGAAATGACGAATCTCAAGTCCGAAAATGCTCCAAGACCTCCATCACAAAGAGACAATACAATAAATTACACACACATGGTAACAAATTCGAAATCGGGTAATATAATCTAAAATATTGAGCAATGAATTAAGTAATCTGATAGAAATTGGTGTTGCGCAATAATTAGGTACATAAAATGAAAGTTCTTTCTCCAAGATACTTCGCTGAATACGGGCTTGAAGACAGACGAAGTTGTAGCTGTTGTGTGGTGGCAAAGGGACTTCTGTGATGAGCCGCAGAGATGGTGTCGGGGAGACGAGTGCGAGGAGATGATGGAAGCTGCAACGGCGGTGGAGGGAGTGAAGGCGTTGGCGGAGGCGGTGTCGGTGACGGTGTGGGCGGGGACGGTTGCGGGGTCGAAGCTTAGGGCAAAGGCGGGGAGCGCAGGCGTGGGAGTATGGGACAGCAGAGGTGGGGGCTGAGGCGGCGGCAGACGGTGGCGTAAGGAGACTTGACGGAAGATGCAGAGTGGCATGGTGGAGAAGGGGTCCAAAGGAGAGAGTAGCGTGAGGGCGAGAATCCGGCATCGGCTGTGGTCTGTGGCGGCTGCAGCGGCAGTGGGTAGAGGTAGAGATAGAGGTAGCGGAGGTGTCGGAGAGGAAAGGGAATGGGGATGGTGATGGAAATGGCAACGGTCGTGGTGGTGGACACGGAGGTGATCGTGGGAGAGTAAGTGGGAGTAGAGGCGATGGCAGAAGTTGGTGTGGAGAGACTTGACGAAAGGCGCAGTGTTGAAGTAGTGGACTTCAGTGAGGACGCGACCGCTGGGAGAAGTAGACAGGTCAGCGCCGGTGGGAGAAAGAGGGCGAGAAGTCGGCAACAGTTGTCTCCCCTGCGACGGGGGGTGGGGTGGAGGCTGCGGAGGAGACGGTGGAAGTGGCGAATGCAGATGTCGCAGCGGGAACGACGGCGGAGGCGTGAACAGTAGTAGTAGGTACGAGGACGAGAATGCTGGTGGGCGTGGCAGCGAAGGGGCGAAGCCTTGGCGGAAATGAACACGGGTGGAGGCGAGGTCGGACACTAGGTGGGCACAGCCGGGCAGGCGAGGAGGAAACGGTGACGGGCGTAGCGGCGGGTATTAGGTAATGAGTGGTGCGAAGTCGCAGGGGTGAGTGGAGTCGGGATCGGTGACTATACTTGGGTTTCTGTAACCTGGCTGATGCCAGCTCATCAACTGTTACGGTTTCGTCCAATCGGGAGCTTAAACATCACCACAGTGACGTCACCGTGATGACGTTTTATCTCTCGATTGGATGACACCGTAACAGCTGATGAAGAGTCATCGGTCAGGTTAGAAAAACCCAAGTATAAGGCGAAGAAGGAAGCGGCCGGGCGGGAGACGGGAAAGGTGGCAGGCGGAGTGGTGGAAGTGGTGGTGGGGGCAGTGCGGAGTGGAGACGGGCATTGACACAGCGGTTGAGGCCGTAGGGTCGGTCGACAGGGACAGAGGCGCCGGCACAGAGTGTGGAGGTGGAGGGGGCAGTGAAGACGGGACGAAGGTGTGAAGTGAGACAGCAGTGGAGGATAGGGATATAGGTGTTGGCGGAGGATGTGAAGGTGGCGACGGGGCAGAGACGGGGAGCGAGACAGCGGAGTCCACGGGGAAGGCGGTGGCAGTGAGAGCGAACGGAAGCGTTGGCGGAGCCTGTGGGGGGTGGAGACGGTGCGTAGGCGGGGAGCGAGGCGGTGGAGACCAAGGGGACCGCGGGGGCAGCGAGAACGACGGAGGCGTCGGCGGAGGTTTGGGGGTGGAGACAGGGTGGAGGCGGGGAGGAGGCAGCGGAGTCCACGGGGATGGCGGTGGCGGCGAGAACGACGGAAACGTCGGCGGAGCGTGTGGGGGTGGAGACAGGGTGGAGGCGGGGAGGAGGCAGCGGAGTCCACGGGGACGGCGGTGGCGGCGAGAACGACGGAAACGTTGGCGGAGCGTGTGGGGGTGGAGACAGGGTGGAACCGGGGAGGAGGCAGCGGAGTCCACGGGGACGGCGGTGGCGGCGAGAACGACGGAAACGTTGGCGGAGCGTGTGGGGGTGGAGACAGGGTGGAGGCAGGAGGAGGCAGCGGAGTCCACGGGGACGGCGGTGGCGGCGAGAACGACGGAAACGTTGGCGGAGCGTGTGGGGGTGGGAGACAGGGTGGAACCGGGGAGGAGGCAGCGGAGTCCACGGGGACGGCGGTGGCGGCGAGAACGACGGAAACGTTGGCGGAGCCGTGTGGGGTGGAGACAGGGTGGAGGCGGGGAGGAGGCAGCGGAGTCCACGGGGACGGCGGTGGCGGCGAGAACGACGCCAGGAAACGTTGGTGAGCGTGGGGGTGGAGACAGGGGGAACCGGGGAGGAGCAGGAGTCCACGGGACGGCGGTGGCGGCGAGAACGACGGAAACGTTGGCGGAGCGTGTGGGGGTGCGAGACAGGGTGGAGGCGGGGAGGAGGCGGCGGAGTCCACGGGGACGGCGGTGGCGGCGAGAACGACGGAAACGTTGGCGGAGCGTGTGGGGGTGTGGAGACAGGGCGGAACCGGGAGGAGGCAGCGGAGTCACGGGGACGGCGGTGGCGGCGAGAACGACGGAAACGTTGGCGGAGCGTGTGGGGTGGAGACAGGTGGAGGCGGGGAGGAGGCAGCGGAGTCCACGGGGACGGCGGTGGCGGCGAGAACGACGGAAACGTTGGCGGAGCGCGTGTGGGGTGGAGACAGGGTGAACCGGGGAGGCAGTTGGAGTCCACGGGGACGGCGGTGGCGGCGAGAACGACGGAAACGTTGGCGGAGCGTGTGGGGGTGGAGACAGGGTGGAGGCGGGGAGGAGGCAGCGGAGTCCACGGGGACGGCGGTGGCGGCGAGAACGACGGAAACGTTGGCGGAGCGTGTGGGGGTGGAGACAGGGTGGAACCGGGGAGGAGGCAGCGGAGTCCACGGGGACGGCGGTGGCGGCGAGAACGACGGAAACGTTGGCGGAGCGTGTGGGGGTGGAGACAGGGTGGAGGCGGGGAGGAGGCAGCGGAGTCCACGGGGACGGCGGTGGCGGCGAGAACGACGGAAACGTTGGCGGAGCGTGTGGGGGTGGAGACAGGGTGGAACCGGGGAGGAGGCAGCGGAGTCCACGGGGACGGCGGTGGCGGCGAGAGCGACGCAGGCGTCGGCGGAGGGCGTGGAGGCGGAGGCGGGCGGAGGAGGCGCGGGCTGCTTTGATGGCGGCGGCGGCGGTGGCGCTGCGCGTGACAGCGCGACGAGCCACTTCCACCGGAGGCGACTGAGCAAACACGCGGCGCGGCGCGGCGCGGCACGGCGCCCGCCGCGGGCCCTCGCCCTTCCTCGCCCGCCCTCGCCCGCCCTCGCCCCCGGGGCGCGCGGCTTAAAAGGCCCCGCGACGCGCTGTCCCCGTCAGCGATACTCCAGCCACGCGGCTCCAGGCGGGGTGGGCGCAGATGTTTAATAAAATTTCCCCGCAGTGCGGACTCCGATTTCAGCTGAGTACGAGGGTTTTTGCGAGCGGTTTGCTAAAAGAACAATGCCTTACACTTTCGTTTCTAGTGTTTATGAATACTAGTTCGTTGAAGACAATTTTTGCAGTTGTAATTGACAATACCACTTATTCATTTCTATGTGATTTGTATTGTAGAACATTCGTAGTTGAATAGGATTACAGAACTTGAAGGAAAACTTTATCGTTTTGTGTGTTGATAATGCTAAGTTGCTACCACTAATCGGAATACGGATTCAGTTTTGGTTAGTTTCATATTCTATATGCTCTTGCTTTTAATCCTTTTATTTTATTTATATATTTTTCGAAGGATTCATCTGATATACTAGTGTAATACAAATATATTTTGTTCGTAAAGAGAGAACGTGCAATTAGTTGTGGAAATGGTAAACCGAGACTTCATTAAAGTAAACGACCAACCCAATCTCACCCTACGAGGCGAGTACTTTAAATTTCGAACAATAGAGAAGAAGCGGTCGCCGCAATATCAGTTTCACATTTCAGCGCGGATCGATGGCGCGCGAGTTTCCTCCGGCGCAGTGTTTCTCGCAGACAATCCGGGCCTCCTTAATGGCGGCGCGGCGTGCGGGTCGGCGCCGCGCGCGTTGCAGCCGCCGCCCCTGCCGCCGCCGCCGCCGCCGCTGCCACCGCCAACGCTGCCACCACCGCCGCCGCCGCCGCCGCCGCCACCGCCGCCGCCGCCGCCGCCGCCGCCGCCACCGCCACCACCGCCGCCGCCGCCGCCGCCGCCGCCGCCGCCAACGCCACCGCCGCCGCCACCGCCACCGCCGCCGCCATCAGCCGTCGCCGGCGCCGCCGCCGCCGCCGCCGCCGGCGCCGCCGCCGCCGCTGCCACCGCCGCCGCCGCCGCCGCTGCCACCGCCGCCGCCGCCCCTGCCGCCGCCGCCGCCCCTGCCGCCGCCGCCGCCGCTGCCACCGCCGCCGCCCCCGCCGCCGCCGCCGCCGCCGCCCCTGCCGCCGCCCCTGCCGCCGCCGCCGTGTCGCCGCCCCTGCCGCCGCCGCCGCTGCCACCGCCACCGCCGCCGCCGCTGCCACCGCCAACGCCGCCACCGCCGCTGCCGCCACCGCCGCCGCCGCCGCCGCCGCCGCCGCCGCTGCCACCGCTACCGCCGCCGCCGCCGCTGCCGCCGCCGCCGCCGCCGCCGCCGCTGCCACCGCCGCCGCCGCTGCCACCGCCACCGCCGCCGCTGCCACCGCCACCGCCGCCGCCAACCCTGCCGCCGCCGCCGCCGCCACTGCTACTGCCGCCACCGCCGGCGCCGCCTTTCCTGGCCGCTGCGGGGTTGCGCGCCGCCGGCACTCAGGATCGAAAGGGATTGCGCGTGCGTCCGTCGGGGCTCACGACGCCGCAATCTGGAGATTTCGGGGATTCTTATCATTAGGGCGCGGTCGGAGGGGGCGAGGGGGAGCAGGCGGCGGCTCCGCACAGTGCTACAGGGTGAACAGAATGAGGGGAATTGAGGGTTTTTAACGACCGAAGTATGTTGGGTATGGTTTCGTTGTGTGTGAGTAGGATTTGGGTGACGTTGAATTTGAATGTGCTGTGGAAATTTCAAATTTTAAAATGTATATGTATTTCGAATACAAAAATGAAAAGGAATTGGTGACAATTTAATGTTAATATTGTTACTTGGAGTTTTCTAAGTTGATGTGAATGTCTGATACCCTTTCAGTCAGTCTTCAATCATCGTTACGTATTTCTGAAACGAAGGAGAATCTTGAAAAAATCAAGAAATTTGCTATCGGCTGGAAGCAACCAACTTTTGGGAAATTAGGATACTTGTTTTGGAATTTTTGTATTATTTATAAATCCTTGGAACAGTTGTTCTCTACATAATGCATTTCTGTTAAATTGTTTTGATATAATTAGAACAGAATGATGTGATTGGATGTGTGGATTGGAATGATGTGATTTGACCTAAGAAATCCTTCTTTTGAAGAAAAAGTGAATAATGGTATTGCAAGATATTATGTTAAAATGTATAACAAAATGTAATCGAAGTGTCGTTGATAAACGTCAGGTAGAGACAACATTTTCACGATATGAAGTAAACAGCCCTACGTATAGTTTCTCATACACCTTTCAGAGAAAATTAAAAAAAAAAATAATAAATTGTAATTCAACCAATGTTTTCAACTTATATCCACAAAACCTACTTCCTAATTAACAACTATTTAAATTCAAGGAGCCTGAAATCCTACAAAGACATCTGGACACCCTACTCACGCAACACTGTTGAATTTACGGAACGTTGTTTCGTTTCCTCCCTCCCTGCGAACCACTGTTCGGCGGGGGCTTCGACAAGGCGGGCGAGCTTGATCAATCTACGCAACTGCACCTTTTCTATATGGATGAAGACCGCCGGCGAAGTGACGGCGGCGCCCTCTGCCCCTGTCGTTAGCGCGCAGGGCCCCTGGGGGAGCGCCTGCACCACGCCCTCGCCCCCGCGCCCGCGCCCACGCCCACGCCCACGCCCACGCCTGGAGACGGCGTACTTAGGGCGTTGTGTATAGCCCATAGCAGCTGCGAGGCCTCCCTTAAGAAACCAACATGGCGGAAAACAAGGGGGGCGACGCCGCACCGCGCCGCGCCAGGTCCGGGTTGCCAGCGCTGTCACGTATCTTTGTAAGGAGATCGGTGCAAGGGAAGAATGACACGGCGGGTTTGTAGCACGGACGAACCGTGCTAATTTGGAACTGGAGGGAAGAAAAGACTTCTCGTAAATCGTAGAGAATTTCATTTACTCTTTTCTTTAGTGGGTAAATTCAGAATAATTTGGACAATGAGGTTTAGCCGTTTCAAGTAGAATCTAATATTCAATTTGCTAAAAATCTTATTTACTTTGGGGATTCTGGATGACTCTTTTACAGATACAAAGATCAATGACCATGTAATTTCATAAAACCGTCTGTTTATTTCTTTAAGTATTCGTAGAGGGAATATTCCGGCGAGAATTAATTGCATGAGCAGTTCAAAATATATTTTCCAGTTTTCGTTCTCAATTTAAAAAAAAAAGTTAGGCATCGTCTCATTGTCTTTCAAAATCTCGTGTTTTGAGATATTCAGGTTTTTGAGGTTTCAATAATTTTTAAGGGAAACCAAACGACAAATATTTACATTCGTTATTCAAATAACAGTAACATTCCGTCTCTTGCAGATTTTTTATAGTATTAAATACTCCACAGAGCGTACTTTTTTAACGATCGTTGGTTTCCCGAGGATGGCCAAATTTAGTCTTTGAAGTTTATTCGACAATTGTGAATATCTGATATTGCAATGACCCGTACATGAAATGCTGAATGACCCAAATACAAATTTTGAGGCATATATGTCTTTCATTGCTACATTTTCCAATTTCTCATTGACAAAGGACGGGATTTTTCTCTTACTACACCCAAACAGATGAGTACTCACAAAACGACATCGGATTTACGATATGATCCAAGTACCAATATAGTCTTCGCGAAGTGGGTAATCCTGTTAGATTGGTGCCATTTTAGCGGCTTTAGGGGGGCGAGAAAGTCGTTATCGTCCAGATTGACGACAACACTACCCTCCTTGGGATGTAGCAGCGCTATCACTTGCAAAATTCAAAGGCAAATGTATTAGTTATGAACACTAACAACTTACACATTGGAGCTGAGCAACTCGGAGACGGTGACACCTTTACATCATTCGGATACCCTGTGAATAGGGAACCGCTATCTGGAGTGTAGATCGGGGCGACCCTTGAATTCTTGTGACGTGTCGTAAATAGAGAGCTCTAGATACGGAGTAAAATATACGGCAGAGGGTTTGTTCCCCTCCTCTTGAAACTTTCCTGTATGATTCGCCCGTTTATCTTTTTCTGATTCTCTCGTGGAATCACGCATGAGCCGGATTTGAATAAATATTGCATTTCAGTTTCATACAACTCACCTCCCATTAAATATCTTCCCTCTGTCTGCCTATAAAGTTTCTGTTTTAATTTAAAACTATCTGAAGAACATTGGAAAGTTTCGTGGATAACCAGCGTTGTATATAAGCCTAAATCGCTGGTCAAAATGTCGAAGGAAAGTGTGATACAGTCCACTCTAGTTATAGTCAGCTGTGATATAGTGAACTCTCGGTTTTAGTGAACTTAAGTCACTGGTCCCGTTTCGCTTACATTACACATACGCACAAGAAGATCGGTTGTAGTGAACTCTGAAGTTCGGGTATAGTGAACGTAGGAAATACAACATTCTGGAAATTAATTTTCTTCTGGAAAAAAATATATTGCCTCAATTCCACACATGCCATCACTAGGTAGTTTGCAAAAAAATATCGTCGGCCAAAGGTCAAAGTGAAAGAACTCTGAAGAAAGATATAGAGAAATTACTAATTAAAAATGTGTGATGCAACAATTGAAAATAAATTATTTTAAAGTCAAATAAAGGTATTGAAATTTTCAGTTCATGCTTTGAATGTAGTTTGCAGCCTCTTTATTAATAAAATCATTCATTGTGGAGAAAATCTATTTCATTTTGACATCATCAGATATAGTGAACCTCTGATAAAGTGAACTAAAAATGTTAGTCCCCAGAAGCTCACTACAACCGAAGTCGACTGTACTTTTACTTTTGAGCGCACTTGGCATTCCCTTAGAAGCAAGGGGAAAAGAAGGAAATCAACTCGGTGGTCACACATCTCCCACACGTATCTTAATCTAAAACAGTCACGCTACACCGCACTCCTTTCTACTTCCGTGCTGTAGGGTATTACCGTCGTGATTTCCGGCTGTATCTGCTCCTTAGCATTTTCATTATTCATTACACGTTTGCACACGAGAGATTTTATATTATCTTCGCGAGGAGTTTTCTCTTCGGTATTTCTTTCGTTGGTTGAAGAAATTCATTCAGTTCAATCTTTGTATCCCATCTCGATCGGGTTTTTGTCCAGTTTCCCAGATCCATTGACCAAATGCTGAGATGGCCCCTTGATTTGCTTCTGGACGAAAATGTAGCTTCACTATGCGCACGTTTTGTTGAGCTTTCCTTTTGCTTGTAGTCGTAGTAGAGCTTAGGGTGAGTTTCTATTTGTTAGCAATAGAGAAAAATCAAATCCGTTCGTTTACCGTTACAAATAAGTTTTCTATAATTCGGCAACGAAAATATTTAGATTTTGAAATGTTAATCTCTCGCTTTTTTACATTTATTATTATTATTATTATTATTATTATTATTATTATTATTATTATTATTATTTGTACATCTTTCAACTATTAATAGTTAAATAGTTGGGAAGAGATTCTGAATCTCAAGAAAGCGTGCGCAGATGATTTTCTCCCCCCATACGTCACATAGAGTTTTGACTAAATAAATAAATAAATGTATTCATATGGGTAGAATAAAAACAGGAGTTGAAATTTTCAGCATTTCGTTTCAGCCAAACGCGTTTGCCTCTTTTTTGCCCAAACCACTTTAATCGTAAAAGTTTCTACTCATCTCACGCATTACAGAGTTTTAAGGAATTGTAATTACGGGACGCATGGGAAATGCCCGCACTCGTCCGTTAAACATCTCAGGATCTCGCGATCTCGTTTCTCGGCATAATGCTTTTCCGAGAGGCTGGCTCCCAACTTGTTTTTTTAAATGGAATGCGTCGCGACAAGGATGCGAAGTAAATGGGAGCGCAATGCGGACGGGTGGGCGGGCGGAGAGTACGCCATCGACGCACTTGAAGCTCCTCACCCTGGCGCTCCGGAGCGCTTCCGGGTTGGAGATTGTATTTCTTGGAGGGAGCGCGTGGAACAAAAGACCACTTAGGTCTCGCACGATGGGCGTGGGTGTACGCTCCCGTTCCGTCGGAGGGGCCGAAATTAATAGGACCTGCTAAAGTATGTGATTCTTCCTTGGGTGCAGTGAAGCTTTATATCAGAGTTCGAAGTGATCGATATTTGATATTTCCCCGAGGATGAGGTATTTTGGAAATGGGGGGGGGGGTCTGAAGGGTGGAAGTTTGCTTTGTTCTTGATGGGAGAGAAAAAGATGCAGAAACTGAAAGCAGAAAATGAGTGAGTGGTTGCTTTCATCATATTCTATTCATGTTAAGAATATCTTTTAATTTTGATAAGTGTTTGATTTTTTCTCACCGGCTATTATTTTGTGAAGTGTGTTACATCCCAATGCAATTGAACTACAGATATTTGGCTTCGATAAAATGTCGATTTGTCGAAAGTGTAAATATCCTTTCCCCAGAGTTTTCAGAATTCTATAGCAAGCGTTCGGTATCAAATATTCGAACGTGAAGTATATCAATGAAAAGCTTTTAAACGAACGGGAGAGGGCGTTGAGGCTTCTGTTTAAAGTAAATATTTTTAATGTTCTGAAAAGAAGTGATGTAAAATAAATCTGCAGAATTGCGATGACGAACAATTTGCTACAAAAATTACAAGAGAGAATAAAAGAAGGAACAAAAGGACTTTCCTTTTGTTTCAAATGAAGTGCTTTAATCCCATTATGTTGTAGAAGACGTCTAACATCCACCCCTTACTGAGTCAAGAGACACGAATCAAGCAAATGGGCGGGCTCTATTGTTTCGGTGGGTACTGTACAGATTGCTGAGCGGGGATGGTCTGTGGGAAGTGCTGTCTGGTTACACGACTGCGGGTGAAGGTCCTGCTCTCAAATTCCCATTGCTCGTCGCCCGCATCCCGCGCTCGCCCCTAAGCCCATTGGTTCTCCCACCCACTGCGTCTGTTCCTCTCCTCCAGGCCGCAGCGCCGCGCCAGCCCCTCATCCTGTAGCCTGCGCATTATGTGGAAGGCCCCTCATTGTCCCATGTCACAGATTGTGAAACCTTACCGCCCCTGGATATCGGTTCTCTCCAAGCATTTTTTCCACTCCTGTTTGGTGTCTTTGTTCACGTTCTCGGTCTCTTTGTCCACCTCCTTTCGCCCTCAATCGTTCATTTTGCATTAAATTTCCTGCCTGCCTCTTCATGCACATTTACGTGCTTGAACTCCCTTTGACATCCAACTCCACTTAATGTCACCGTATTTTTGCCTCTTTCATCTTTTCACGTTGGCTCTCTTCTAACATCTTTTATTGCCGCTGGTATATGCCTTTCGCGTCTGCTCAACAACTTGCCCCCTTCTGTCGTAATGACCACACACACACTCGCCCTAACCCTAGCTAACTCCATTGATGCCCTTCCGTCGTTTCCTGACAGAACCCGTCAGCACTGATTAGTCCCTGCTCTGCTCTGACGCCCCTTACTGAATCCCAGACGCCTCGATCTCTCGCCAGACGCGACTTCCGCCCCCCTCCCATCAATCTGTCCTCTCTCGCTTCCCTCTAGCCCCTTCCTTGGGACTTCGTTGATACCCTTTCTCTCAGTCAGAACACTGCCAGCTCTCCAGGACATTTCTCTGGGATCATTTGTTTTGTCGCACTTTTATACTACAATATTAATTTCTTCCCTCGTATTACTCTTATCAATCGTCCTTAATCGTGTTTGTTAGACATTTCTTTCTTTACTGTTCATTTAGCGCTGTCCCTCGAATATATATATATATATATATATATATATATATATATATATATATATATATATATAGAGAGAGAGAGAGAGAGAGAGAGAGAGAGAGAGAATGGGAGATAACATAAACACAAGAAACTGGGAGAAAAGAAACAGTATTGAGTTGTTTTTTCTCCTGTTTCTTTCTCTTTCTTCGTACTTTCACATTATCCCTTATTTATGATGAATTATTAAACCGTCTTCATTATAAAAATAATACATTCATATTTATGATCATCTTTGGGCTACTCATAATGTAGATACGATCTGTCTCCATCGTTTTTATTTTTACCGTTAAAAAAAACCGCTCTGAACAACTTTACTTCGTACGCTTTCAAATATTTCCACGTGCGATCTGGAAATTCATTTCGGCCGCGTCCGTGTTCCATTTCCATCTGCACCCGCGGCCCATCTGTCGGGCTGTTTTCCCGCCCTTGGCAGTGGACAGCGGCCGCTGTCGGCCCCGGCAGCCCGCGGTGCGCATTTGCATATACACGGGTGTTCGCGGGGCGTGACCACTGACCGGGCGCCGACTCGGTGGGACGGCCTCTTCCGCCGCCGCTCTGTTGTCACCGCCTCCGTCCGCCCCATTGATCCAGCAGCACCGTCACCGCCGTCGTCGCCACCGCTGTCGATCATGGCTGTCGCGATCGCCGTCAGTGACAACCCTATCGCCAAGTGCATCGCTGTCACCATCAATATGAACACCATCATCCCCACTACTGTTACTATCAACCTCATTGTCTCTGCCGTCACCACGACCAAAGACATCAACACCTACACCGTCCCTCCTGCTTCTACATCACTGCTACTTCATCACTTTGCGACGAAACCATTACTTCACCTCCACACCACCATTTTACCTTTTTTATAATATAATAATAATAATAATAATAATAATAATAATAATAATAATAATAATAATAATAATAATAATAATAATGTCTTTATTAATGGTGAGGCTCAGGCCATAGGGCCTGCTCTTCCGCCTAATCACTGAATCTACATTAATACAGGGTAGTAACATATAAGAGGGGAGGGCAGTTTGTACACCTTAACTCTTCTATTCCAACACCAAACCACCCAGTAACACCATTACCAACTACCTCCACCACAACATCGATCAACAACATGCATCGCTGCTGCTTCCCAGGCGACCATTCTCACTGTCAGTGCAATGAGCAACGGCACCATCATTTGGAGCACCTCCACTAGCGCACTCACAGTAGTAGTTGTCACCATTTTCATCACCGCCACCTCCACACGGCCGCCACTACTGCCACTGCTACCACTATCATCGCGACCACCATCACCGCAGCCCCCGCCGCCTCAAGCACCATCACCACGACCGCCGCGGCCCCAGCATCACGATCATCACCACCTCTACCACCACCACCTCTACCACCACCACCTCTACCACCACCACCTCTACCACCACCACCTCCACCACCACTAGCATTAGCCCCGCCACCACCACCCCCACCATCACCACCACCGCTATCACCATCACCGCCACCATTACGACTAACATCATCACCACGTCCACAATCACCACCTCCGCCACTATCACCATCATCACCACCACCACCACCATCACCTCCACCATCATCACCACCATCACCACCACCATCATCACCACCACCACCACCTTCATCACCATCACCATCATCACCACCACCACCATCACCTCCACCACCACCACCACCACCGTCACCTCCACCACCACCATCACCATCACCACCACCACCATCATCATCACCACCACCATCACCACCACCATCACCATCACCACAATCACCATCACCACAACCATCACAACCACCACCACCATCACCACCACCACCATCACCATCACCACCACCACCACCACCATCATCATCACCACCACCACCACCACCACCACAATCACCACAATCACCATCACCACAACCATCACAACCACCACCACCACCACCACCACCACCGGCGGCGGCGGAGCTCCCCGCGCCCCACGTGCCGGCTGAGACGCGCAGTGCGTGCGGGCGGCGAATCGCGCGCTGCGAGCGTGGCGGGAGCGTGCGCCAACGCTCCATCGACTGCTCAGCAAAGCGAGGCGTAATGAACGCTGCGAAACGGCGATACCTCCACGTGCGCGCCCCGGGAACGGCGGAGATAAAAGGAAACGTTTGTTTTCGTTCGCCGGTGTGGGTGCGATGCGCTTTGTTGTGACGTGACGGAAGTTACATCATTTACCCTGACAGTATCGGAAGGTTTGTTTACGAGCGTCTACTAGTCCATTTTCAGGTGCAGCTGTATATCATAGGTAAACGAGAACTGAAATGGATGATGTACTGTTTGGAAATATTTCACTGGTGACAATAATGATTTCCTACAGTCGTAATTTTTTAAAATTTCATCACGTGACAAATGAGAACTAAAATATCGATTTCAAAAACAGATTCCAGGTAAACTTCAGGATCCTTATTAGTCATCTTTTTGTTTATTTTCTTGGTATGTGTTATCATATATGATTATTATTCATTCATATGGTTATCGTATTAGAATGTGAGATACGATTAATTTAGTGAATTTTATAGTCTACTAATCCAAAATTACGGATTTGATTTTACACTGTGTAGTTGAAAGAACGTAGTATATACTACATTGATGTTTTTAATTAAGCGGAGGCGAAGATAAAATTCCGGGGGAAAGGCGAAGATTTTCTCTTTCCAAACTTCTTTGCAGGTTTACAACTTTATAACCCATACGTTATTAATTTTAAAGCTTAAATTTTCCAACTTCTTAACTTCTGTTGTCTAAATATCTTAAAACACGAAGAAATTGCTTCTTGAAGTGTACAGCAATATCTGTAAAAGGATTTTGTCTCAATTTTTATTTTGGTATATTAATAATCCGTTTTACAAAACATCGAAACCCTTTTACCCCTGACTTTCCTCGAGCCTTCATACTTCTTTTCCTTACCGTAAATATTAAAAAAGGTTTACCGTACTTTTTTGATTGATGAAAATAAAAATGCAATAACCTACCTCTGATGGAATATTTCGAAATGCAAAGCTTTCATTATTAATTTACAACGACGAACTTTGAAGAAAGAATCTAATATTCCTAGTAGATTTCATATACACTTAAACTATTGTTATTATTATTATTATTGTTGTTATTATAATTGTTACTATGATTGTTATTATTGCTATTATTATTATTGTTATTATTATTATTATTATTATTTCCATCATCATGGATATTATTTTAAGATCAATAAAATTTGAAAAAATTGCAAAGATGAAAATTGAGTGAAATAGTGCTTTCGCACATTGTAGAAACCTTCTGGAATGAACTCGTAAATACTGATAAATTTTCCCACACCATGAACCGCTTTTTCGCTTACCGATCAAATGTCATTGTTTTAATAAAATAAAGGTCGTAACCCGCAGCTGCATTTAATTTTTTTAATAGCTAGATTGAATTTACTGGATGGAGAGAGATACGATTTATCAAGATAAATTTTTCCCGTGTCGGGTGAAAAAAACGAGAGAGGATGTCAAACGTATCTAAACTGCCCCGACCCTCGTGCGCATGCAACCTCGGCCACATTAATCGCGCCGCGACCCGACGCACCTGGCGGCGTCCCGCGGAAGTGGCGTGCTCTGTGACCCCCGCGGCGACCCTGCTGCCCTTCCCCTCGCCCCCCCCCCCCCGGACGCTTCCCCCGGCCCCCACCCATCACACACACACGCCGCCACGCACGTGCGTGCGGCACAATAGCGGTGCGCTGAGACATTGTGTTTAACGCACAACATCCACTGCCGGAAGGGCCCCCGGCGACCCTTTTTTAGTGCACTCTATGGTCGGCCCATTTCGAATGCCCCCTAACCTCCCCGCCCCGCCCCCTCTCCCCCCTACCATTCACGCCCTTGACTCTGGAGTCGACTCCCGGTGCACATTGTAGTCGAACCGCTGGGACAGTGTTTCCAGTTGAAAAAGCGCGCATTCATCGGTACGCACTGTGGGAAACTCATTTCATCAAGGGGTATTGTGGGAAAGTGAACATGTTGACTACTGATTCGTGGCTGTCACCAAATATCAGTAATTTGTTACTCCTTTTTATTTCTGTGACTTGGTTCTTTGTTGGCACTTTATTTTCTTTTTGAAAACTTGTAAATGTGGTGAGTGACTGCGAATACAAATTGATCGGGAACCAATGGAATCAAGCCATTGATCGAATTGTTAGGGCCCTCTGCGTTCAGAATGAATTCTAAATAATATTTTGGATATTTCAAAGAGTATTTGATCGTTCTTAAACGTTTACAGGGGAAGAATATTCACTTCTGTAGATTGTCAGAAGTACATAAAATGTGTCAAGAGAAAAAAAACGCGTTTGCCTTTGTTTTCACGTCATATGAAACGCATTCATTATTTTTGGTATTATTATTGTTACAAAATTGTATTTTCTATTCTGAAAGGCATGTAGTATTCGGTGAATGCAACTTCATTATGAATACAATTTTATACGCTTTGTCAATGGTTTTGAACATAACACAATTGTGTTATTCCAATAATTCTATTATGTGCTTCCATAATGCAATAGAAACTCAACTAATAGTTGTGAATAATACAAAAACCTGCGTTTACCTCTCCATTTTCACCACACTGTAGCGCGATCTGTTTCTTTAAAAAACTCTCCTAAAATATCGCTTCGCCCGTTTTCCCTCTCTGTATCCTCCATTTTTAATATCAGTAATCCTCATTACAAATAAACAGCTTGGGAAGGGGAGGAGAAAATGAGACGGAACGCGACACCCGGTCTTGCGATCTATTTACGCCTGCGGGCGCCCTTAAAAGGGAGGCGGCTATTTTTAGAAGGCCGTCGCACGAACTCGTTACGGCGTTTCGCTAGGAAGAGTCTGCCCGGCCGTCGGATCGCCGCGAAAGGTGCCGCGCGCCTTCGCAACAAGACCAGGACGTCCTTACCGCCCCGCCCCGCCCCGCCCCCCTCTGCACCGCCCCGCCTCACCTCACCTCACCGCCCCGCCCCGCCCCGCCCCGCCCCGCCCCACCCCGCCTCAACTCACCGCGCCGCGCCCCGCCCCGCCCCGCGTCCCAGCCCAGCCGAACTCCGCTCCACCCCTGTCCACCTCTCCTGCTCCCGCAGTCAAGCTCTGCCTCGCCCAGCTCTGCTGTACCCCGCTCAACCCCGCCTCACCTCATCCTGCTTCCCCCGCTCTGCTCACCTCCCTGCTCCCCTCACCGCCTCGCCACGCCCAGCCGAGCTCTGCTCCAACCCACCCTGTCCAGTTCCACTCCACTCTTCTCCAACTCTCCCTGCTCCACCTAGTCAATCCCTGCCTCGCCCAGCTCACTCAGCCCCGCCCCGCCTCATCTTGCTTCCTCTCGCTCTGCTCACCACCCACCCCGCTCCTCACCGCCCCGCCCCGCTCCACCACCCAGCCATGCCGAACTCCGAACCAACCCGCGCCATCCTGCACCGCTCCACCCTTCTTCCTCTCCCTGCTCCCCCAGTCAAGCTCTGCCTTACCCAGCTCTGCTGTATCCCGCTCATCCCCACCCCGCCACGTCCCGCTTCCCCCGCTCTACTCACCCTCCCCGCTCCCACCCGTCCTGTTCTGCTCATCGTCCCCGCTCCATCCCAACGCCTCTCCTCACCTCTCCCTGCTCCGCCCAGACATGCTGGCCGGCTCTGCTCCGCTCCAACCCTCTCAAACCCGCCTAACCCTACTACTCTTCGCTCTTCTTTATCCCTCTACGCCCCGTTCCAACCCATTCTACCCTACCCTGCCTCGCTTCGTTATGCTCCCCCACGATCCCTACCCGCCCCACACTCGCCCCTCCCCCGCCCCTGCACCAAACCGCCTCACGGCGTCCGGTGGAGTTGTAAGATCGACCCTTCGCCACACTTCCCACCCCCTATCGCATCGTCCCCGCTCGACGCAGTCCTGCCCCGGCACCACCCCACCCCGCTTCTCTCCATCACTCCGGCTCAATTCCTTCCCGCTCGGCCCCGCCCCGCCCCGCCGCGCTCGTCCAGCCGGCCGGTCAGCCCGCCGCGAATCAGGCCGAAGGTGTTGGTTACTAGGTCGCGCAAGAAACAGGTTGCCGTATCAGGGGCGTAGAGCATAACGGTGTGGCAGGCGCGGCGGCGAGGGCCCGGCTCGGCGACTGGGTGCGGGCGATGCACGTGGGATTAGCGATTTCTCAGCCAAGTATCGATACGCCTCAAGCCCGACATAATCAAAGCGTTTAGAGCGGTTCGACTTAATGGTGATTGAAATATACCGAAATCGATCAACATGCCGAACCATTTTTAATGACACACAATTTTAAGAAATAATATCGTTTCAACGAAATTATTCATTGTTTTGTGAAAATTTAGGAAAACTGTTAAGTTGCGAAACAAAATTATATTTAATAAACATTAAGGTCTTTCTTCTGAGTTATTTAATTTCAAGAAAATAAAAGTGAAAAGAAGAATACATTAAAGTTAGATGTTGCTCATCGTTGATGACACAATAACAATAATCTCTTCCAAATCTATTGAAAAATTTGCTCTAATTTTTTTTGTTTTTCCATTAATATTCAAAGCGCATAATTTATGTATATTTGTTTAAATGCATCTATAAATATTAATTTAAAATGAATACATTTATTAAAATTATATTGTGAGATTAGTTCCAATTGGGCAGTTAATAGGTCTCATAATAACACCGGAATCTATTCTCCTTTTTGTCCTAAGAAATACGAAAATAGGTAAAAAATATCGGTCGCGTGCTGCAATAAAGGGAGTCTGGTTTGGAAGATGTAGTTGTTTCTCACCCTTGAAACAACTACTCTGTTGGCTTCACAGTATCGTTTCGTGTTCTCAGTTCTCTCGTTGGATGCTTATGATTTCTGCGGTCTGTTCTTCATTGTGTGATATTAGAGAACTCCTCAGACGAAGGAGTCTGGCATTCGTCAGACGTTTGTCTGTCTGGTTTCTTTCTAAGCAGCTAAAAATTCAACTTCACATTCTTTCTATAACATCCCTATTCTGTAACAACTTAACGCACACACTACATGTGTATTCTATCACAACATTGATTTTAGTGTGAAGCACGTCTTCTAGTTTCCGAATCCTGAAAGAAAGCACAGAGCCTGTATGAAAAACAAGCGTCTGAATGATGTGCTGTAGAGCGGCAGGGCTGTTTGGAGCATAGCGAGTTTGTGAAAGGATGCAACGAGCAACGCGGACGCGGCAGGCGAAACGAACAGTGAGCATTGATCAGTGCTGTTGGGACCGAAAAGTGTAGGGTCACCACTTACAGGGTCGGTGAAACGACTCCGCAGAAGGCTAATTGCTTTCAAATTTTAACACCCGTTTTCTGTTTTTTCGGGGACAGAGTATATTTTGTTTCTGTTTTATTAATTTTTTTCATCATGATAAGCAGCAGCAGCTTCAGGAATTAAGTCTTAATTTTGTTCACTTCATCTCTCAATGGTGTTGCCATAATTATTTTTCTTAGCCATTTTATTCATTCTTTCACTTCACATTCGGTATATAATTTTTATTTTTAAAATCAGTATTAAGTCAAATTGCCGTACTTCTCAGGGCTCGACTTTAACTCATCTCATTACTGATCACAGAACATTTCATCAGCTTTGTAACGTTGAGAGATTACCAATATTGGGGTATATTTTACCAAATTTCATCAATTTATTACAAAATACCAATTTTGCACAGCTTCCCAATATTTAAAAGAAATAAAGTGTACTGAAAAGGAGGGACATTCGACTTAACCGCAATTGCTGCGCACGTACAGAATTGCTTTGGGCTGTTGAATACGGCAAAGAATAAGAAGTGGAAGAAGATAAGAAGAAGGATATGATGAAGACAAAAAGAAAGAGGAGGGAAAAAAGGAGAAAGGTGAAGTGGAAGAAGATACGAAGGATATGAGGATGAATAATAAAAAGAAAAAGGAGAAGGAAAAGAAGGAGAAAGGTGAAGTGGAAGAAGATATGAAGAAGGATATGATGAAGACAAGAAGAAGGAGGAGGAAAAGAAGGAGAATATGCAGAAGAAATCAATTTTCTTCGTCCGTTCTCGTCAACTTCTGAAGGTCCGCAGAAGAGCTCATCTGTATGTAAAGAGGCTCCGTGGGCCAGACGCGTCGCATCGTGTCTCCTCCAAGTGGTGGCCAGCGACTGGAAGCGACAGTGGCGAGCGGGACGGGCGCGAGCGGGCGTGGCGGGGGCGGGCGGGCGGGGCGTTAGCGGGCGGGCGGGGCGGGAGCGGGCGGGGCGGGAGCGGGCGGGGCGGGCGGGGCGGGGCGGGGCGGCCGGGCCGGGCCGGGGGGGGGGGGGGGGGGGGGGGGGGGGGGGGGGGGGGGGGGGGGGGGGGGGGGGGGGGGGGGGGGGGGGGGGGGGGGGGGGGGGGGGGCGGGCGGGGCGGGCGGGCGTGCGTGTGGCGATGCGGGCGGGGGCCGACAGGGCGCCATGTGGAGCAGTGGCTGAGCGTCGCGCCGCCCACGTGGGAGTTCGTCGCCGGCGGAGGCGGCGCGTGCGGGGGCGTGGGCAGGCCCGTGCGGAACCGGCGGCGGACCGGAACGCCAGCCGGATGCTGCTCCGGCGGAGCCCGACTTGGTTTCTTGGCCATGCCGTGGGCAGACGATTCTCGCATCCTTGTGTGGATTGTGAAAGGAATGCAATGAAGCGGTTGAAGTGTGTTTTTATCTTTTAATTTTACTTCTCAATAATCCTTTTCAATGCACAACCTATCTTAGAAATGTGCCATTCACAGCGTAATTATAAAAAAATCGCTATCGCAAAAATTGTAGTTTTAAAATGTCTGGAACGGATTTTCCATTGAGACGAGAGTAATTTCTCGCAGTGCACAAATAAGTAAATAAATAAATATGTAAATAAAAAAGTAAATAAAAATTTTGCAATAAATAACGCGTTAACAAATATATGTTCCTCAAGAACACATTGTGGAAATCATTGATGAATGAATATTGTTTCATTCATCTCACTGTAACCAATTCAATGATATAATGCTTCTAACTAAAATGTGAGAAAAGATTTGTGAATTCCGCTGAATTCTCAAATCTTGAGGTTCTGCCACCCCCTCAAGTCCCTTTCTTGAGACAAACCCAATAGTTTTTATTCAACCCCCCCCCCCTTTATCCCCATCACCGCGTCTTCTCTCGTTCTTAGAAACGTAGTCTTCCGGGGACGGCGTCACCAGAGAATGCGCTCGCATACTTGCCGCCCCAGGCCGAAGGTCAAAACGTCGCGGCGGCGCTGTCCAAGACGCGCCATCGCCCGTCAAGATGACTCGGGCGCGGCGTCGGAAGCCTTCGTTAAGGCTGTCGGGGGAGGGGGGCGTGCCCGGCTCGGCTCGCCTCGCCTGGTTCTTCTCAACCCCGGCGGCCGTCAATCTGCCGCTACGCAACGACCGCGCCGCCTCCTCACAAGCGTCTAGGGTTTCGCCGCCCCTCGTAAAACTAAGTTTCGCCCTGCGACGCCGCGGCGTCCGCGCTGTGGGCGAGGAGAAGGCACGGCGCGACGCGGCGCGGCGCGGTGAAAGCGCGCAGAAGGAGGTTCGAGAGGGAAGGCTTCATAATTTGTTGGTTTTGCCGTTCGCCTCTGCGCGACTCGCGGACGTGCGAAGCGGTCCTTCTGTTCCCTCGCCCTTGGGAAATAGGATCTGCTGTGAGTCACCGCTGGAAAATCTACCCCTCTTTACGTTATAATAATGTGGCACCGCTGTAAATTGTTGGAATAGGTTTGTGTCCAAAAGGCCCTTTGTAAATTGGACATTTATTTAAATATTAAATGTGGATTAATACTTAGTGAACACTCATTGCCGACGACAAGATTACGGTTGTCATTTGAGGATGGATTAATTATTATTTCTTTTAAAAATTAAATAAGAGTACACGAATAATAATAATAATAATAATAATAATAATAATAATAATAATAATAATAATAATAATAATAATAATAATAATAATAATAATAAATATGTAAAGTGAGCTCAAATATTTCATATTTTTATTTTTGTAGAAGGTACGTAGCGTTACTTTCCTTCGGCTTAATAGGTTTTAAAAGAGTTTTACACGAATCTTTTGGATCGCTAGAGACGTACTTAATTTAGGTGAATTTGGTTCTAAGATGATGTGATGTATTCTGATTCTGAGTAGAGGTTCTTGAACAGGACATTTGTGGTTTTTGTAAATGGTATTCAAGAGCAAAAAGAATGGAAGAATGATTCTTGGAATTCTGCTAAATGACGGGCTGGTGTTATTTTGGAGCGTGCGCGCTGTAAAGATAATAACACGATCTGATGATAGATGAACTTTCCGACAAAGCCTGGAAGACCCCGTCACCAACTTCATTCTCCTTAATCTTTGTTTAGCATTTTGAATACAATGGATTGCGACCTAAATGACGCACCTGCCTCGTTCAGTGCCGCCAGGTCGAGTCATTAACTTTCAGATCACTTCACTGGAAGACAGAAAAGCGAAGTATAATGCACCTATCAGACGGCGCCATCATACATAGGGCACGCAGAAAATGGCTCATTGGAATAATATAAGCAGCGCTTTCCATATGTCTGGTGTGATGAGGAAATATTTCGTACTCGTTGCTTGCTTTCGCACTGTCCTTGGAGCGTTCAATAGGAAGAGAATAAAGAAAAGAAAAGAGGCCTAGGAAAGAGACATATCTAATTAATCAAATGCATAAAATGCTATGTCTGTTCTGGTAGTCTAAAATACGTTACGTGAACACTTAACGCCGTTAATAGAGATAGACTATGGTCCTTTAGTAGCTATGATAAGCGTGACATAATACCTCTTCGTGATGATGGCTTGTACAGTATAATATTGAGATAGAAAGGCTGTATTAATAGCTATATTTACTGTATTTTCGTTTCTAAATAAATTGTGATTAATTTGAGGAGTAGAAAATGATGAGGCTGAAAGAACCAAAACAATTCGTTATAATCTAAACCAATCTTAATTTAAACGCGACCGAAGTCTGCATCGTGATTACTCTTGGAATACTAAGTGGCTCATTGGAATACGGGCAGATCGCCCAACCTGCCGTCACCGCCTTGAACGCCGTTTCGCTGCTCTTCTTCCAAGCACCGTATCTGCCGAAGCCACGTCTATCGCTCCACGCCGCCGCCACCACCACCACCACCACAGCCGCCGCCGCCGCCGCCGCTGCCGCCGCGGCCGCCGCCGGTCACCGTCACCGTCACCGTCACCGTCACCGTCACCGTCACCGTCACCGTCACCGTCACCGTCACCGTCACCCGTCACCGTCACCGTCACCGTCACCGTCACCGTCACCGCCACCGCCGCCACCGCCACCGCCACCGCCACCGCCACCGCCACCGCCGCCGACGCCGCCACCGCCGCCGCCCACCACTACCGCAACCACCGCCACCACCGCCACCACCACCGCCGCCGCCACCACCGCCACCGCCACCGCCAGCGCCACCAACACCGCCACCGCCCCAGCCAGTGCCACAGCTAACGTCACCGCCAGCGCCACCGCCGCCGCCACCGTCACCGCCACCGTTACCGTCACCACCACCGCTGTCGCTACCACTGCTACGACCGCGAACATCCCCGACCCTGTTAGAGCCTTAGCGAAGCCCGGCTGTCGCCCTTTCAACCCCTTCCGCCTCCACCCCCTCACTGCTACCGCTATCACTGCCTCCGCCGCGTGGCCCACGAAAGAGATATGCCTGGGCGCGGAGCTCTAACGTCAGCGAAATTGGCCCAATTTGGCCAGTAGTGTTGGGAAGCGTTGCAAGCATCGCATGAGATTGATGCTGTGAGCGTTATATTCATTTCACCTACCGAGTGTGTAACATTATTCCGTGTCTTTGGTACGATTCGCATATTCTCTGTCTCTCTCTCGTGGACCGTCAGTCGTCGCCCCCACTACGGCGCCACCCCATCCACCTCCACTGCCACCCCGCCACCATCACCGTCTCCATCGTCAACAAAGCCTCCGTCCCTCCCTCGTCCGGCGTCGCTCCCCGCGGCGCCACCCGCGCGCCGCCAGCGCTTCCACCGGCGAGTGCGTGAAGATGCCCTCAATGGAGGGGAGGAGCCGGAATTTCGTACCCGTTGCGTGCGCCGCGCCCCCCTGGCGATTACTCACGCGCCAAAGGGGAGTGCGCGAGCGACGCGAGCGATCGTCCCACCGCACGCGATCAGCGCGCGAACTGCCGAGCAGCGGCCTCGCCCACGCGCTCCGAGCCACGGGGCTATGATCTACATTTGTCGGTTTTGCCCACTCTCGCTTAAAGCAACTGTAAAGGGAAGAAATACGCAGTTAGATGAGGCGAAGGGATAAGCGCTTAGCTATGTTCAGGATGTTCGTGGTTCGAATTAGGCGCCCCCCCTCCCCCCGTCTGCAGGTTTTTCCCAGTCATCTCTGGGTTCGCGTTGTGAAGAGATTGCTTAATCGGTATGAGAAGATGAAATGGCCTTCTCGGGTCTTATCACGGATGCTTCACCATATACGTTATGTTTGACGATCCAAAGAACGCTTATTTATGGGAGCTCCGTTACTCTTGTTTATCTTGACCCGCGAAGGGTAGTCTGCAGAGTTCGGTGTAACCACGTGCTCGTAATATATGAGAAGGAACGTCAGCCTTCGTGATACCGTATTCACATTGAAACGTGTCGGTGCACTTTATTGCGAATTGTATTTCGAATCACTTGGGAACAGCAAAAAAGAAGAATGGAAAATGCTGCAAAGTATTGACGTTTCTTAAAGAGTTGCATGTATTTGAAAAAATGTTACGTCATTGAGCGTGTGTTTCAAATTTTAAAAATATATTCTTTGATTTTTCAAAGAAAATATTTAATTTTTTTCGTAGGATTCTTGTTGCTTGAATTTTTTTTGTGAGACTCTTTTTCTTTTCCGGACGATATTATTAAAAAGAGGTTTGGAAGTTTTTCTATGTAAATTGTATTTTCTGCCGATCTAGTGGTTAGTTTGTCAATTAAGAATAAAACATATTTGTATGGCAAAAAGGTTCAAAGGCTTTATTTATGAATCTATATACTTTTAAGAAAAATGCTTATTTACAAACAAATGCCATGCTTTGTTGCAAAGTAGCTCTGCCTAAATTTAAATTCTACTATTAGATACAATTTTGGCAGAGAAAATACTTGGTATACGTGCAGTGTACGCTAAATAATGTAAAGACGTCGTCGTCTTGGCTATCAAAATGATGAGGAAAGAAGCAATGAAATTATTAATCAATACGCGATTTAAATCTTTTGTTTAACTTGTTTAAAAACATTATTAACAAATACAGTAACTCATGAGGAAAATGAAATTCGTGTCGGCCAAAAGGATGGTAAGGTCAATTGCTACTGGAGTTAGAACAGTCAGTGCCTAAATCCTTGAAGAGAGGAGGAGGCGGAAGGAGAAGTGCAGAAAATACAATTAGGAAAGGAGGACAGCACAGAGTACGCGGAGGGAAAGAAATAAGAGCGCGGTAAAATGACGCGAAGCAATTCGCAACTCTGCCGAGGGACGACTGGTGGAACGGGAGCCCGCGGCTCGCGGTGGCGGCGGGCGGCAGGCGGCGGGCGGCAGGCGGGGGTTGGGGCGGCTGGCAGGAGGGTGGGGGCGGCGAGTGGCGGCGGGCGGCGTCGGGGTGGGGCGGCGGGTCGCAGGCGGGGGCGGGGTGGCTGGCAGGAGGGCGGGCGGTGGCGGCGGATCGGTGACGACGGGCGGTGGCGGTGGCAGTGGCGGCGAGCGGCGGGCGGCGGGCGGCGGGCGGCGGGCGGCGGGCGGCGGGCGGCGGGCGGCGGCGGCGGGCGGCGGGCGGCGGCGGCGGGGGTTGGGCGCTGGCAGGAGGGCGGTGGCGGCGGGGGCGGCGGACGACGGGCGGTGGCGGTGGCGGTGGCGGCGAGCGGCGGTGGCGGGCGGCGGGCGGCGGGCGGCGGGCGACGGGGGCGGGCGGCGGACGACGGGCGGTGGCGGTGGCAGTGGCGGCGAGCGGCGGGCGGCGGGTGGCGGGCGGCGGGCCGCGAGCGGCGGGCGACGGGGGGCGGGCGACGGGCGGCGGGCGGCGGGCGGCGGGCGGCGGGCGGCGGGCGGCGGGCGGCGGGCGCGGGCACGGGCGGTGGCGGTGGGCGGCGGGCGGCGTCGGGGACGGGGCGGCGGGTGGCAGGCGCGCTATCGTGTTTATGGGCAATAAGGAAGGCGCTTCGACAGGGCGTCGAAGGCCGTATGCAAATGCGCGAAATGAACGCACAGCGACGTGGACGGCCGCCCCGAATTGAGGAGCAGCTCCCGCGCCGAAGCAGGACGCCAAAGAGGGCGCCGACAGACGCCGCCATCGACAATTCGCCACTTGTCGCGCCGCCGCGCTGCCGTCGCTCTCACTCCGAAGGAAACGCTGATGGAGTGGCTCCACGCTGCTTGCCAATGCGCTGGGCGCCGTAAACGCCTTGCGAAGTGTGATGTAGTACTTAAAGATATTAAGAATATATGTCCCCATATAAGGTTTGAAATTCAAAATATCAATGGCTGTAGAATATTTTTTTCGTTTTGAAATTTCATTTATTCAAGGCAAAAATGTTTATAATGTCACGAAGCCTGATTTCATTAAAACTGATGTGTTGAATTGCGCTTAGTCAAAACCATACCGGAAGTTATTGAAAATCGAAAAGTCTTCTGAAAATAGTTGATTTGCGGGGAAAATTTATTTATGAACATCAGAGTAATTAATCCGCTGTTGGAAACATATTGAGACCGATTTCTTTACTTCATTGATATTTTTTCGTACGTTTTACATTTAGATGCTTTCAGATACTATGCGAATGTGTTACTTGATAAAGGGGAAGAACAGTCTCTTAGGCTTGTGTCGCGACTTGCATGGATCATTTAAGTGCGTGTTCTATAGCACGCACGTATTGTCGAAGCGGAAATTTCTGCTGGTAATGCCCACGTTCACATTATATGTGTGAACACAAGACCTTTCTCTTCCCAGATGCCAGGAAGAGAGAGGCAGCTCGAAATGTTACGAAAGCAAATATTACGAGAGTGGTCAAGTTCATGACCTGACTTTTACTCGAGATTTTAAATCAAATTTAATCGCAATCGAAGGACGACTAGAGGAGCGTTGAGACCACCCAGATTGTCCAAGTCTCAGGGGCCAAGAAGCGGTTTGTGTCTGTAGTCGATAATGTAGTGAGTGACGACAATTTTTATTCTTTGTGTGCATGTGAATGTTCGAAAAGTTTACTGTCTTTCGTCGTTGCCATTAACAACAAAACGTATTAGAACCACATTATATTTATATTAATGTCTCCAAATAATTGGAAATTGTATGCACCAAACTCTGAGAACTGAAGTAAATCGATGTATCCATGTAATTAGCTCCTAGAATGATGAATTTAGTAGATTATTTCGTGTTTAAGTGCAGAAAAAATAACTCAAGTGTTCTCTTTTTCACGTTATACTTGCTTCGGAATACTAGTTACACCCAACTACAAACTGTTGATATAAAGTTGAGTTGCTGGTTTTAGGTGTTAGGGTATCTGACATTTAAAAACTTGCAAAAGGTAGTTTGTTTAAACTCTATGACAAAATAGGAGTTGCAACGTGCATTAATGTGAAGATTTGGGAGCATTAGAGCATTGGCTTTGAAGATACATTGCTATGCATATGGGATAGCATAACCTAATAAATCGGCTGTAACTCTGGCACTATTCCAATTACGAATTTTGAGTTTTATTTTTTAACCTTTTATTATAGTTATTATTAGGAGAACTCGTATGCATTCTTCCTAGTGCTTACTTCTCAATCAATTATTAAGCGTAGGACTATATTTCAATGTACTGCATAAAGTTTAAACCCGCCCGTAACTCTGTTTACGAGCAGAGCTGTTTTATTGCATTCCATAAGCGATGTATTGGTTGTGCTTTATTGTATTTAGTCAAAGAAAGAAACTTTATGTAGTAATCAATACAAATTTCTAGGGAGAAGTTCAGAGCTCTTCAACTGAACCTTAACTCCAACCCCAATTACACATCAAAAGAGCGTGATTGATTGCCCTAACTGTTAATATACATCAGACAAGGGGTCGCCACGTCGGTGCTGACATTTCCGCGATCTCGCGACCTTCGTCGGTGCAGCTCGGAGGCCTGCATGCTGTGGCAGCGAGCGGCCCAATGGAGCTGGGGCAGAGAATGGGGATTGGCATTGGAGCAGGAGGGGCCCGCGCCGGTGCGGCAACCAGCTGCGACCGGGCCGCGCCGGCGCTGGGCGGCGCGGTCGTGACCCCGAACACGGGCGAGCGGGAATGAAGTGGCCGTGTCTGTCGGCCGACGCGGCGTTGCGGCTTTGCTGGGTGCCAACCCGCCCCCACTCCCGCGAGCAGGCGTGGGAGAGTGATTAGGGCTTGTGCTCACCACGCCAATGCGCTCTTGGAAGACGCTGTGTCGAAAACAAAATCAAAACAAAAAAAGAGCGGGAGAGACAGAGACAGAGAGAGCGAGAGGGAGACAGAGAGAGCGAGAGAGAGACAGAGAGAGCGAGAGAGAGACAGAGAGAGCGAGAGAGAGACAGAGAGAGCGAGAGAGAGACAGAGAGCGAGAGAGAGAGAGCGAGAGGGAGAGAGACAGACAGAGAGAGAGACAGAGCGAGAGAGAGACAGAGAGAGCGAGAGGGAGACAGAGAGAGCGAGAGAGACAGACAGAGAGCGAGAGAGAGAGAGAGAGAGAGAGAGAGAGAGAGAGAGAGAGAGAGAGAGAGAGAGAGAGAGAGAGAGAGAGAGAGAACACTTGGTATAATTCTTTATTCTGATTTTTTTTTCAACTTTCTTGTCTCTATTTGGTTTCTTCCTTCTATTTCAACCTCCTCGAAGTTCAGCCTACCCGAAGACAAATTTTTGTTGTATTTTTGTTACGGTTTTTCAAGATGCCGGGTACCTTCAAAATCCCACTGAGATGTATCTACAATCATACACTAGGACCCAACTCACATGTGGGCTCCTCGGATCTGGAGACGCCAGCGTAGCTTTGGGCTCCGCAACAACATCCTAATACTCAAAGTCTAGGGAAAACGACCAAGTTCACGGTTGGATTCGATCCAACAATCCTTAGCATTGACCTGTTGATCAGTACACGCTCTTATCCACGTCTGCCAACCATGTCGACACATTTCCATTTTTTAAAATTGATTTACCTATTCGTTTGTTTCGACCAACATTAGACTACTTGTGTCACGATGGCCCATGGTCCAGAGGCCAGCTGGTAAAGGTACTTTTCACAATGAAAATGGTTATAAACAGTTGAAATTAATCACTAGAGCATCAAAGGCTAAATATTAAAGATGAACTGACAAGCACAAACCGTCATGGCCAAGCTCGGCATTTCGAAGTGGGTTCGTCGGGCGCTCATTTTTTTGAGTCGCCTCGACTACATAGGTTGTAATTTTACGTTTGATGTTTCATATACATTAAGTTTACACGACTTTAAGTTTATATGGATGCTTTACATGAATGCATGTTAGTTGAAGAAGGTAATTCAAAAATATTTTTTTTCATTTAACCTGATAGTGTTTTTTTCTGTGATCCTATGCCATGCTAGCTTTACCTGGACGGTACAGAAACTGGGATGACGAGGAAAAGTTGTAAGAAGGCGATGCAGCTTTCAAGAAGATTGCTCTGTAAGCCCTTAATAAAAGTGAAAAAAATTGCCGGAGGCTACGGGGATGAACCACTTGAGGATGGCGCTGCTCAGTTGGGGTCAGTTGGCAGCCAAGATGGAATTGATGAGACAGGTGGCGGAGAAGGAGGCGGGACGATGACAAATGAAGGTCTTGGTTCATCAAAGGTACCAATTGACGAGCATCTCGGTGATAGTTCAGAGACCAGGAAACCGTGTAATTTACCTGCGATGCCAATGGGGAAGGGTGTGATTTTCTGACATCGATGAAGCGTTAAAGGATTTTTTAGTTCACCGTTCGCTTTTTGTCCTCCTTAGTAGCTACTAACATTGTAAAGAGCCTTCGCCGGCTTCACCGCAGCTGATTGCAATGTATTATCGCCTTCATATCATGGAACATGTTCACTTCTTCCTTATTTCATATTACCAGTTGTGACTTCTCTAATTCAGTACTTCACTTCATATCCGGCTTCTCTCTGAATCTCAGTTCCGTCACCACGCCAGCTGCTTTACTCTTTTTATGAATTAAATTTGCAATATTATTCCACATTCCTCAATTATTTCTCTGCATTTTTCTCGTCTTCTTTCCATTATCTTCCGTTTTCGTTATCTCAGTTACACCATACCCATATTCTATGTACTGTGAGTACTTCCTCTCGTATTTCTCAGCCTTCTCTTTTATTATTATTATTATTATTATTATTATTATTATTATTATTATTATTATTATTATTATTATTTCTCTTTCCGTTTCTTTGTTCTTTATTTCATGTCTGACCCTTACAATTGTATCATCAACCTTACATTTTTCATCTCATTCCATCTATACTTCCTCCTCTCCTCGCTTTCTACATTTCACCTATACCCTTTCTCTCTGCCAAACCCTGTCTCTTATTTATGGATTAATTCTATTCTTCGGGTTTCACTCGCTATAACTTATTCTCTTCCACCTTCCTTCCAAACTTGCATCAGTTCATCCTGTTATTTCTATCGAAATTCGTCCTACTTCATTCGATTTGAATCTACTTCAGCCACCCGTAGTACCGCTCTCTACTGCTTCTCCAGTGACATGCATCTCTACAACCCTAATCACCCTACATTCCCGCATCCCCTTCTGTCTCCCCACTTCCCCACTTCTCGGACACTCGTCCCCCGGCCGCGTGCGGGAGTCTTCTTACACACTTGGGCGTCCCCTCTCTCCGCAACCCTTTCGGCCCCCCCTCCCACGCCCAGCGCCGCGCCTCCGCCCGCGCTCTAAAGCGGCCCTCCGGTGGGCGGGGGCGCCCGCAGTGCGGCCCCAGCCTTATTAGTCGCGCCGCATAAATCAGGGCCCCGCCGATGCAACTTTCCAGAGGTTCCGTGCCGACGCGCCCGCGCCCGCGCCCGCTCCCGCTCCCGCGCGGAGGCGATGGACCGCGGGCGGCGGGTCACGCTGCCGAGCGCGGGGGCGGGGCAGACGGGCTGGACGGGACGGGTTGGAGTGAACCAAGAGGGACGAAAGAGACGGGACTGGAGGGTCAGATGGAACGAAAGGGACGGGACAGAAGGAAACCGAAGGGACAGATCGGGCGGAGTTAATAATACGGAACGGAAAGGACGAGACGGCAGGGAGGGAAAGGAGTACAGGGGGGAAACCGGAAGGGGTGAGATGGGTGGAGTGAACAGAACGGAGAGGACGGGATGGAAAGAACGAGATGGGAAAACGGAAGGCACGGGTCAGGCGGAGCGGACAGAACAGAACGGATGGGGCGGGGTGGGAGGGAGGGAAAGAACGAGACGAGGGAAAGGAGAAGGGGAGAGGCGGAACGGGTCGAAACCTATTCGACAGACCGGGTCGGCAACAACTGTCCAGGAGGCGAGAGGGGGCGGGACGGGGCGGGGCGGGGCGGGGCTGGATGGGAGGCGCTGCTGAGCGCAAGGGGGAAACCGAAAAAACGTGCGCGGGTCGCAGGCGCTAACTGACGCGCGGCGAAGAGGAGTTTGGGAAATGAAGTTGTCGACTCGTCGAAAAAAATATCGTTCATGTGCGGAGGGCAGTGGATAATTCTTCTTGTAGAAATGTGTTAAGTTTCAGCCACTGGCGAGTGTGTAGTTAGCTTGAGTACTGCAGGGTTCAGCTCCCCTTTAGTGTGAATTAGTCACGTAATTTCTCCCCTTCAGAAGGAAGCAATGAAAACGATTTCATGGCAACGTTTGCCCCACATTAATATTAAATTTCGAAAGAATATTTAATTTTTGAGCGAATGTATTATGATCATACGTATATGATTGAATAAATAATTTTCATGTATCATAGACTTTTTAAAATTTATTGTAAAGTTTTGTATTTGCATGACTGTCTAAATTGATCACTTAGACTGTTTATTTAATTTATTAATAAATTGAAGATCTATTAATCTTGATAACCTAAATTTTAAAAGGAATATTTGAACCGTTCGAGAATTTTATCATCTTTCTTATTTGCTCTTCAGTAAAGTGCAAATGTTCGTATAACTTATTGTTCTTCAGTAAATTAAAAAATACATAAAAAATACACTAATTTTTCTTAGAGAATCTTCTTAAAAATAGTTATGTGAGAAGTGAAATTTTATTAATGTTGTAATGATTACAATAAAGTTTTCCAGCAACATAATTGTCAATACTCGAAAGTAAAAATTGGGAGTCATCTTAGGTATCAATTTTTAGTGAAGAGGACACTTCATTCTTTCGAGGCAAAAAAATATTTGAATGATCAGGTGATGAATATCCTATCAAGGCCTACTTGAACACAGACGACGAAATGCGGTAGGCCGGATTGTGTGTGTGTGTGTGTGTGTGTGTGTGTGTGTGTGTGTGTGCGTGCGTGCGTGCGTGCGTGCGTGCGTGTGTGTGTGTGTGTGTGTGTGTGTGTGTGTGTGTGTGTGTGTGTGTGTGTGAACGGCGACGAGGGTGGAGCTGCGATGGCAATGATGACTGACGGCGAGTGCAATAAGAAGTGATGATCACTTTAATGACTGTCAGAGCGACGAAGTCGGCAGATGGATTCGGATACGACAATTAGGAGACTGAAAAGGGACGGGAGCGAGGAGGTCGTTAGGGCGACGCGAGGAGCGCAAGCGACTGGGATGGGAACAATAAGGACGAAGGAACTTCATTTCGAATAGAACTTTGCTTGTTCTCTCTATAGCAGTGAGAATCTGTAATTAGAGCTCGTAGAACATTCAAGGTACGTTCATACATATTACGTTTTAAAGTAAAAAATGGAGATAAATGTTTTGTCAGTGAAGAAAGTCGCTTCAATTCTTTTAATGAATGTGTTTGGGACAAGGATTGTACTTATCGTTGGAGAATTTAATTTTTTTATTTCGTTCAATTTGTATTCTTTGTACGAATTACTTTTGGCCAATAATTTTCAATGATGAGGCCCATTCTGTAAAGATAAAGGAAGTTCCTAAGGAAGGAAGAAGTCAATTTCCAAGAAATGAAAACGGGAATTTAGTCTTAAATCTCCTCGATCTCCTGTGGGACTACACTTCTCTTTGTGAGAAGAGACAAAAAATGTCTTTAAAAATGCATCGGAAGTGGAAATACGGTACAAAAATGATCACATTCACCAGCAGACGGAAACTTCTCTGATGTGACAGAAGCAACCCATAAGATCATTGCGGAACGACTCATTGTAATTTCATTGATTAAATGCGTAATGTAGTCGTTACTCAAAAATCGACGTTGCTCAGAACATACATTTGAATAATTAAAGACCTCTTTTCTCAATAAGTACTTTTAAAATAAAATCCATGATTTTTTAATTACAAGTATTACGGTACACATGTTACGAAGATAATAAAATTCAATTCCTCGCATGTAAATAACAAATTGATTATTAATTAAAAGTATAGTACTTTAATATTTTTAATTTACTTTATTATTATTATTATTATTATTATTATTATTATTATTATTATTATTATTATTTACCCCTTGTACTTTGACGGACTACATTTCGACCTTGTTCCGACATTTGTTCTCCACTTCCGGGGCCCTTAGTGAAAAGAATTATAGATCTTTTGACGTATTCGGAAGTGTGGAGAAGATGGCGTGTTTCATTCGCATATTTGTCCATTATTTACTGTAGATAAAACCACTAATATTAATTTTCAGTGTGCTTCAGGATTGCGCAGGATTATTATTATTATTATTATTATTATTATTATTATTATTATTATTATTATTGCTATTATTAAATTGACGACCTGGCGTCATTTTTATGGCGATGGCACATAAATGTCAAAGAAATGTGAGTGAAGCGCGAGCAGGAACACCGCCGTGGGCGGCGTGAGCTGCTTCCACGCGCTGTGAGCCCCAGGCGCCGCTGTGTCAAATAACGGTTCCATTACCGGCTTGACAGCTCCAGCCTCGGCGGCGGCGGCAGCGGGGCAATATGGTTAAAAGTGGAAGTGCATTGTCCTCGTGGCTTTCTCGGCCTTGGCTCGCCTACGCCCCGGCCGCCACGCTCGCTGGTGGGTAGCGCTCGGCGCGATGGGCCAGGTGCGCGTGGCGAAAACAAACAAACAAACGTACCAGCGGATTCTTAAACAAATGAAGGTAGAGTCCCACTCGTGGACATGAACCTGTGTGTTTCAAGATTTGCTCTGTGGGTGTTAGCCACTGATGAATTAATCGACGTGGTTTTCACCCTGGGGTTTTTCTGATTTCGAATAGTTACTTGTTTTTTGATTTATATTATGTAAAATTGGCGTGAGTTATTTATACTATTTATTTATGTTTAATTATGATTAATTAATATTTATTTCATATTTTTACGCCTATTTTTCTATTACTTTTTCGCATTAATGTTGAGTCGAAACAAAAACACTTGTATTTCCGAAATTCCAATATAAACTCATATGTCACTGTGCCAATCGTGAATTTATTGGTTATTTTCAAAGCTCTCTTGAGCAATAAATAATACTTATATTAAAATTTAGAAACTATACGAAATGAAAATCTATTGCACATGTTATCTAAAAATACAATTTGTTTTGAAGAAATAGAGTTACTTGATGTAGGCTTTGTGAAGAGTTAGCTATTAATTACGATCCTATATTAATCCATGTGTTAAAAATCATAAATCCCACCAGTAATAAATTTATAACGATAAATTTATTTAAAAATGTTAATAATCCTGATGTTCTTTGACTTTGCTCAAATAAATCTCAATTAAAAATTAATAAGCGTGACAATTTGAAAATTAATCCCCCCCACTCACATGAACTTCAGTTTTTACTTATCTATCGTTAAAAAATATTTAATAACATCGATGGTTTTGGGCCGATATTTTATTAATATCGATGTTTAATTTTTTAGCATCGATGTTTAGAAACATCAATGTTTTGTTGTCGATGTTGAAGGAATGATGAAGATTTTTTAACATATTAGGAGATTGTTGTAACCTCGACTGTTAAAGCAACCCAAAACAATATTGATCGTAACTCATTTAGAATTAATGATAATGGCGCCTTCTGTTGTGACTGTTGTTAGGGCCTCGAGGTTTCTGTGTCATATTTACCAACCCGATATACGTAGGTTCCATACATAGGTTTGTGCAGTTACATGTAATTTAAAAATTTTGTAAGCTGTATTATTACGTAGCACTGTGTAGAAGTAGTAAGCTTGCAAGCTGTAGCTGAAGGTGATCCTAGATATGGTTTTGATGTGATTCCTTTTTCTGAGACTTCCATTGATTGATTTATTTTTTCGTGTTTCCGGGCGCGTCAACTACTTTGGTCATTAGTCCCGTTAGTGTAGTGCATTTTTTTTTCGAGAGATGGCGGTGATCTTCCCCCGCTGGATGGCGAGATCCGGCGCCGACCTACCGTCGGCTAGTGGGGCTTCCCCTTAACCAGGACTCTCCCACCAGCGGGGCACCGCCCCAGTCGGGACAAGCTCCAACTTCCCGACCGGTCACCCGGAATATGTGGTAGTGTAGTGCATGTTAGTGTAAGTGTGTGTGTAAGTGGAGAGGATAGGACAAGGAAGAGGAAGGGCAGATCGCGCGCGGTCTGTGGCCCATTTGGTAGGGTACTGCTCCGGCATTCGCCTGGTGTTGATCGGAGAAACCACGGAAAACTACCGATCAGAGCAGCCGGCCGCTAGAATTCTCCTCCAGACAGCAGCTGAATTCGACCTAGCTGAACAGTTAGTGTCGAAAATCCTGCCGCCGTCAGGACTCGAACCTAGGACCTCCCGGTTAGAGGCGCTGCAGAGACATCAGTTGATGCACTGAGCTACCGCTACCGGTCTGAGACTTCCAGTAAGATTTCCAAGTCGGAGCTTGAATCTGTAAATTTTATGAAGGGAATGAAAGTGGCCATTTTGGAACTATTGTTATATTATTATTATCCCGTGCAAAACATACGCAAGAGTTGGAGTTGCATTTTGAGACTTCAATATGCGTATATGAAAAAATGAGATTCAGTTTTCTTCGAAACTGCTCATTTTCCCAGGACTTTCTGCGTACGTGAACGTAAATCAATAGACGTATTTCCCGCCTTACGGCAGTTAGCTCTGACGGCTTCCTTTGTGTTTCACAAAGTGGTCAAGCGGAAGAAGAAGCTTTATGGCTCAGAACCTCTCGGCCGTTGAAAACCCATGAATGAATACATGAATGTTAATGTAGCAGATCGCACTACATATTCGTCTTCGAACATACGGCCAGTCACACGAGGAACTGATTTCACTCACATACAGATTTAGTGATTCATAAATTGAAATGTGTTCCATCATAAATAGTTCAAAATCATCGGTATTTGCGATATTTCATGAAACAGATCAATTTGGTAAGCAGACATATTATCTGAAGTGACACATATAGAGAGCATTTTCATTACAACAATAAATCATTTCTGGAAAACATTCCCTTCACCGTAGCTTGAAAGAAAAAAAATATATACTATAAAATTCTACTATAGTAAGAAGATCAGCTGAGGTGACCCAGAGCATCCAATGATGCCGCTGCAGTTTTTCTGACCGCGAGATCGTAGGATTCGAGTTGCGGCGGTGGCAGGATTTTCTACCTTGGCTAGATAGCTACGTAGAATTGAGTCGCAGTCTGGAAGAGAATTCTAGTGACCGACGGCTTTGATCGGTAGTTTCCCGTGGTTTCTCGGAACAACCGGGCCAAGGACCGCGCTCTATCTTTCCTTCGTCTTACTTGTCCTGTCCTCATCCCGTACTTACAGTCTTTCACACTTACACGCTATATTCTATCAAACATGTCGGAAGACCAGTCAGGAGCTTAAAGCTGGTCCCGACTGGGACGGTGCCCTGCTGGTGGGAGATAGCTGGATGGGGATAATCCCGCTAGCCGAGGTGTAAGTCGGCGCCGAATCTCATCCAATGAGGGGGGGACCACCATTTGCCGTGATATAACTTACGGTGCTAATGACCATGGCAGTTGATGGGCCCAAAATCGCTAATCAATCAATATACTAGAAAGTCCTTCTTTACTGTTTCAAAATAAATTAAGGAATTGTTATTGCTAGTGGCTATAAACACTGTCAATCAACTTAGAAAATATAATAAAATTGATTGTTACAAATCAGAGCCCTTTTGCACGTTTTAGTACTTTCCACGGGAACATTAGTGATGCGTGCTTAGATTAGACAATTTCCAAACAATCCGGAAATGGCGAGTAGTGTGTCTGCGTGTCAAAGCACTTCGCAGCTGGAGCGCTTCGCGAGGCTCCCTTCTCCAGAGCGCTTGGAAATCGACCCAGGAGCGGATTTTCCGGCATCACGAACGCTCGAGTGGAAAACCCGGCGATGGCTGGGGCGTCCTTATACGCACAAACCCTCGAAATCCTCTCGGCGTTGAGTTTCGGGAACGGATCCCTCGAAAGTCTCCGACCTTTTGTTTTTCTCGTAAACAGCGGCGGCGCGCGCCCCGCACCTCCACTGCACAGTGGGTCTGGACGTGGTTCTTGGAGGACATAAGCGATAGCACGATTTTTGGTCCGAGAGATTTATTTGAACCGCAGTTCGAATGATCCGGAAAAGGTCATTACTGTGTGTAAAAAATAAAATAAAATTATTCGGAATTTCATACGGAAATTCAGTAATAATACCAGCCATAATAAGAAATATAACAATAATATTAAGTGAACTATGTAACTTCAGTCCTGAGATGGCTTATAGGCAGCGTACTTTGCTTCCAGTGATGCAATCCCAGGTTCGATGACCGGTCGGGGCAAAAATAGCTGTAGCTTTTCTTTGAAATCGTCTCATCAGTGGCTGTGTGACGAAGAAAAGCTGAGGCGGAATATGCTAGTTACGGTGATGGGAATACGTCACCTTCGCTTCTCTTATTAAGCATGGGAATTACACTCGAGCCAGCCATGGGGGACACCGTTAGCTGGCCGGCAAAGTCGGGCAATCGACACAAAATGCCAAATACTTTCATGCATTTTAGCTAGTACTTACGTAACATTGAATCGAACTGACTGATTTTAAGTAAATAATTTCTTTAGTTCTAGTGAACAGATTACTTTTTTGTAAGTGGCGTGGCATAAAAGTTTTAAGTGGCGTGGCATAAAAGAGACTTAGTTTGGTTGCAACTTCATGAAGTAAGTTTTTTGCACAAAAAACAATAAAATTCGAAACTATTTAGCGATGAAGCATATACATAAGATTCATTAAACGAGGATTATAGAAAATACGTATACGCATGAGATCTTTCTTTCTTTAGCTTTGATACAAAATTGATCCTGTCAAAGTAAATACTATTTCGGATAAGTTCCTGAAGTGACAGCAACCCCTTTATCACATTTCCGTTATGATTGTTAGAATTGAACACCGTTCTGTCCATCTGGCTTTGAGTTCCACTCTATCTCTGTTCGTGGAATGCTGAATCCTTCCCGGCGTTTAAAGCGACTTAAACGTAATGCTGGTCACAACTTCTTAGAACAGACACTCTTCTTTTGTTAAGTCATCTCTCTTCGGTGGTGTTTTAAACCGTAAACATTGCTTCAAGATTTGGTAAGGAATATTTCTCCAGCGATGTCGTTGACATACATCATTCATAACGGAATCATTTTTTCCTACTGTGAATGCAGTGAGCTTCATTTCTGGCTATGTTCCTTCATTTCATTTGTAGACACAATGAAGGCTAAGTGGAAAACTTTTTAGGTTGTACATCTCTCATAAGAGTAATATGAACTTTTCATGACATATGGAGCTAAATTAGAATTCCACAATATTTTTCGTAGTTTTTTTTAAGCATCATAACATCCATGGTTTTTAAACAAAGTAGCATTAATTTATTCGCCAATAAGTATCACTGTCCAATTCTAGTTCATTTGCATTTTCTTGCCAGTAAGAACGCAAATGCAAAATGTTTAAAAAATATCATCTACAAAACATTTTGACAAAATTTTTCCAGAGAGTTTCATTAACTGGAACCTCCGCAAAACTTCCTCCCGTATTTTACAGCAACTTTATAATCCGAGTACGTGCTTCTCATCCCAGGCAAGTACGTACTTGCGTGTCAGCTTCTCATGCTGCTTAGAAGTCTCTTTCCGAGTTTCCTTTCCAGGGTGTCAAAAGCATCCACTTGGAGCTCATGGACCTTAAACGCCCCGTAATTTCTCCGCGTACGCTCTAGGGAGGGAATTCGCAGCGTGAGAAAGCGCCTGTGTCGGACTACTGTGCGCCGGCGCGGGCGCCCTCCTCGGCCGAACCGAAGCGTAGCGGATTCCCAGCCAGGGCGGCGCGAACGAGAGCGCGAGGCGCGGGATCTTGGAGCGTCGCGACGGAGTCTGAGGAACCGCGAGGGCGGAGGCGGCTAACGAGCGCCGCTAACAAGGAGGCGTCCTCCGACTGCCACGCCCACCTCGCTCCCACTCTGTCCTCGCCGCTCCCCGCCGATCACCTCCCGTTCCTCTTCTCCCTCCGCGCAATCTACTCTGCCACGATCTTCGCCCCAGCTTCTTCCCGCCCCGCCCACCCGTCGCTCGCCCGACTCTTCACCGTGCCTCCCTCACTGTCCTCGCCGCTCCCCGCCGATCACTTCCCGTTCCTCTCCTCCCCCGCTCAATCTGCTCCGGCACGATCTTCGTCCCAGCTTCTTCCCGCCCCGCCCACCCGTCGCACGCCAAACTCTTCACCGCCCCTCCCACACCGTAGCCCAAACTGTCCTTATCAGCTCCCCAACTATCCCTCGCCTTCCCGCTCGTTCTGCTCTGCCCCACTGTATGGCACTTCCTTTCATTCTACTGTGCCTCTCCCCGCCATGCCCACAACACGCTCGTCCCTTCCCTCCACTTTTCTTCCTCTCTCACCTCTGCCCACAACGGTGTCTTTTCCTGCTCCCTACCTCTTCCATCTCCTCCCCTTTCATTTTGCTCGTCCTCGCCATACCTCTCTTCGTCTCATTCTGCTGTGCCCCGTCCACTTCGGGTTCACCCCTTCCCTCCACTTTTCACCCTCTCTCACTTCTCTTCACAATGCTCACACCCGGTCCCTGCCTCTTCCTTCCTACCCTCTCCTCCCCGCTCATTTTTCTCTGCCCCGCCTTTCCATATTTCATCTCGTTGCGCTGTGCCCCGCCCTTTCCCACCCACCCCGTATTCATCCTCCTCCCTCCCCCATCTTACCGCACACTGTTCGTCTCCGCTCCTCGCTTCTCACCATGCTTTCCTTCTCCTCTACGCTCATTGTGATCTGCTCCGCCGTACCCCACTCCAACTCGTTTCGTTGTGCCCCGCTCTGCCACGCGTACCTCACACTCGATTCTTCCCTCGGGTCTTCACCGTCCCTCACCGCACCCTGCGCTGTCCTTACCTGCTCCCCGCCTCTCACCAACCCATCCCTCCTCTCCCTTCACTCAGCTCTGCCCCTCTGCGCCACGTCCACCTCATGCCCTCCCCTCCCCTTCCCTTCACTCTTCACCCTCCCTCACCTCACCCCACTTTGTCCTTAACCTCGCTCCACGCCTCTCCTCATCCCATCCTTCTTCTTCTCGTTTATTCACTCTCTGTCTCGTCATATCTCATCCCGCCTCACTTCACTGCATCCCGCTTCTCTCCTCAGCTGTGCCTCCCTCCTCTCCGCGTCATCGCGCCCCCAGGTCGTGACGAGCACCGCGATTTCTGTGCGTGGCATCGATTGCCTGACTGAAGCACGCGGGTGTCATGTTGGGGCTGGTGTCGGTCCACCAAGTGCGGTTAAAAATATTATTTCTATATGTGAAAATGTTGTTTGCAACGGTTAGCATACTATATACGCCCTAGAGATAATATAGGTTATTAAGTGACGAAAAATACCTAGCGTTTGAAACTGATTTTATTGTGATCGTAGATGTCACGTGGATACGTGTATTATCTTATTCCATACGTCTCGCACACCAATTTTGTAACTATTAATATATTTTGGAAACAAAGTTCTAAAAATTGTGAAAACTATTACAGTTTTTTGTTGTTGTTGTAATTTCTCTCGGCGTGATCTAATTTTACACAAACATCTGCTTCTCAAAAAAGGAAGTTCAGGATGATTATGACAAAGGTCTTCAGCCGCAGAAATGACTCATGTTATTACATATGATACCTTCGTACGTAAGATATTAAAGAAGTTGCCGCTTTACTGTGTGACAAGCTACCGCATATTCACATAATGAGACGCTTCCCACAACAAAGCTAACATGGCAGTCCCATCTTTCAATCAAGTCCAAGTCTGGGAACAGCAGTGACTCAGCGAGTCCTGTATGCGACCTAAAATAGCTAGCGAAAGCCTTTCGGTTGGAATGCAGTCTCTCGTCGACGTCGAGCGTTGGGGTCTGTTCACGTTTGCCGGGCGCGCACGGAAGAACCAAAGAAAAGCCGACGTTCTGTGATGTACCTTTGGGGGAGGAGGGCGAGCATGTTGGTAGGCATGTTTATAGGGAAAGTAACACGCTGACACACGCACGCATGCGCGCATTTTAACCCCCCCCCAAAAAAAGTGTTTAAGGAATCGGTAATTCTATTACTCTGCAAATAGAAAGAACCTTGAGGATATATTTATTTATGGTAGACGGATGCCAACAAATAAGTTTTCAATATATATTAGAACTTGAAAATCTCTTTAAAGCTATTCTCTCTGAAAACACACTTCTCTTGCGCGTTCATTTCGTTTTTCAAACCCTCCTTTTTCATTATGATATATGATAGACCTAAAAGGCACCTGTAATTAAATTAGTTTAAGCAAATTGTCATTCTTCATGTTGATTTTCATGAATCTACAACCAAAACGCCTTAACTCCCACAATGTCTTAGAACCCGAGAGGAAGTTCCCTTACTTGAAATTTAATGTCCTGATTTGCATTTCAGTCGCCTGGACTATTGCCATTTATTGTTTGAGTAAACATAAGATCATTCGTAATTTCCTTTTTTAAATACAAAAATATAGAAAACAAACAAGATTCGAATCGGCTTTGGACCTGTTGAGTTTCCGATAATGCGGAAACCAGCTTTGGTTTTCTGGGCATTCATGTAGAGAGCTCTCATTAAAACTGTCGCGCGAAACAACGTCTTGAACAGTCTCCATGTTCACAATTGAAGTTTTCTAAAAGATAAAATGCACTGTCAAGTAAGATTGTAGAAGGCGGAGAAATGGTTTGAACTCAAGCTAACAATTCCCTCTTAACATAATAATCTTAGTCAAATCGGGCGTTCTTCCTGGACTCGTAGCCGTCCGGCCGTTTACAACTCGCCTAAATGACAGGAATTTGTGAACCTTCGAGCACGGATAGTTACAGCCCTTCCGCCTTCGGGACCTTGGATCGGCTAATTGTTTGTTTGTTTGTTTGTTTTCTTTCTTTTGTTTTTGTTCGCGAATAGGCCATCTTGGACCACGCAGGACATGAACTTGTGCCGGCTCAGTATCATTTTACCACGTTGCAAGCCTTGCATGCAACTAATCTGGGGGATCAGCATTAGGCTGAATGCGATTTTTATACCCCAGGGTTGTTAGTCCTGAGGGGATGGAAGATGGAATGATGATGATAATGAAGGATGAATGGACGGCACACACAAACAGACATACACAAACACACACATACCCGAGGTGGGACTGGAACTCACGATCCTTCCCGTCGAGATCGCCACGTTGTTGTTGTTGTTGTTGTTGTTATTGTTATTATTATTATTATTATTATTATTATTATTATGATTATTTCAAATGTGTATTACAACTATTGTTATTACTATCCCCTACATACACGACATAAAATGTTAGGCGTTGGTAAAACATAAAATCTACTCCAGATTGCATCTAGCTTCTTAATGATCACCTTCGTGCTCCTAGGTGCGTCTGCAAAACTTTGGGCAAAACGTTGGTTGCTCCCAATAACGCGATAACTTGCACTTCTCAGTTTTTTGAAAACTTATCCATCCTAAAGGTTTGGACTAAATAATAATAATAATAATAATAATAATAATAATAATAATAATAATAATAATAATAATAATAATAATAATATTTTGGAGGAAATGACATTAGGCTGCTAAACCAGCGCGGGCAGCAAAAGATGTGAGTGAACCAGTGCCGGTGTCGCATTGCTTCCTGGAAGCACAATTTCCGAACGCGCCCACGCTGCCGCGCCGCGGCGGCGAGGGGGGCGGTGACCGCGGCGGCGCGGGGTGAACGCCGCCCTCGTTAAAGGCGCGGTAAATAAAATCCTATAAATAGTGGTGTGCCGCAGTAGCGGCGGTGGCTGCCGCAGCAGTGGCGAAGGCATTCGGCAGCGGGGTGGGGATGGAGGTGACGACAGAGGGCTGAAGGTGGGTGGTTTCTAGTTGTGGGCGGGAATAGACGCCGTAGCGGGTGATTTTGGAAAGGTAAGGGGAGACAAGGTTATGACGACGAGGGCGTTTATCGTCGATGAACAAAAAAAAGTGACACATTTCATTCTCTTTTCGCTAGAGAATTATTTTATCTTTAGCGGCGGCGAAAGTCAGTGTTTTGCTGTGTATTCCAGATGTCCTATAAACTATCTGTATTATTTTTTTACTTGTAAAAACAAACTATTTTTTAAAAGTACTTCTTCACTGAACTGAACATTGGTAATTTACTAGACATGTCTTTGTTGTTCACCGATGATGTCGATCGGGATAGATGAATAGGGAACGGCTTTTAAATGAAATGTCAATTTTTTCTTTTCGCTTCAGAAAAATGACGTTTAGTATAGAAATTCATTTCATGTTATGAGAAAACAAAATTACCCATTTTATACTTTTTTGCATTTTTCGTCGATTTTGACTAATGTCATTTGTTTACGTTTTTTCGTTAATTTTAATGCATGTTTCGCTGATTTCATTGAGTTTAATATCATTTCATTGGTAATTGCTTCAGATAACATTTACGAGATGCAACAAATACTCTCCACAGAATTTTTGAGAAGCAATACTTGGTAGCCTCTTCGATTTCTTCACTCAAAAGTTGTAATACCAGCCAATTGTATGTAATCTAAGGTTCCTGTGACGCGTGTCACCGACATTGCCAGTTCAGCCGATTTGGGGATAACTTATGACAGAGATTTTGTGGTAAAGAACAGTCCAAACCAAAGGTTGAAAGCTGAGTTCATTTGAACGAATTTGAGAAGCCTCAATTATTTGAATTCGCTAAATTATTTGAATGTGTACATTACGTTACAATAGGAATAAAGTCTTGAGGAGGGAAGGTCAGAATATGCGGACAAAAGAGGTCTGAAAGAGGAGGAGCCGTGGCATTGTGGAACCTGCTGATCAGATGGGGCAAGATGAACGGAAGAGAAGGTCAAGGTGAGGCTCGAGAGCTGCGGGAATTGCTGTTGACCCATAGGTCAGCGAAGGCACTGGTGCAAAGGAGCGGAGTGAAGCGGCGGTGGTTCTTCAAATGGGGGCGAAGGTGGTGCTCGGAGGTCAGCGACTCGTTGGTTGGTTGGTTTTTTCGTGTTTCCGGGCGCGTCAACCGCTTTGGCCATTAGTCCCGTTAGTGTAGTGCATGTCTTTTCTCTCGGGAGATAGCGGTGATCTTTCCCTGCTGGATGGCGAGATCCGGCGCCGACCTACTGTCGGCTAGTGGGGTTTCCCCCTAACCAGGACTCTCCCACAAGCGGGGCAACGCCCCAGCCGGGACAAGCTCTAAGCTTCCGACCGCTTTTCGGAATATGTGATAGTGTAGTGCATGTTAGTGTAAGTGTGTGTAAAGGATGAGGATAGGTCAAGGAACAGGAAGGAAAGAACGCGCGCGGTCCGTGGCTCGTTTGTTAGGGTACAGCTCCGGCATTCGCCTGGTGTTGATCGGAGAAACCACGGAAAACTACCGATCAGAGCAGCTGGCCTCTAGAATTCTTCTCCAGACAGCGACTGAATTCGACCTAGGTGAAAAGCTAGTGTCGAAAGTCCTGCCGCCGTCGGGTCTCGAACCTAGGGCCTCCCGGTGAGGCACTGCAGTAACATCAGTTGAAGCACTGAGCAACCGCACAGTATGTATGCGCCCGGTGAATATATAATGATGTGGTGTACACTTTTTCTTCTTCTTAGAGTACTTCGGTCTCTCCGAATGCTGGCATGCTTTTAGTGATAAAGTAAAATATGTAAATGATCTCTGTTGTGCCATGCATTCTAGGGGTGCAAATAGTGTTTGAATCATAAATACGCACGTAAAATTATTTCTAAAATGGCGTGATTGCAGTAAGCAAAGGATGTAATTGTAGTGTAATTGCACCAGACATAATGGTGGGGAAGGTGAGATTGTTAAATTAACGCTAATATGGCAGCGAGAAGGACGGAGAACAGCGACAAGGAATGAATAGTGTAAAGTGGTTACGATCACTGGCAATACGCGATAATGCATTCTAGCAAGCTTTTGTGAGAATGGGTGGTACAGAGCAACTGTTATCGATAGCAAACGGTAAGCGATGGTGAGAAACCGGTATGAGGAACGGTGAGAAATCGTACGTAATCGTAATATTAGTGTACGATGAAGGTAAAGCAAAGATGATGGACGGTGGGCATACAGACCTGTTTGTGCGTGACTATAAACTACAGACGGTGACAACTTACAACAGTAAGCGACAATGGACGCAATTACGGCGTAGGCAGCAGAGGTTGCCAAGGGGAGAACAGAGCGAACAGCACTGTCATGGCCTTTGCGGTTCGGGATCCACAACCTCCATTACCATCACCGCCGTCGCCGCTTCACAGTGGGCTGAATTGGGCTGACATTCGTGCGTAAAAACAGCATCCGCGGTGATGGCATAACGCATTTTAAAAGCATTTCTGATGTATTTTTCCTCCAACCTGGAAGGTTTTCATCCCCGTTTGTTCACAGATTTTATAAGCAAAAAATGCACCAATCAACATTAAATCGAATTAATTAAATTAATATATATTATGTAATTTCATTAGTAAATTAAGCATCACTTAAATTGATTGATTGATTGATTTTTTCATGTTTTCCGGGCGCGTCAACTGCTTTGGTCATTAGTCCCGTTAGTGTAGTGCATGTTTTTTCTCGGGAGATGGCGGTGATCTTCCCCCGCTGGATGGCGAGATCCGGCGCCGACCTACCGTCGGCTTGTGGGGTTTCCCCCTAACCAGGACTTTCCCACCAGCAGGGCACCGCCTCAGTTGAAAAGCTGTCGCAGAGAAATGTGAAAACCGCGTACGGTAGTATTGAGATTTCTGGCTTCGCAACTCCCGTCAATGTGCCGTATCTCCGCAATTTACTCCAAGATAATAGTTATTAATATTATTATGCCTAAATAGGGCAAATAAAGGACGTAGTAGGAGTTTGTAAACTGAAGCGATAGTCGAGGTTCATATCCAACAAAATTCGTTTTTTGAGAATCGGCCGTGTATCGTTCAGTACCTTCTTAGAAAAAAATCTTCGACATAAAAATACCTATTCTTGGCATAGGAGTACTCACACTCCATGTTTTGATGCAATTAATTTATTTCGTGGGCGGATTGTGAAAATCATTGATTGACCTTTGCTATGTCTTTTCGTTCTTCCATTTGGCTGCGTTCAGTCGACATAACAGTACGTTACAGTGAAAATAAAATAAACCTCGTGCCCAGCCCATTGTAGCTCAGTGGGCGCCGGGGCGTGGTGGTCGCCACCGCTCCCGCCCCGCTCCACCGTCCTCGCCATCCCCCGCCGCCCCCGCCGCCCTGCCGCCCCGCCGCCCCCGCCGCCCTGCCGCCCCGCTGCCCCGCCGCCCCCGCCGCCCCCGCCGCTCCCCGCCTCCCCCGCCGCTCCCCGCCGCCCCCGCCTCCCGCCGCTCCCCGCCGCCACGCGCCACCCCTACGCGCCGCCTCCGCGGCCCCCGCCACCTCCGCCACGCCACCCCCGCCGCCTCCGCCGCCGCGCCGCACCGGCTGTGATTCATGCCCTGGGAAGCGGCCGATCGGACGCCCCTGCTTCATCCCCTTGGCCGCGCTTCAGCCTTCGCACTGCGGAGCCCCGTGCGCCACGCCCCCACAGCCCCCCTCCCCTTGCGCTCTCCGCAGCGGTGGCAGCTGCGGACGGTCGTGTTACCCACTCGCCGCGCCGCTGTTAATCAACCGCCGCCGCCGCCACCGACTTAGAACCGTGTACGGCTCCGATTCGGCGGGTACTCGGTTTGTCGATAGATGATGCGGGTGTGGGAATGATGCTATTTCGGTACCAGAAGTGTTTGAAATATTTTTTTCACAAGAGTAGCCTTTTTAGTAAACACGTCGAACCCTACAATTTTCAAATTCTATACCTTTTCATTTCTTACTGTTAATAAACAAAAATAATATTATTTTAATAAGTGAAAAACAATAAGGAAAATTTGACTATATGTGTCGGACATACATGTTCAAATTATGAATAGTCACTAAACATAATGTAATAATATTCTAAATAATAATGCTCGTAGTAATTAAATGTTACATTTTAACACTACATTGTATTATAATACACTGTGGTGTTACAATGTAACATTTTGTTACTACAAACCATTCATCTGTTATTCCGTTTTCTACTTTTTTGAGCGTTACAAAAAAGAACGGTTATCTGTTTTAGTCTTTGATTATTTCTTTTTTCGAAATACCGATGTATTCATTCTTTCCGTTTGAGTTGCAGTGGTCACAGACACAAAATATTACTCCTCTTCGTCGGATGGCTTTTACCTCAAAATCGTATTTTTTTATGGAAGCGTCAATCACCGATTAAAGGATATTACGGTCCCCTGATTTCCATCCAGGAGAATCCGTCCGCCGGCAAGCCCTCCCATAAAATTCATGGGTGTCGGGAGGAAGTTAATTGGGCGGGCGTGGGAGGGAAGAAGGTGAATATGATTTGAGGGAGCGCCCTCAGTTCGGGGAATGTATTCATCGGGCGAGCGGTCGAACGGGGCTGCGTTCGAGCGGAAACAACGTCCCCTTGTGGGAACGGCCCTGCGCCGGCCCTTCGGATCGCCACCCCCACCCTACGCGCCCTCCGCTTCCTCTTCCGGCCTTGCCCTCGTCCTTCTTATCGTCCTCCTGGGCTTCCACCGCGCCTTTCTACTCTCGTCGTTGTATGCTCCTCGTCCTTATCTTCGTTTTCGTCATTCATCTCGTTCTTCTCTGCCTCGCTCTCTCTCGTTCTCCTTTGCATCCTCCCTGTCGACATCCTCCTCTTTCTCCCTCTTGTTCGCGTTCTCCTCCTAGATCTCCGCCATTCCTTGTATCCTTCTCCTCCGTGTTCTTCTTCCCCTCCTCGGCCTTTCTCTCGTTCTTCTCCTCCTCGTTCATCTCCGCCTTCTTCTCTCTCTCGGTCTGTGTCTCATCCTCTTCTTTCTCCCTGTTGTACGCGTTCTCATCCTAGGTCTCTTCCATTCCTTTTGTCCTCTGCCTCCTCCGTGTTCTTCTTCTCCTCCTCGGCCTTCCTCTTGTTTTTCTCCTCCTTGTTCATCTCCGCCTTCTTCTCTGTCTCGGTCTCTGTCTCATCCTCCCTCTCGTCATCCTCCTCTTTCTCCCTGTTGTTCGCGTTCTCCTCCTAGGTCTCCTCCTCTCCTTTTGACCTCTTCCGCGTTCTTCTTCCCTTCCCGACCTTCCTCTCGTCGCCCTCCTCTTCACTGTCCTCTTCCTAGAACTTTTTTGTTGTGGACATCCCATCTCCTTTTCTTCTTCTTCCCCTTCTCTGTTCTCCTTGCCCTCTTTCTCGTACTCCTCATCCTCCCTCTCGTTCTCCTCACCCCACTTTCGTCCTACTACTCCTCGTCATCCCTCTTTTCCTCCTCATCATTCTCCTCCTGTTTGAAAATCATGTCGTCGCCCTATTGTTGTCCTCTAACTCGTCCTCATCCCCCTGTTTTCGACCCCTTCCTCATCGTTCTATTTGTTGTCTTGTCCTCGTTCCTCCCTCTTGCATCTCATCCACCTCTCGCTCGTCGCCCTCTCACTTCTCATGGACTTCGTTCCCTTTCTAGTCCTTTCCTTCTCGTCACCTTCTTTCTCCTCCTCCTCTTCCGAAGAAGTTGGACCGTCCCCGCGCCTTTTTGTCGCAAAGGGCATATTTTATGGCTATCTGCAGAGCTTCTTACTGGCGCGCGGGATCACCTTTGGCGGAGCAAGAAGCGTGCGTTTGAAGCAGCCCCGGTGCGTTGGGTTGCCAAGGGCGGCGGGCGATATCTTGATTCACCGCCTTGGCCCGCGCCGTGGAAGTTCTTAGAGCGACGCTCCCCTCGTCCGTTAGTTGCTTCCGCTCGCCGCCGCGGCGGGCGCCGCCTTCCGGCCACGGGCTGATCCAACGGGCGTTTGCCTCCCCAACGAGTGCGCCTTTGGACTTTGTAATTTTGGGGCTGCGTTCAAATATAAATTATGATACTGTGGTTGCTGAAATTTTAAGTTTGAAAGGGAAAAGAGGAAGAGGAAGAAGAAGAAACAGCATTCGAAAATTTCGACTTATTGATATCCGGGAACCAAATAATATGCAAATATGGTAGATAGAGGAGGAGTGAATACGATATGAAAGTGTAACGAGGAAATTCTAGATACTGAGTTTCAAGCTATTGAGATTGCTTGGAATTTTGTGACGAATTCTTTTCCCAATTTCTTAGACTACGTGACATAGATTACCATCTCTATTAATTTTTAATATTTTTTGTAATGCAATATTTATCGTTTTAAACACTTAAAAAGAGAATTTTAATGTTTTACCCGTTTCTGCTCGTTCTTCAATTTTATCGTACTGTAGTGTAGGACTTATCTGTATTTCTATTTTGAAGATACTTCGTTCAATACACTTCTCTATACGAAGCGTCGTTCACCTAGTCCCTTTTTTCTTCGTCGAGAATCATTTATGGTGGCGTGTAAGAATGCTGCGGTCACTCACGAACCCAAGGTTCCCTGCATTAGTCATTGTATGTATTGATTGTTTGGGTAGCAAAGATATCCTCTACTATGAAACTGTGGATGAGACCATTTCTACTCCTGCTTGACTTCCTTGTATGGCATGTCACGATCTCAAATTCCACATGATCAGACTTGACCTCCCAAATGGTATGGCATAGATGAATCCTTATTTCATGAGTGTTCCATATATTTCATTATCGTGGGTTTTTCTGAATGGTAATATTGTAAAGTTACAGCGTCACTATTTCCACATTTCACGCTTAATCAACGAAAGCAGGGAATTCCTGTACTTTTGAATCATATTCTTGGTCATCTACAAGCACAATATGGTATGAATCAAGATTCGAAAATACAGAAATGCGTGCATAAAATATGTGAATATTCGCACACATTTACTCCGTGGAAGAGGAGGACATTAAAAGCATAAGGCTGTTCCGAGGGCACCTACGCACAGAAATGAGTGTGGCACTCATCAAACATATCACAGAATTTTTCGAAGTTCGAAAAAAAGACATTCGACTGTGTTTGTTCTTTGATGAGTCAGACATACACCGCCTATCCTGTTTTTTTTTTCTTCCCGTCCCTCTTCGTTTCCGCGGTCTTTCCTCCCCCATCCCCGCCCCGCCCCTCTTCGCCCTCCCCTCCCCGCCCGCGTGTCGATGAGCCATCGAGGCTCGCAGCCACGCCCCGATAGCCGCGTCCGAGAGTGGCTCTCCCGTCGACGGCCAGGAATGTATCGGAGAACCTCCCCCCGCCCCCGCCCCCGTTGCACTCCATCACCCAAACGAACCCCGGCCGGGAGCCAGCGCATCGCTTCATTCAGGCGGACCCACGCTGCTGGCGCCGCTGGCGGAGAACATCGTGTTATTTGTGGAGTTTCTTCGGGGGAGAAGGAAACATTCGTCGCTTAAAAAATTCCACTCAAATAAGATTGTTTCTGGCATTAGAATTGTTAGTCCTTTTAACAAAATTCTTTCTGTGAGTAGGTTTTCGGTTGTTTTGGACAGGACTCATCAAGTTTAGGGCTTTCCTCGCTGTAATACATTTGAGCCAGCGTGTTATATTCAGGGAACGTAAAATTGTGGATGAAGAAACCTTTCATGATTTCACTATCATTGGTTTTGTGATTTTATGAATAAATATGATATAATGTCATCAAAATCAGTTATTGAAGAAATTGTTTGCTATACTGCGATTTTTCCATAGTTGCCGGTTACTTTTAATCAGCTGTTACCGTGGCATTAAATACACGTCACTATGTTTCGATTGGATGACACCGTAACAACTGATTTACATCATAGGCAGCTATGAATAAATCAACTCTTGTCTTACAAAGATGGTAATTTTTAGTTCTCGTAAAGCAATTGGTAAATGATCATTACGGGGGACATTTTAATGGAATGTGGGTTTTTCCTCTGCACTATACAAAAATTCCTTTTAGTATAGACTTTAATTTTATTTTATAACAATAGAAAATGACCCCTTTTTTAATATTACTTTTTTCTTTTTTATGCATTTTTCGTCGAATTTGTCTGAAAAGTAATTTTTTAAGTTTTCCGGCATTTTTAAAGCATTTTCACTGATTTCATCGATTGCAATATAATTTGAATGGTACTTGCTTCAAATAATATTTACGAGATGCAACAAATGTTCTGCACCGAGTTCCTGAGCTCAGATTTCTTCGATCAGAAATTATAATGTCAGTCGTGAGTATGTGATCTAAGATTTCTGGGATGCCTATCAGTGCTATTGTCAGTTCGGCCAATTTCGCAAAAACTAAAGATAGATATCAAGGTAAAGTCCAAACTAAAAGTTTGCGAGCTAAGTTCTCTTGAACGAAAGGAAGTAGCCTTAATTACATCAGTGTCATATCCAACAGACTTTGTTCATTTGAACAGATTTTGATCAAATTTTTTACATTTTTCTTTGTTATAGGTCATTTTTGAAATAGATCAAGATCATTTTTTTGATAATTTTTGGCAATATTTTAGGTCATCAAAATCCACCCCCTAATGATCAAATGAATTGAGAGACAAAATGTCTTCACAACAGTAAAATTGAGGAATAAGGCACATGTCGCAACATTTTACAGCGAACCTATTGTTTTTTTGTAACATTTTTGCATTTTTACTAAATTGCGAAAATTATTTATAAATATCTATCTTGTTGGAGTTAAAAAACAATACTTTTATTTCTTTACATCGAAAAAATGTAACGATGTAAACATTCACAACTCTCATTCCAAACAAAACAACAGAATTGTAAGTTCAAACATTGTCAGTGAGGTCCGAAAAAGGTTTTCGCAAAAAACACGGGAAACGTTTTTGCATCAGTTTCGCACAGTAGAATTACATATTGGGTTGTGTAGACAAATTATACGAACCGCATCGTTATCGACTAGTCGGGTTAAGCTGCATTTTACCCAGCACTGTGTTAATAACATAGAGGCTCTGCGTGAATCCAAAATTAATTCCACTCTGGAAATCCCACGCATAATGTAACAATTGCATCAACCGCTTTGTATGTTTATTTGCGGTAAGTTTAACATTGCAAGTTTCTCGTTTTTGTGGAGCATCGCATCATTTACCACATTTGGATCGGCACAACGTATTGAAATGGGATTTTCCTCTATTCTAAATGACATAACTCTAAGCATCAATCTGCATTTCGCCTAACCGTCTTATTTTTTTGCAATCCCTTGGTTCGTGAATTGTTCCGCTTGGCTTTGTTATCGATTTGTTAAATTATCAAGGGGCGCGGATTCATGATGGCGGTTTTGTCTAACAGGGGAGGGGTTCGCTCGCACCCTAGGCTGAGATCCCTCTAGCAGGTGAAAAAAGAGACTCCGGGGAGGAATCCGATGAATATTGAATGAACTTCGGAATCCTAACCAAGTTGCTCATTGAATAATGTCGAAAGGTCACGAATCTTAAGATCACTCTACTTGCCAAAATTATATTTTCAGTGTTAACTGAAGTTTCAGACCACTACCATTTCAGAAAAGTAAAGTATAGAAAGAATTTGTTTATTTTAAAATATTATTTTGTTTGTGACACTAATTGAAATAAAATCGATAATATTATTCACAGCTTAGAGAATACAGAGAAATATAGAAGGTAAATTCAGCAAGATCAAATAGACTTAAACATACCGAAAAAGATTTTTAAATGTACTTAGACACAGTAAGTAAACAGACACAGTTATTTTGTGTGAATATGTTAGTGAGAAGCCATTTTGCACCTAAACTTTGGGATTGGTATAGTGTAGTTTTTACTTTGTGTTTGAGGAATTCTGTTTCCTTCCAAGAATGTACTATATTTTCCTTAATTTAACTCCATTTTTCTACACATATTTTTTGTTTATTTACTAAGTAGAAAAAATGTTTCATAATAATCAAATCTAACTCTGTTGTAAGTAAGTACAAAACGTGTTAAGATATCACGTACGGCTAAACTTTGGTAGCAGGTGCCTCACGTATTAAATTGCCCCAAATTGTTCGAATTCTAAGAATACAATACAGGGAATACGCGTTGAAGATAGAACACGCGGAATTCAAACTCCCAAGAGTGTAAAGAGAGGGCAAAAATAGGTCTTTCTCCGCATCGTTTCCTCTGAGGTCCTAACCATTTCAAATAATTATGTATGACAAATTAACGCTAATGTTCTTCCAGGCCATTGTCCTCGCATTAACGTCCGGTAATCTGCGCAACATTGGCGCCAGCGGGGGCGGGAGAACGAGCGGCTGGGGGAATGGCCGGGCCCGCTCCGCCCTTCACCTCCACCCCCGCCACGCCCCCGCACTCGCACGCCCTTCCCGCCCACGCGTCTCTACGCGCGAGCCGCCCGCCCGCTCCGTCCGTTCCGCCCCACCCCGCCCCGCGCCGCCCCAGCAGTACCTCCCACGCCGCCTCGCGCCTCCCCCGCGCCGCCTCCGCGCCGCCCCCGCGCCGCCACCGCGCCGCCCCCGCGCCGGCCCCGCGCCGCCCCCGCGCCGCCCTCGCGCGGCCCCCGCGCCGCCCCACGCCGCCCCCGCGCCGCCCCCGCGCCGCCCCACGCCGCCCCCGCGCCGCCCCCGCGCCGCCCTCGCGCGGCCCCCGCGCCGCCCCCGCCGCCCTGTGCCACCCCAGCTCTACCTCCCGCGCCGCCCCCGCTTCGCCACATCACCACCCGACTCTCCACGCGAGCCGCATGTACCGCCCCACCGCCCCCGCCCCACCTCAGGCCCCGCCCCCTACGCCGCCCCTGCCGCGCCTCGCCACATCTCCGCCACGCGCCCCCGCACTCGCACGCCCTAACCGCCCACGCGTCTCTCCACGCGCGAGCGTCCCGTCCTCCCCGCCCCGCCCCCGCCCCCGCCCCCGCCCCCGACGCAAGCCCTCGCCCCGGGAAATTAAATTCTTCCTGAGTTCCGCTTTGTTAAATACGCGCACCCGGGATATCGATCAAAGCGAGATAGAGCGGGACGCGATTGGAGGCGGTTCCCTCTCCCCGTTCGCTGGCCCGTTGCCTGCCTGCGTGGCGCGGCCATCGCTGGCGCCTCCGCGGCGCGCGTCTCCGGACGGCGGACCCTGCGCCCCAAATACACGCCTCCCCCAGCGCGTCCGCCCCTGACACTTCCGACGCCAATGCGCCATCGCTTGCGCCCCCCCCCCCCTTCCATCGTTGCGCCGCGCCACGTTCACGCATCCATTAGAGATGCCCCCGGTCCTGACGCCTCCATCTGCGCTGGCGGCTCCGCTGCCGCTGCTTCCATCAAAGCCGCTCTCCATCGCAGCCATTGTTTCCTCCATCGCGGCCATTTCCGCCAGGGTGGCCACTTTCTGGAAAAATAAAAATGTCAAGGGAATTTTAGAAGAATAATGAGATGTCAGGATAAATGGGTGGATAACTAGATATTATTCCCTAAAAAATAGTACAGCATTGCTTTTGCCCAGTTTTTATTTGTTGAAAAAAATGTTCTTTATTTATACTTCATCACGGTGAAATCAGAGATGTAACTAATTAGTGTCAGTCTTTAATATTTTCTTCAAATAGCGTGAAATTACAAATCTTATTAATGAAAAATAAAAAAAATGAAAATCTTCTTAATGAAAAATAAAAATGTTCTGTAAAACAGAAAAGTCAGGGAAATACGTTCCCGAAAGTGAGAGCCCACCCGAGGCCGTGGCAGGCTTGTTAACGTCTCCTTCGTCTACTCTATCGTTATCACTTCGCTTGTCCCAGCTTTCATTACCAAATTACTCCGATGCCACCAAGTCGCTCTCCACTGCCAGTTCTTTCATTCACCTCGTCCGCCACTATTTCCGACGTCCAGTCTCCATTGCCTCTGACACTTCGCAGCTTTGTTCTCCCTTCCTATTAAGCCAGTCTTGTTTCCTCCTTCCCTCCTCGTCTTTGCTAATCCACCCCTGCTGACCGTGACGTGTCCTTCCATCTACCGTCACTATTCCCCTACCACTCTCCTTACCACCGTGGACTCCTCTTACAGTCGCCTGTTCTGCCACCCCAGGAACCGTCTTCGCTGCCACTTCGCCACACGTGCTGCCTTTGTAGAGCACAATGACTCCACCGCCACCATTACCGACATTGTGTTTTCCACTGCTGCTACTAGTGCCGCCTCGCTAATGCCTCCGTTTGCGCCATTCCTGCCGTAGACTCGATGGCTATCACTTCTCTTGCCGCCCCCCCCCCCTTTGCTACCGTATCTCCCATCGTCACCCATTGGTCCATCTCTGCCACGCACCTCTTCCTTATCTTCTGCCGCTATTTCCTGCGTCCAACTTCCGACTCTTCCCAGCCTGACTTCCCCTCCTCTTAAGCCACTTCTGTCACCTCCGCCCCTCTGATTTGCCGTCTCCACTAAGCCACCCCGCTGACCATGACGTCCCCGTTCGTGGACCGTGGCGTCATCAGATCCTTTCTCCCTTCCCCGCTTTAGCGAGCTCCACGTACAGGCGCCTGCCCGCCAATCCAGCAGCCATCTCCGTGCCGCCACTTCGCCAAGCGTGCTGCCTCTGCCACCACAGCGTCTCCGACATCGCCACCGCCGCAGACCAGCTCGCGCCCAGCAAGCGCCACTGCCCGCGGTTGCGCCCTCGCCCCGTCCTCGCCCCTGCCCTCGCCGTCGCCCCCGCCACCGCCCTCGCCACCGCCCTCGCCACCGCCCTCGCCATCGCCCCCGCCCCCGCCCCCGCCCTCGCTCTTGCCTCCGCCCTCGCCACCGCCCTCACCCCCCGCCCTTGCCCACGCCCCCACCCTCGCCACAGCCCTCGCCCCCGCCCTCGCCCCCGCCCCCACCCTCGCCCCCGCCTCGTCCCCGCCTGGTTCCCTACATTCAGCCTCACCCGTGCCTTTACCTTCACCCGCGCCCCGCCACTGCTCCCGCCCCCATCCGCGCCCCCCGCCCCGCGAACCCGCACGCACCTTCGCCCCTCGCCCCACCCTCGCGTCCACGCCCGCACCGTCGCCCAAATCCCCGCCCGCGCCTGTGCTCGTTCTCCTGCCCCCGCCCGAGCCACATCGCCCCCGTCTCGCTCCCGCCTTTTGCGTCGTTGTTGTCCCCCTCTGGACGCACGTTCACGCTCCGCTACGCCCCCGCACTTTGCCTGTCCGGCCCGCGCTTTTCTCCCTTCCGAGCCGGTCGAAGGGCAGGTGCTGGAGCCCGCCTCCCGGCCTCTCGAGGTACGTGCTGCCGGCACCTGCTCGACATTTCCATTACTGGTCGCCGTTAGCGCCACTTCGCCAGACTCCTCTCAGCCTGCAGGAAGAGAGGTATTACGACCGGCGACATACATGGAGCCAGGGTACGGCTTTCGGAACTTGCTTCCTGCTACCTGTTTGTTATATTTCCTGTTATTTTACCTGCCTGATACACTTCCTTCCCTCACATGTGTTCATAATTGTCTCCGAACTAGTTCCTTCTTATAGCTTTCATCCTGTTCAACGACCTCATGAATAATGGTTTCTTTTCGAGTGTTGTTCTTCGGGGTCGCAATTACTTGAGATGTTATCGTATCATTTTGATATAGAATCCAATTTCTTCGTCATCCCCTTTGCTGCTTTATTTGTTGCTTTTTCATCTGTTTACTTCATCGAAGATCTGCGAAAACAACTGCCCGTCAAGTTCGAAAAGAGCTTCCTTATCATATCCCGGCACGCACTCGAGTTTTTAATTGTATTTAGTCCACGATTATTGTGTAGACGTGTCGTACAGATTAATTATTCTTCAAATTTCTTGAAAATGCTTATTTGACATCTTCATTTTCACTCCTTTTCTTCAGTGTTTTCTTTGATGAAATTTTGGCTGTTGGATCAAAAACATTTTCATCTTTGTAAGTTTGTCTTACTCATAATTATTAACTAATTGTAACTAATCATTGTTACTTAATATTAAATTCTGAATCACACCTTTTACCCCGCCCCATGTAGCACATTTCTTATTTTTATCTAGCATCAGTTATTCTAATCGCAAATACTTCTAAAGTGTAATTTTCGTATCGAATGCCTTGACCGCGGATATTTTCTTGCATATTTCCCTCACCGCGTATTCGCTCCATCGAACCATATTTTTATCACCTTTTTGCTGCATTTTTTGTTCCGAATATTACTTTCCACGGATCTTCACTTCGCTGAAGCTCTGGCGCCCAACTGAAAAACCTCTTGAACCACCTTCACTTTTTTCCTATTTCTTCCTGTTATCCTGACACCCTCGCTGTCGACCACACATCCTCCGTCTCATTTCCGTCCTCGCTCCCTCGCCTTTGCCGTCGCTCGCCCGTCGCCCCTCGCCCGCCCTTGCTGTCCGGCCCTGTAGGCGAAGCCTGTGGATCCGCTTGTCTCCGCCTTCGCCCGCACATCCACCATCCTGGTCGCCACCCCCTCTGCCTCCGTCGCCAACCGCGCTCTTTCCTTCACCCACGCTTCCACCGTCATGAGTGGTCACCGCCACCGTCCCTGCCTCCATCGCCGTCTCCGCCCCTCCCCGCCTTCGTCCTCCTCCTTCCTTCCGCTTCTGCCTGTGGTTCTTTCTCCACTTGCGCCATCACCAACCCTGTCGCCATCACTGCATCCACTCCCAGCGCCGTCACCGTCTCCGCCTCCCCTCATCGCCCCTTCTATGCCCGCCTCGTCCCGGTACCAGCTGAGTTTTGCTCAGAGTCCAGAGTCAGCATTGCAGCTGACTCGACAGCTACTCTGACCGGGGGGACCGAGGGTTCGATTTTCGACTCCAGCTACATACTTAGGTCGAATTCAGGCACGGCCAGGAGGGAAATTCTAGGTGCCGGCTGTACTCATCGGTAGTTTTCCGTGGTTTCTCCAATCAATATCACGCGAATGCCGGAGCAGTACTCTAACAAACGGGACACGGACCGCGCGGGATCTTTCCTTCCTCTTCCTTGTCCTAACATCTCCTCACACACACACACACCATTGCATGCACGAAATTTAACAAATCGAAACAGTCGAGAGCGTAGAGCTTGTGTCGACTGGAGCGGTACCCGCTGGGGAAGATAATTGGAGGAAAAATCCCCGTAAGTGGACATGTAGAACGACGCCGGATCTCGCCATCCTGTGGGAGGGACCATAAGTCTCGCCATCCTTTGCGGGCAAACTCCAAACAAAAAACATTCACTACATTAATGGGACTAATGACCGTAGGAGTTGACGTGCTCGGAATCAATAAATCAATCAATCCTCTGACCCGATTACTGCTACTATCCCCGCTCCCAAAACCGTTCTCACCTTTGTCCCCGCAGCTCGGCGTCTCCTCTGCCCCGTGTGGTCGACGCCCGTCGCCACCCTCACCACCTCCCCCACCGCCCGCACCCATCGAACCCCCTCCCGGAGTTGCCTGTTTAAATACCGGAGCTGTGGGGGAGCGCGCGGCCGCACACGCCAATCGCTTCCGGGCGAGCGGCGATTTGCGTCCGCCTCGCTCCCCCCCCTCCCCTCCCCCCTCCACACACCTCCGCCGCCCCCGCGACCGCACGTGCGGTGTCCGCCTCCGCGCGGGTTTCCGACCGTCACGTCCGTCACGCCGACCGGCATTTTTTTCCCCGTGGATGCCCGATTTCGTGATAGGCTGCGCCGCCGCCGTCGACGTCGTCGTCGACGTCGTCTCCCCGCGAGAAAGGGGACGACGCTCCGTCCGATCGTCCTTCTTCCGATCCGCCGCCGCAGAAATTGGCTTAAGGGAAACGACCTTCGACGCACGTGCCGCGGCGTGATCGCGTTGGCTGGTAGCGTTTCGCTTAAGTCGTTTAATGAATGGTGGTGGCAAAGTGCTGGCGATGTATTGCTTCATTCATAATGCTGTGTGTTCTTTGGCTTTCTTGTTACTTGGTATGCAGCAAATTCAGTTCGCATGGATTAAGAGATGAATTAAGGATAATGAGGAAATAGGGCACTGTGATTGCTGCTTTCATAGTGCTAAACATACTAGCATCTTCAGCGATGGAAAGTCATTCAATATTAAATGGCAATGCAGCCATTTTTATTCTAACAAAACATTATGGCCCACTATAT